>JANHMN010000006.1:23986837-24128506 GCA_030674055.1 Rhabdomys pumilio | reverse complement strand
TGTGTGTGTGTGTGTGTGTGTGTGTGTGTGTGTGTGTGTGTGTGTGTAGCTTTTTTTGAATTGTTTGAGAAAGGATCTCGCTATGAAACCCATTCTGTGGTCAAACTTAGAATCCTGTCTCTGCTTCCTCATTGCTGGGATTACAAGCGCTTGCCACTACGCCTATATAATAATAGTAATAGTAATAATAATAATAATAACAATAACAACAACAACAACAGCAGTTGTTCACTGACTTTTATAGATATTTAAATTAGTTACATGTCGTGAAGATGTTCTCTAAGATGTTCGTTTAATGTGACTATATAATCTCCTAACATCCTGTGATTAAAGTTAGGATCCATAGCATGGTTTGGAAAACATTTACAACATGGGTTTTCCGAGGAGGCATGCCTTGCCCCAGATAACCAACCGGCTCTGAGTTTATTCATTAGCCTAGTTTGGGATTTATTGGCGAATTTCTGTTAAACTGAAGAATTTAGAACTTGGAATGTTCTCACATGCCACCTCGGTCTCCCATGCTGAAAGTGTCATTTGTTTAGATTTTGTCAGCACTACTGCTTAGGCTGTTTGGTGCTAGATGACAAAGGGAAATCCCTAGACCCAAGAAGCCATTCTTAGTGCATTGGACCAGTAGGGCTGTGGGTAGAGAGACAAAATGATACAGAAACAGCAAAGCATACTGAAACACTTCCAGCTGAGAGACCAGGGAGACACAGATCTGGCTTTTTCTGAAAAAAAATTTTTTTTTCATGGGCGGTAACACTTTCTCCCAGAACTTTGGACTCTGTTTTTTGTTTTTTGGGTTTTTTTTTTTTTTTTTTTTTTAGAAAATGCTATAAATATTTCTTTCTTAGTATGCTGCAGGACTGTTGACCCTACAGAGAATTGTTTTCTCCCAGAAACTGAATGGAAAACCATGTTGCCCCAGCGGCATTGTTCCCCTGATACGCACCACGATCCTCTTCCTGCCCTTCCCAGCTCTGTTATTTCCAGATCAGGACCATAAGGGAGATGGTATCTAAATGACATAAGGTAATTCCTTGATGGCTCCCCACAGTCTTGTTATCTCCTTCAAATATTTTTTTTGCAGAGAGGGGCTTTTGGTTCTGAGAGGGAGCACGCCTTCCTGGCTTTCAAGTTCATGGGCGGACACCCTTGACGACTGGCTTGTGCTAGATAGATATCGTGGGACTGCCCTAGACCTGAACTGTCTGTGCTCACCAGTGCCGACTTCACGTTCAGATTGTTTTCTCATCATTGGGAGTGTTGTCTGGGAAGAGGAGAGTGGACTGAGGGCAAGCAGTGACCGTGTCCCTTGAGGACCGGCTCGGACCTGATGTTTGCTATGCACCGTGGTCTTGATAGCACCCCTGTCGTTTTACCCTTTCACCTTGCCCAGAATGTGACTTCCAGCCCCAAACATCTGGGCCTGTTGATTGTTGTTCCTGTGTTTACAGTCTTGTTGGTTTCCTGTTCATGAACGTGGGCTGGGAAAAATATTCGGACTTGAGTCTCCATAGAGGAGGAGCTTAGCTCTGTCATTGGTGCAAACTGTCTGTGCTGATGAGGCCGGGGGATATTTTTACAAATTGGCTTTGCTTACTCTCCAAGACTAGTTATTTTCCCTCCCTTTTGAAAAAGTCTGTGAATTGCATTTAAATTATCCAAAGGCTGACTTTTTTTTCCAACTACAAAAAAAATGACAAATTTTTACTTGGCTTAATTTTTCTTCCAGACTTTATTTGTACTTTCCTGTATCGGAGTATGTTAACAACAGAGGAAGTATGCTAAGAAGAATCCGTGTGTGTGTGTGTGTGTGTGTGTGTGTGTGTGTGTGTGTGTCTGTCAGAGAGGGAGAGAGAATGTATGTATGTGTAGTTAGAGATATTTTAGTTTCATAACAAAATTGGGCCAAAAGGTCCTATGCATCCCTTACCCCACCACAAGTACACATCTTCCCATGAACATCCCTCACCAGGAGGGATCCACCTGTTATCACAGAGGACACATTGCTAGGTAACACCCACAGCTTTCATTGCGTTCCCTCCTGTCGGGTACCTCCTGTGAGTTTGGACAAATGTATAATGTGTAGCTACATCATAGTGTCACACAGAATAGCCCATTGCCCTCTATGAAAAAGCTGTTTTGTTTAATGGGTAAGAAAACACTGTGGAGATATATATATATATATATATATATATATATATATATATATATATATATATATTCAAAATATGCAGTTTCGGGGAAAGAAGAATAGAACACCGTTGTTGAGCACTACTGTGTCTTCATAGTTCCATCCTGGTGTTATATAAAATCTCTTGATTTTTTTTGTATGACAATGTGGGCCTCATAGTGTTTTAACGTGTTGTCAACAAACCTATCAGAATCTTTTCTTCCCTTTTTAAAAGTCTAGGAGCTATTTTTTTCCCCCTTCTGCATACTTGCACTGAGGTGTCTGTCACCATAGTACCTAGACAATCCCTCAGGCAGAGAGAGACATGAGTGATTAAATCTCTCCCTGGCTTGTACTGTTTGATCCATGCTCGGCAGGACTTGAAGGAGTTGCAATAGAGTCCTGAAGAATGAGCAAGAATTATTGGAATTTGACGCTTGTAAACTATTGAAATTGGGGCTGGTTAGGGGAGGAGGGAAATAATTTTCCCTCCTTTCTGAAAATTTATATTAAATCAGTGTGAATTTGGGATTGAGAAACTTCTCCCTAACCAGAAAAAAATATACTGGACCTAGAGGGGAGATCACAGCCTACCTTAGGAGAACTAAGACTGTAGTAAATCTAATTAATTGAGACTCCATAAATCCTGAGGGCTTTGTAAATAATACATTTGAGTAGGGTTTTTTTTTTCCTCTCCAAGGAAGGGCTATCCAGATTGTTGTGACTCAGGAACATGAGAACCCTAAAGAGTGGCATTGAATTCATAAGAGTTTGTCTGAGGTTTGCCAGGAGTTTGAGTATTCTTTTATGAGTACTCATTATAGGCAGGGATATTTTCTCATGAAATTATAGCCAAATTACCCACTCCTTATTTCTTATTTTGCCTCCCACTTGCATAGAGGAGACCTCCTAAAATAAGGAAGTACTTGGGGGCCATAGCTGTATAGTGAGGTTCAAGAAATTCACCTGTAGGCTATAGGCTAGTCCCCACTGCTGGGGACCATGGTGGCTTTCAGGGTGGTGAGTTCCAAGCAGCAGAGCTAGTGTGCTTGTAGTATCGAGTCTTTCTCTTCTTAAAGATGTCCTCCAAGTCCAGTGGGGGAATAGATCTGAAGAGCTCTAGAATATTTGGGGGTGTGTGTGGTAGTACTGGTGGACGATGGCCTGGCTGAGTTGGGTGCCTTTGGCTTTGGAAGGGATGGGTTTCTGGGGATGGGCCTCATCATCTGTGGAGTCCTCACTATTTAGGTCCATCCCATAGTCATCTACGTTGATCTTGGGGAAGGATTTGGTTCCTTGTGGAGTCATTTGATATGAGGTACAGACAGGAGACTGTACATCTACAGTCTATAGCCTGGAGAAGCCATGAGGCAGGCCCTCAACCTTTTTGAAGTACAGGGCCCATGTGTGTCTTTCTGTTTATCTGTCTGTTTCTGTGTTGGGCTGGTGTCCTTCTGTCTGACATGCCATTGTTCAGGTAGATGTCAATGTCCTCTGTTTGTCAGGTATTCCCAGACCTGTTGGGAGGATGGGCTTCATGCCTGGGGAAGAACCAGGTTCAGCACTGATAGATCTGTAGACAGTATTCTGTAAATAGATTGTTAAAGTTCAGTTGAATGAATTTTAGTTTCTAGTGTTTGTAAAGTAGTTTAATAAAGTATATAGCGCCCCGCCCCCCAAAAAAGAAATTCATCTGTAGTTCCGTAACATGTGACTTAAGGTGTGTTCTGGGTGATAGGGTAGATACTTAATGAGACAAAAAGATTGTGGGGGGAATTGTAAAAAGGTAGTGGAGTACCTTTTGACTCCTTAGTTATATTATCTGCTTAATGAAAGTTATTTGATTCTATTATTACATAAAGATGTGAATCATTGGTATAAATGTGATAATATCATGGCCAGGATGCAGGTGAAATGCACTGGAATTTAGTTTGTGTCTGTCTTTTATTTGTAGTTTTGTACAGTGTTTCATGTAACCTAGACTGACCTTGAACTTGATATGTACCTGAGGATGATCTTGCACTCCCAACCTTGGTGCCTCAGTCTCTAGAGTGTTGGAGTTACAGTTGTGTCCCACTATGCCCTAGTCCTTCCTTCTCTTTCTCCCCATCAATAGCACTAACAACGTCATTGCATTATTCTCACTGTAATGCATGCTCTTCTGCCCATAATTTTGGTGCATTTTCCATTGACCCAATAGAACAAGTAACACACAATTCCATAGAGCTTTTCGAGTCACCGTGGACTGCTACAGTTAAGTCATTGGTTTCTTGGATGGTGCTATGGTACTTAGAGCTCTTTTCTTACAGATTATAAGAGCCCTTGGTTAAGACTTGGGAGGCTTGAATTTAGATTCTAGGCTCTATAGTATCCTTTTTGTCCTATCTTGTTCAAGCCACTTAATCAAATGTCTAGGGTTGTTTCCTTGCCTGTATAATTTGAATACTGGGCCAGAAGTATTTTATGGGACACCCTTTTTCCAAAACAGTCTGTGCAAAAAAGATCATAGAGGTAAATTAACATTCCTCCCTCTGAGATGTATGTGCCAGTCAGGGTTTTGAAGGTGTGACAAGGCTAAGAGGGAATGAGCCTACTTCCTGAGCCTGCCTTTTAGGGTCTGTCTAGTAAGGCATCCTACCAAGGATGATATGGTAGAATAAAGCCATTTACTGTCTGGTGGCAAGGAGGGTGAGTGGGGACTGAATGAGGGGACGAGTCCAGGATTAAACTATATCCTTCTAAGATAAACCCTCAGGCTTCTTCCTCTGGTTAGTCCTCATCTTGTACAGTTTGGACCAGTTCTCAATAGTTCATTCCATTGGGAACCCTTCAGTTGATTAATCCTTTGAGGAGGAGACATCATCCCTCAAATCCCGTTGCTGAATATTATTGCACCAAGGACTTCTCAACACAGCCTTTGGGGGACAGTCCAGAGTCCAACTCTAGCAATCTTGTGTTAGTCTACTTCTGCTACTGTGACAGATACTTGAGACAATAAACTTCCAGAGAGAACAGGTTTATGGTAATCATTCTGAAGAGTCAAATTCATGATCCCTTCTCACCCTTTCCTTTGGATCTGAGGCAGCTCACCCTGAAGGAAGCATGTGGAAGAGGAAAACTGCTCTCCTCATTGCCAGAAGGCAAACATGAGAGGATGAGGAAGGTCCTACTAGCTTCTCTAATGCTCTTCTCCCACTGACCTAAACCCTTCTCACCAGGTTCTGCCTCTTAAAGGTTCTACCATCTTCCAACAGCTCTCAGCTGAAAACTATACCTCAAAAGCATAGGCTCCTGGGAACATTTTAGTTCTAAGCTGTTACATACACTAATGGCTTTTCTGAAAAAGAAAACCTGGTGTGTGTGTGTGTGTGTGTGAGAGAGAGAGAGAGAGAGAGAGAGAGAGAGAGAGAGAGAGAGAGAGAGAGATGTTTATATGTATGTGGTGTGTATGTTGATGTGCAAGAATGGGCTTGCATATGCATGATACACGTGTAGAGCTTAAAGAATAACACCATCTTTCATTCAGGCTATGGCAGACTAGGTAGATTCTGAGGGCTTTATTTTTTATCCCTATCATAGGATCGACAGAGTTGCAGACATGTGCTACCATATCTGGTTTTATACAGTATTTGGGGGATCCCAACTTAGGTCCCTGTATTTGCACAGAGAGCCTTTCCCACTGACCCATCTCTTCAGCTCCCCAATGGCTCCTCATGACCTGGAACACAGTTCAGAAATCCTAGACTAGCCCAGAACCCACCTTGTTCTAGGGTTGTTCCATAATGTGTTACCCTGAGATATTTTAACCCTCAAATAGCTCTATTGAAGTATAATCAACTTTAGCGTAGACAGTACCAGTGAAATTGTCACAAGAGTCATAAAGAGTAATGTGCTTTGAGTTACTCCAAGTAATTTTCCACCCGAGGGCATGAAATGACCAATCCCAACATACAAGACGTGACACTCAAAGCGCTGTTCTCCATTCACACCATCTCATTCGCTTTTATCTAGAGGATGTTAGCCATCCATATGCATAAAATGTGTTGAAGATGTTAGTGAATGGTTTTCTTAGATCAGAAAATCATGGGCTCGGGTCTGTGTGGGATCAAGCTGGCTCTTTGCGACTGTGGTTGGCCTTAGACCGATATTTCACTTTTTCTATTTATGTTTGAAAATAGTGATAAAAGTAGGCACATTTCTTTTTTAAAATCTGAGAGCAAACATCTGGGGTACTTTGGGGTTGTTAGTGACCCTGTCAGCATCTTGTTTCTCAAGAGTCGAGTTTAAAAGATTGGAGCCTGCTGGAAAACAGCACAAAGATGCTTCTATGGGTTTCTGTTTTAAATTCGGGCAATTTAGGGAGGGCACAAGTCCAAAAAACTTAAGAAAGCAGGCTCCAGTCACCTCCCCACTTTCTCCCCATGCTTACCCTTGTCCCAGGCTCTGGAAGCACAAGCAGATACTCCTCCTTTTTGGTTTCTTTGTGAGACAATATAAATATTGTATTTTGTTCTGATGTTTTGCCGTACAGAATAGCTAATGCTACTTTATATCCTATTATCTCAGGAAGGCTGAAATTTAGACTTGATTAGCTGTGCATATGCAGAGTAAGGCAAGAAGTTGGAAGGCTTGGGAGAAAATGATACTTAGGCAACGCTAACCAAACAGCCCTGGTGTGTGTGTGTGTGTGTGTGTGTGTGTGTGTGTGTGTGTGTGTGATGCATAGTGTGGAGTCCAGAGGTGGTTGATGAGTGTTCTGTATTGTTTTCTACCACGTTTATTTTTAGAGGTCAGTTTTTCTTTAAGAGGTGCTGAGGACCAAACCCAGGATCAAGACTGTGCCTGTCAAGGGCTCTACCAACAAACTGCATCCCCAACTTTATTTATTTTATGTATATGACAAGCATTTTTCTTTATTTATATGAGTGCACTGTAGCTGTCTTCAGACACACCAGAAGAGGTCATCGGATCCCATTACAGATGCTTGTGAGCCACCAGGTAGTTGCTGGGAACTGAACTCAGGAACTTTAGGGAAGAGCAGTGCTCTTAACCACCGAGCCATCTCTCCAGCCCAGGTTTGTTTTTTTTTTTTTTTTTTTTTTTTTTTTTTTTTTTTTTTTTTTTACATAGAACATACATAAAGCTACAGCAATATGAACTCTTAGCTCTTAAGAAGAAGTATCTCGAAAAATCAGTCAAAACCAACACAAAGGTTATAATCTAGAAAATGTGTTATTTGTAAAATAACTTATTAAAAATAGCACTGAAGCAGTTAGCCATATAACCTGTAAACACTCCTCGGCAAAGTCGACAACTATCGTTACTCTGCCCAACACAGGTGAATCTGGCCTGGGAGTTTGTTCTTCAGATGTAGAGTTTTCCCTGGTCCTTCCTCAGATCATAGTAAATTGAATGCAAAGCCCAGTTCTGTGATTTTTAGATGTTCCAATCCAAAAGCTCACAGAAGTGCAAAAGCAAAGTATTTCTGGAATTAAATTACTTTGTGGCTATCAGACATGGTGAAGGGTTTTATTGTTTGTTTTAATGGTTGTGGCATAGCCTCAACCTTATCTGCTAAGTGTCTCTCACTGAGCCTGGAACTTGCTGTTTCTGTTAGAATGGCTGGCCAGTGAGCTCTGGAGATCTATGTGTCTCTTCCCCACACTCCTAGTGTTGGAGATCTGAATTCAGGGCCTCATAATTGGGCAGCAATCACTTTGCCAGCTGAGGCTTCTCTGCAGCCCTGTGCTTTTTTGGTGGTGGGGTTGGGGCAGAGTCTTTTTCTGTAGTTAGTGCTGGTCTTGATCTCACAATCCTCCTGCCTTAGCCTCCCTGATGTTGGGATTGCAGACATGAGCCACCATGCCTGGTTCATGTATTCATTTTAGAAATTACTTGACACCTTCCACTTGTCTGCCATTGAAGGGAGGCTGCATATTCCTTCTAACCTGGTTTCTCTCTTAGTTCCTTTGCTGAAATTGCCTTATTGATGGCAACTAGTGGCTGTTGTGAATCCCCAACCCCTTCCCATCATCTGCCCATCCTTTACCCATTGTTTCCCAAGTCCCCCAGATGAATCCTTGGCCTGACTTCTGCCCTGGCCTCCCTGTTGTTAATCCACCCCTGTATGCTTGCCAGCTCAGCTTCTCTGTAGCACAGATGTGATCTGTTTCTCCCCTCAATCCCCCACACCCCAGCACCTTCATTGGATCCTTATGGTCCACTGGAGGAAGCCAAAACCCTGGCTCCCCCGACCCCATCTGTTTCTCTTTCACTCACTGGTCTGTCTTTGCAAACACTTTCCTGTTCCCTCACTCTGCTCTGTGACATTGCCCATTTACATTGCACAGCTATCTGCCCTCATGCTCTCTGTCCCGCCTGGTTCTTTAAACCCAGCTCACATGCTACCTTAGCCTGGAGGCATTTCCTCATAATCCGAATGCCAAGATTCGTTTTTTTATTTGCAAATAGGATTTTTATTCAAATTGTCTTGTTTTCTCCATTCTTAGATGACAATGTTTACATTCTGAAAAGATGACAATATTTTACTCAAGTAAGGTTTCGACTAATCTTATTTGAGCATCAGTAAGATAGCTCACTGGGAACTGTCTGTGGTGTGCAAAGCTGGCAACTTAATACTGATCATGATATAAAAATGTCCAAATAGACCCCACAAACCTCTCTTCCAGTTTTCAGATATGTGTCATGGCACTAAAGTCATAATAACTACACACACACACACACACACACACACACACACACACACACACACACCAGCATTATTTTTCCTTAAATAAACCTCATTGCTGTTATATAGTGTTTCTAGATAATACCCTTAGAAGGCAGGGCTTCAAAATGAAAGTCAATTATTGGTAGAAGCTGACAGCCATATGCTCTGCTTGAGAGAGGTTTATGAAGATCACCAGACAACTCAGCTCTTGTAAACCAAATCACAGTAATTTATTAGTATATAAACTCAATCATTCACCCCAGATTCCCTTTTGATTATCCCACAAATCAGTTTTATGACCTTAGCCCCTTGATTCTTAGAAATGACAGCAAGTACATTTTTTAACATAGCAGTTGAATGCAGAGATCTGCCTAACTTTGTAAGCACAGACAATTAACTAGCTGTGTGGGATCCCATCCTGAAATTACCATTCTCACCACACCTGTGCCTGAAATCGATTTGTCCCAGGCTGACCTTAAACTCGGGAATCTCCATACTTTTGTATCTTTCTAATTGTCCTGGAGTCAATAGCCTCGGCAGAGAGAACATTACCCAATAACATTGGGAGGGAAAATATTTACAAAAGGCGAAACATGAATTAGATTATGTACATCATTACACAAACAAGCCCTAGGTCCACAGCAACGGTCAACACTTGTGGAAGCCGACACCCTGCTAGCTCTGCTCCATGGTGAGAACTATGTCAAGCTGTCCCTTTCATGGCCATGCAGAACTGGACAAGAATTGGAGATGTCCTCCATTACACTTGAACATCGTAAATTATTTGCTTCTTTCAAGGCTATGATAAAAAGTGATAAAAAAAAACACATTTTTTTTTCTTGAAATTGAAGACAACTTTGACATCTAAATCCTGTATCAAATTGTTTACAATAGGGTTTGATTTTCATTCATTATGAATTCTGTGGCCTGTCCAGAGGGGTCAATGATCAGCAGGTATCTATTGAATCACTTTAGCGTGATATCATTTTCTGTGCACAGGTCATCGGCAGGTAGGAAGCTGGCTTGTCCTGGATTATCTGCGCCACCTTGTTGGCTTTCTGCTGGTTGTCCTTGGCTTCATCTTCCAGCTTCTGCAGCTCATTCCTCAGGGGCTTCACCTGCTTTAACATGTCTGCATAACTGTGCTGTGCAACTGCCCACTTCACCATAGGATCGCAAGCCAGGGATGCCCGGTTGGCGATCTCAGTTATAACTGGGGTTGGACATGAAGCTTTTCTTCATCTTCTCTCCTATGGCATCACTGATCTCCTCGGCTGAGAAGTTGATGATGGTGGGGATGAAGTTCTCTCTCGTGATGACGGAGCGGATCTGCTTCCAGTCTGTGGTGCTCTCACCAAACAGCGGGTAGATAGATGAACTCCAGAGCCAGTTTCACAATGGCAGGAGGGCTGGCCATGGACCTCACCTCCATCAGGTGCTGCTTCTTGATGGGCTTCACAGCATTCTGGGCCTCGATGACAGCAGGCTCCACTTTATCGTGATCCTCCTTGACACTCATCTATTTGTCTGCAATTACTTCCTGCTGTTTGTGCAGCTGCTCCTAAATTTCTTGCCTCATGACCTTTTTCCTCTCAGCCTCTTGCTGGTCTTTCACCATTTTCTTCAGCTTGTCATTGGCTGCTACGTTCTTGACCTCCAGCTCTTGGCTCCTGATCCTCAGGTCACGGTGCAGTGCTTCCACCTGGTCCAGGGTCTCTTTGATTTTTCAGACCCCAACATTCAGGTGCATCTGCTGCTCCTCCAACTTGCCATGCTTCTCATGGAAGACGTTGGCGTAGTGGTTGCTGAAGTCCAGGTAGCGCCTGGGCGTGATGGCCATTGTTCTGCCGCCTCTCTTCACCAGGTATGAGTTAGCCTGGTGAAGAGTCAGATGAACAAACACACAGCTGTTCACAATGGCTTCCTGGTGTGTTAGGGGCTGTGGTACACAACTGGCATGTAGTCGGGCACTATATAGTTTGGCTTCTCCAGGTCCATTTTACTGGTGAATTCTTTGCCAACTTGATACGGTGCTTCAATGGACCAGTCACCAAACCAGTTCAGCACACACCTGTCGAAAAGGGCTGGTGAAGTGGCCCCTCTGAGGATGGGTTCATGGTGAACACTGCGTGCAGGTTGTGGATTACCTAACTGGTGAACCACTTGTAGAGCTCCTCGTGTGAGTCCAGCATGAGACCTTTCTTCTGGGCCCCCTCTTTGCACCGAGTCATCAGTGTGGCATACTCATCCCCTTCAAAGGGCCCAAGGACCTTGCCATTGGCCGGAAGGGTATTCATTCATTCTAGGAATCTAGAATCTAAGACATTGGATTCATCTATTATGAATGCTATCTTTTCCCTTTTACAGCCAGAAAATCTCAGCACTGTCCTAAGATCTTTGTCAAAGTCTTCCCCAGTGTACTTCCTGTGGACCTTAATCTTGTATACACTCAAGCCATTCATCCAGGTGGCAAAAACGAGACAGGGTGGTTTTTCCAGCTCCACTAACACCAATCAGAAGCAAATGACAATGAGGTTGTTGGAGTATTCTGTCGATCCTGAGCACATGGTCCAGTACTTCATTAAACAAGACCAAGGTAACATCAAGTTCTTCTTCATAGAGACCTTCAGCCTGGCCTTGACATAATTGCTTAGCTCTTCTTGGTCAACTGGGATATAATCCTTTGACATCCAGTTACTATACAGGATAGGCCGGCTCCTGGCTTTCTCTTTGTTTATGTTAGGGAAGTGCTTCAAAGCAACCATGTGGATGTTTTCATCAGTCCAGCGCCACTCCTCATTCTCTACAAGGATCCTCCACAAGATTAAGGTTCACAGGAAGTACACTGGGGAAGACTTTGATGAAGATCTTAGGACAGTGCTGAGATATTCTGGCTGTAAAAGGGAAAAGATAGCATTCATAATAGATGAATCCAATGTCTTAGATTCCTGAAACGAATGAATACCCTTCTGGCCAATGGTGAGGTTCCTGGGCCCTTTGAAGGGGATGAGTATGCCACGCTGATGATTCCTCCTCTGTCTTGGAAGAGATGGAGGGCTTCATGTGCCCAAATGCAAATGAGACCTTCAACAGGCAGTGTCTCCAGGGGGTCTCAGTGGTTCAAAGATTCCTCTTACCCACTGAGTCACCTCACGGGGCGAATTGATATAGTGTGGCTGTGTGTCCTGAGTAAATCTCTCCTCTGACACTGTATAGAACTCCACCATGGTAGCAGTGGTAGCAGTGAGGGGTTCTGCGTAGGTGCGGAGTGAATGAATGAGCCTCAGCATGGCCGATCCTGGGTAATCTACATATACAACAGGCACATGGCACAAGAACCTGTGTAAGAGGGGCTTTCTCCCAGGGCCAGTGGGTGGATTTCAAGCCCCAACAAGCTGGGTTTTCTCTAGCTTCACCCAACTTTGGTTTGATGTACAATAGAAGCCTTCATGCTCCACCATCTGTCTGTTGAAAGAAATGACTCTGTGTACAGTACTTATCGATATCTGGCAAGTTGATTTCATCATAGAACAAGACCAGCCAGTTTCCAAACTGAACAGGAGCCAAGACAATGCCATTAGGTGTGCGCCTGTATTTGCAGTAGTGGTCAAATGTCTTCAGCGACAGCTCTGGTGTAGTGGTACTTGAGAAGTTTAGGCCCACAACCTCCATGTCAGGTGAGGCCTGGAGGGCATTGAAGAGTGTCATGGTCTTGCCAGACCCAGGAGGGCCACATAAGACCAGGGGTTTGTGCTCAGCTAGCCAAGTGTACAAGAGAGCTTCATGGTAGACTGTGTCTAGGGTTGGCACAACAACATCTGGGGCTGCTACCTTGTGTGCCTCACTTTAATCTGAGGCATTTTGGCCTGCCACAGTGACCACTCTCCACTGATGGACACCTCATGGTCAATAATGGGTATGTTGGGTGCAGTGGGCAGTGGCACAGTGGTGATCCTTCGGATGTTTTCGCCCAGCTCTGCTGTCATCTTCAGCTGGCCATCTCTAGATAAGGACCAGAGGATGGCATAATCCAGATAACGCTGAATGTAGTGTTCCCGCTGCTCAGTCTGCATGGGGAAATTAGGATGGTTGGCATTGTACTGTGCCATGTTGCGGCAGGCTTGGTGCAGCATGGAGAAGAGTGAGCTCAGGCAGTGCAGGTGTGTCAGGTCCATGATGTGCTCCAGCCTGAAGGCAAACTCCAGGGTCTTGGTGACCAGGCCATAGGACGTGAAGTATGGCTGCATAATCGTCGCTACATCTCTTTGAATGTGTAGCATTGGAGAAGCTGCCTCTTCACCCTTGTCGTCTTTGCCTTTTTGCCTATGCTGTGCCTCATCCTATCCTTTATCCAGGGGAACGCTGCACAGCCTGGCCAGGAAGTTACAGAAGATCATGTCTGTGCTTAGTACGTCCTCACTGAACCACACCATGCCACAGGGAGACCTTGCCAGGGTTGCACACTTCAAGCCCTGCACTTTCAACATTATTCGCACATTGGGTGACAGGCACTCGGTTAGGCAGCATCAAGAGCTTTTGGTCATCTAGCAAGGAATTCAGGTTCTCCACCCACTCAGGGTCCATGTTGTCATCAAAGACAATCCACTGGCATTTCTGTAGCTCACCTCTAACATTGTCTGGAATCTTTCTCAGCACATGTGTGTGAAGAGTCCATCTGTCCACTCCCTAGTGTTAGAATCCAAGGTTCCATAGAGTTGGTCTTTGCTGATGGCCTTGGGGTCAATTATATGGGCCATATCCTCCACACCCTCAAGCCTCTCAAGAGCCTTCAGCAGCACACGGCAGGCCGTGCTTTTCCTGAAGGCCCAACTATCATCAGGCCATGGTTAATCTGGGTGATCTGATAGAGCTGGGGAACCTTTCCAACCCACATCGCCAACTTCTACTCCATTGCCATATGCCAAGCACATCTCCTGTCACGCTTCTTCTAAAAGGGCTGTCATCTCCCCACAGTGGTACTGGATTCCAGGGAACACATCTGACAGGAGACTGAAGAGCAATGGGATATCTTCTGCCACCAGCTTGGGCACCATTGTCTCGCAGACACTCTGGATCAGAGTCTCCTGCTCAGACAGGTTCTCAGCAATCTCTCCTTTATCAACTGCTTCTCCCTGTTTCTCTTTCTCCTTCTTTGTCTTCTGGATCCTCTCCCTCTTCACATTGCCTGCCCTTATGAGCATATTCTTCAAAGCATGAAGACCAGTGTTATAATGGACTTGTGAAGATAGCTGCTTATCATACAGTTTAAAGAGTGGGACAATTTTGCTGACAAGAACCTCAGCAGTCTGGAAGCCCTGTGAGTACAGCATGACCTGGGCGATCAGCTGCTGGTCAGGCTTGATCATCGCCAAGCTCCAGAAGAGCTTTTTGAGGTTGTTGGGGAGATTTAAGTGACCTGTATAGCCCGGGTTCACGGTGATGAAAATAGCCATGTCTGGGCTAACCTCGACTTTGTTTTTTTTAGCAGCTCACATGTAATGGAGGCTGAGGTCTTATTGTAGTTGGGGTTGGAATACTCCTGCAGTGCTTCTTGTATATACTGCACCTGCTGGGATACAGCTGAGAGCATCTGCTCCTCCAGGTGGTTAAAGTCGTTAAAGTACACCATGTGCCCACTTGGTAAAGCCCCACAAAGATACATCCCATAGCCTGGAAATCAAAGGTTTCATCACAGTTGAAAATAAAGATGAACCTCCCGAGCTGATGGCTGAGGGCTTTGACAGACAGTCTTTCCAGTTCCAGCAGGTCCAAATGGGGAGTCTCCAAGCCTAGCCTCCAAAGCTTGTGTCATTGTCAAATAACAATGGTCAGTGAGGGGTGTCTGAACCAGCTTGTCTTGAACTCCCAGGTACTCAAAGCCATAGTTAAACTTGGCATTGGCCATTTGAATGGATGTTGCTATGACATGTTCATTTGCTCAGGGTCAAAGTAAAATTGCATCTGGCTGAGCCATTCGAGAGATTTAGCGTTGTCAATCTTGCTTTTGATCAAGGACCTGGTAACATCTTTTTGGTGAACCAACTCTGATCAAGTGCTCCAGCTTCCTCCTCCAGAGACGGGGCTGCTCCATGAGGACAGAGTCTGCTAAGATGTTGAGTGCGACTTCCACATTGCTCAGCACAGACTGCAAGGGTCCCACATCACCAACTCCCCAAACTGTGCTTAGTGCATTTTCCACATTCTCAGACTAGGCTATTTGGGCTGACAATACCACTAGCTGGGCTTGGTATTTATTAATCCAAATAATGTAGGTATTTGGGTCAATAGAAGTTGCTTTTCCAAAAATCTCCTTTTGTGTAACAGACTCTGCCAGAAGTTTAGCCAAGTTGTTGCATGCATGGGTCCTGTTTTGTTGAATTGTAGGTCCTGTGTCTTTCCCCCAACCCCCAAGGGGCTAGAGCTGAGGCTGCGAGAGGCAGAGGTGCAGGAATTTGTGTTCACTCTATGTCGGCGCAAGGAACATTGGGCTGTGAGAAGCCGCAGGACTCCACTCCAGGGGTAGAATACAGTCTGAAGTCCCTCTGGGAGGGGGAGAAGCTCTGGCTGCATCCCTTGGGGATGAGACTCTTGGTTGCAGTGACTTGCTTGGCTGGTTCTCTGTGGATGGAATGTAGAGAGGACTTTGGTGGGAGATTAGGCAGTGGCTCGGTAGTTGAAAATCTTCTCAACGGTTCCTCATGGCAGGTTCCAAGGAAAAGAGATAAGTTCATGGTCTTAAAATGTTTATTGTCATGGCAGAAAATGGATGAAACTATACCCCGGTATTCTCAGGGCAGGCCTGAGGTTAAATACCTTTTGCAAGGAGGAGGGTCTGGAAAGGAATGCTTAATTGGCTATGCCCTCTGGCCTTTAGATATCTTATTAATATGGAGATCTATCTTGATGCTCTGTGCCCTGTAGTCATGCTCTCTACCTGTGGAGGGGCTAGTAGGGGCATTGTTCTATGTGCCTGAAAGGCGCAGATCATGGAGGTCTTTGGCCTCATGTTAGGAGCATAGAGACTGGGAGTGTGGTGAAATGCATGGCGTCCCTTGCAGAGAAACCTGTGGGGTCTCCAACCTGCTGGATCTCCAGCCATCTTTAGCAGGTGCTTGACTAGAAACCATGCTGTCCTTTCATGGTCCTACATCTCCTCTCCTTTTTCACTAGAGTAAACCATTCATTGATTTTGGGGTGTTCAGTGATGGACAGTGGAGTCTTAAACATAACCTCCTCCCTTTCTTAGGATGAAATGCCAAAAACCACAGAGTTGTTCTCATTTAAGATGATGCTGGAAACACCAGTGAACATTTTCTTGAAGTGCTTCTGCAACTTGGTCACATTCTTGCTA
This sequence comes from Rhabdomys pumilio, assembly GCA_030674055.1. Classification (NCBI taxonomy): domain Eukaryota; kingdom Metazoa; phylum Chordata; class Mammalia; order Rodentia; family Muridae; genus Rhabdomys; species Rhabdomys pumilio. Next base: position 24,112,246 of record JANHMN010000006.1, on the reverse strand, counting down.
TGTCCAATGATTTCAAGCAAGTCCTCATCACCTACAAATAAAACCTGGGGAAAGATGAGCAGTCCCATTCCATGTACTCTCCCAAAGCTTTCTGGATCTTCCCGAGCTGGTCAGTCAACCTTTCCAGAGACCTCTGGACTCCCTGTATGTTCAGAACATCCATCACAAGTGGAGACTTGGAGAGTTTTTCATCAGAGCCAGAAACTCTGTGCTGATACTCTGGAAATGCTGGGTTGATACTGGCAGCAGGTGTTTGATGTCTTTACTGCCTCTGAAGATGCCTTCCAAGTAGATCCAGTGCCTCTGCACATCAATCCACACGTCAAAGAGAACCATGATTTGGTTCATCTTGTCCTCCCAGCCCAGGGCATCTTCTTTAAAAACCTTGTAATACAGAGAGAGTTTTGCTGTTGATGTGTTCCTTGACATTGTTGAAGAGGTTATCCCAGCCTCAGATCAGGTGGCACTTGTTATGATAGTTGACAAATTCTAGTTCATGTATGTTCCACACTTCCCGTATCTGCTTCAAAAATCCTTCCAAAGCCATCTCCCCTTGTGCCACAAGCAGTACATCCTTGACCAAAGCTTTCTTCTTCTGAAGGTTAACATCCCAGATCTGGCCCACCCAAGAGTCTTTAGGAGAACGTCTGGGGCCAAAAGAAAGAGGATTTTCTTAGTGCAGGGAACCACTGAATAGCATTGAGGTTTGGATTTCTATTTGTGTGTGAGGACTCGAAGCCTGGAGTTCTAGTCTCTGCCAATCATCGGTGACATGAACTGGTCCAATTCCTTCAAGACAAACTCCTCTGATGATCATCTTCTAAGTTTTGTTTGTTTTGTGGTTGCTGGGGATCAGTTTCAGGGCCTTGGGCATGCCAGTGAAGTGTTCTACCATTGAGCTAAATTCCCAGGCATTTCCTCTTAAGTTTTCTCTATCTTTGGCCTGTCTCTCTTCCCACACACTTAGCATGGTGGTAACTGAGTTGATACCTATGCATGGTTAGGCTCTCTAACAATTCAGTGGTGTATGCTATTGTCTTTTCTCTCTTCACTAATAAAACCAAACTTTTTAATGGCAAAATTGTAAGTTGCAAAGTGCTATCTATGTGCAGAGAGGGGAAGTGCTGGTTAGATTCTGTACACAGCAATTACTATATTAAAAAAAAAGTTGCCTCTCTTCAAGAACTGTCTATATGGTTGAAAAAACAGTCTCCAGGAAGAAGAAATACTATTTTCCTTCCAAATGATATCATTATGACTTTAGTTAAGTATTCATAGGAGTCAGAAGATGCCAGCAAGTCTCACTTTAAATTCCCAGGCAGAAGTTCACGTGCAAGCAGACACGGCTCCCACAGGAATAGATACAAATACTTATCTTGTCAGCCTCAGCTTTAGGCTTGCTTGGCTTGTGTTGTGAAGGTGTTAGACATTCTGTTTACATAAGGGGTTGAGGGGTGACATACTGTCTATTGAAGCAGAGCTGCTTAGCTCCCCATCAGGCATCAGGGAACATTTAAAACCTGAAAACAGATCAAAGCCTTGAGCAGGATTGAGATGTCCCTACTGGGGGCTGGGAGGAGGGTGGTCTCTTGGTTGGGTGCCTGAAACAGACAGGCGTTATTGCCTCTGTGCTATTTCTAGACCTTTGGTAAAAGAAATCGGGCAGAATTAGAGCTCACAGAAGCCAGCCCAGGGACAGAGCTTCAGCAAGTGCGAATATATCAAATGAGAATAAGCCCAGGCAAGATGTGATGCTTCTCTTTTTATAGGCTGTTATAAAGTGTTTAAAATTAATTAACTTTTCAGCACTTAAATTATGTCTAATGAGACAGGTAGGTCTTGGGAGGGAGACTCTTCTTCTTCTTGTCTCACTTAACCATCCCTCTTTCTACCAGAGTCTGTATGGTGCAAACACATCTCTAGGACAGGTATTAGTCTTAGGATGGAGAAAAGAGACAGAAAGATGGAGCTGACGTAGATGCCTTCCATGGTTTGATTTGGAAATAGAATGCCAAGAAGATATGAAAGCAAGTCCATTCTCAGGTTTGTAAGTCCTATCAGGTGATAATCTTGTCCATTTTGATGCAAGGCAATGGACCCCAGGACTTTACACAAGCCGAGTATGTGCTCTGCCACTGAGCTACACTCCCAGGCATTTTGTGTTTTCAGAATGTGTGATACATAGAGGGAAGTCTCTGGATGGTATGTGCTCCCTACACCCTCCCACCCCAAATCAGTAGCTTTGTGTGTTTTTCATTTTTAATTCTTGTCTGCACTTCACAAAAAATGTTAATGGGTGGTGCTGTATCATTCACTGATGTCAAGGTTTACTTGTCTTGGCCTTTGACATATATGTGACATTTATCTGGCTGGCAGGCTCTTATTAGAACCATTTGTCTTGTGTCTGTAGGATGCAGTCTAGCCATGGCACCCTTCAGTGTTGGAAGATGTGGAGTGGTCCCTTCTAGAACAAAAGGATCAATCATCCCTTTGACCTTTTAACCCAGGCCTGGAGAAATGAACCAGTGCTCCACCACTGTGCTCCACCCACAGCCCAGTCAGGCTAACTTAAATACTTGCTCATCAGTAGAGCAAGTGCCTTCTCCTCTCATCTAGTATTATATTTCTGCAGCACTTCAGGAGTTTCATATCTGGCTCACAGAAAAGTTGAACTCAGAAATGAAGCTTATCCTGAGGTGCCACCTAATGCCACTAACCACACAGACTACTGGGATAGCTCTGTTGACATGAAAAAAATAAAGTATGTCACCAGATCATTTCACTGGGATGAGGAAGTTCTTTCCATGACTCTTGAAGGTCACCCCGAGGACATGCTTGTTCCTACTGGAAGGCAAACGTGTTTCACCAAACTCTTACCTAAGTGCTTTTTGTTTACAACTCTGTAATAAATTCCTGGCTTCCTTCATAGTGACTCCTGCAAATGTGGGGCTTCCACAGTATTTTTGGGAGGGACCAAATTCTGAGTTGGGAATGCACCTTGTAACTTTTCCCAGCATTTATTTTGATCATGGAAAGTATCAAGCCTACAGAAAAATGGAAATGCTTTCTAGCCTGCCACTTAGGGTCTACCATCACCCTTCTAGCTTGGTACTCAGGGTCTACCATCACTCTTTCTAGCTTGGTACTCAGGATCTACCATCACTCTTTCTAGCTTGGTACTTAGGATCTACCATCACCCATGACCACACCCATTCATATCTGTTCAGTCATGATTCATGTCAGCCCATCTTTTATTTCTTGATGCATTTAAAAATGAGTGTACATACACTAGTACAGGGTCTTTGCAGAACTGCTTCTTCTGTGTCATTAAGATTCAGTGCTTATGTGGAATACGAGGGTTTTGGTTTTTATTTGCCATTTAATGGATTTTGATGCACACATGTACCTGTGTAACCCCTATTCCTATGAAGATATACATTACTACTATTCCCTAGAAGGTTTCTTGAGGCCACTTGCTGTCTTGGGTGTGGATGGTTTAGGGTCACTCAATTTAAGATTTTACCCACCCTCCCCTACCTATCCCTTCTGAGGCTCCTTTTGTCGAAGGGGTGGAGTGTGTCTATCCTGTCTTCCAGGCCACACTGTGGGTCTCTTGTTGGTGATCGAGCTAGGGTCCACCTGGGCCTGGCTTTACCTCAAAGTCACAGAATAGGAAAAGGGAAAGCCATCCCACTTCCAAGTATCAACCCTGGAACATGACAGCTTTTGGTCAGCCTCTAGAGTCAAGATCCCTTTGAGGGGGGGTCAAGTGACTCTTTCACAGGGTCACCTAAGACCATCAGAAAACAGAGATATTTACGTTATGATTCACAACAGTAGCAAAATTCCAGTAATAAAGTAGCAACAAAAATACATTTATGGTTGAGGGTCACTACATCATGAGGAACTGTATTAAACTGATATTAATTTCTCTTACACTTATGGCTATAATGCACAAAAGGTCTCCTAGGATCCAGGATGGTTTGACTTCAAAGTTTTCTACCTTATACTGGTATAAAAAGCAGTTCATATTCTGGAGAAGTCCTACCTGGGATATGGATTTTGGATTATCACCCAAGCTGGCAGTGTGCATTTGCCAATGCCAGTGTCAATGCTGGGCATCTGCTCCTCACTGCTTTGTGATCATAAGGGGTGACAACCTACAACTCCGTAGTATTCTGTGATGCTCAGTTGAATTGGGAGGTGGCATTCAGTGCATTTTCGGCTTTGGATTTTTTAAACTTAAGATGTATTGATCAAGCTGTGCATATATCAACCACCAGAAGTCAGTGGTACCCATACTTAGAGAAGGATGTCAACTACCAACGAGGAAGACAGTACCCAGGTCCTATCTTCATCAAGCTTGTTCTCCAGAAGATTTAGTAACAGCATTTCTCTAGCCAATTGGAACCACAGTTCTACTATAAAGAGTATTTCTCAAGTTCGTGGAGTACCTTATGTATTGTTTATGATAGTTTTATTCTGATTGTACCAATCTTATTGTGTTGGCCTTAGCTATTGTAGGGAAGGATCAAGTTGAGGATGCAAAAGTCACTGGTTTGAGAGAAGGCGGCAGATAAATTGAACTGACTCTAACCTCAAAGACACATGTTGGTGTTTATTGAGGTAAGGCTGGAATGTTCCAGGAGCATCCCGAGGGTGTGGTTATTTAATGGAGGAGGTGGGGGGGCACATGACATTCAGGCTGAGTGTGGGGAGAAAAGATGGGTTTCTGCTGATGGATGAGGGCACAGGAGGAAGGCTGCCTTAGAAGTGTACCAGGGACCATGGCAGTGGTGATTTGGGAATGGCAAGCAATCTTCGGATCCTGGTTCCTAGGGTGAGCTGGTGCTGGTGGTGGCATGAGGCAGGTGTGGGAGAGATTGCAAAGGCAAGCTGAGACAAGTTGGGTAATGTGCAAGCAAGCCTGAGCATCCTAGATTCTATTCTGCAGGTGAGGGGAAACTATGACCCCTCAGTCAGACTGTGAAATGATGGGGGCATGAAGGTAGAAAATGTTTCTAGAAGCAAAATGAGGAAAGCCAGGAACTGGAGACACTAGGACATTTTGTTGTTGTTGTTGTTGCAATTGTCTAGATTGCTTCCCCGCTATATTCCCAGTTTAAAAGTTTATTTGCCACGTTTGACTGTGTCCTTTTGAAAATTTAAAATAGTTTGCATTTTTTTACTTTCCTGTAACTACATTTAGAATGTTTTAATCAAGTAGGTGGAATTAGGTGATGAGTTTGTGACTAACACCCAGGGGATTGGAACCTGTAGAAAAAGTTGTCATTCCAGTAAGTAATATCTGGTGAGTTCTGATTTAAATAGACCTGTCTTCCTGGCACTGTTCCCTTCACTTCTCCTTACTATTAAAAAGACCCACTTGGGAGCTGGTTGCTTAGAATTGGCATCTGTGGTCAAGGTGCAGAGACTATTCTCATCGTGAAGCTAATTGGCCCATGAGGAGTCTTCAGTGCGCTGGGACTCTTCACGGGATGCTAATTGGCTGAACTAACTAAAGTTCAGCTTCATTTTCTGTCTGGCTTGCCCTCATTCTGTTGCCCAGCCCACACCTGCCCGAGGTATGGTTGAAAGCCTGGTGCTATCTCCAAGGGCTGGGATGCACCAGTGCCAATTGAAGCAAGGTGATGTGCAGTGACAACTGAGAACGTTCATCTTGCCTCCCCAATTAATCACACCCACATGTATACATGCCTATGTAGGCTTGTTTACGGGGTGTAGTTCCCAAAATGTCATTACGTTGGCATATAAAAATAAGGACAGCCACGTGTGCAGGAAAGAAATGGTGTAGAGAAATCTAGATATTTACATTAGACATTTTATTACGGTGACAAATACCGGAGAAAATCAATGTATAGGGAGGAGAGATTTACTCTGGCTCATGGTTAGTCTTAGAAGTTTCATTCAGGGGTTGCCTGGGCTCACTAGTTTGGCTCTGAGGTAAGGCATGTCAAGGCGGCTGAAGGCAGGTGGCAGGGACTGCTCACTTCATGACCACAAGGAAGCAGAAAGAAGAAAAACAGGAAGGGGTTGGTGACAAGATAAAGCTTTCCAGGGGTACACTTCCGGCAATCTACTTCCTCCAAGTAGGCCTTACTTCCTGCTTTATACTTCCTTCCAATGATGCAGTCATGTGACTCCATGAAAGGATAATGCATTACTAAACTCAAAGCTCTCCTGGTTTCATCACTTTTCAAAGCCTTGGCTCTGAATCCTGCTCCACTGGTAACCAAACCTTCAACATTCATGCCTCTTAGCATAGCAGGACACTTCATATCCCAAACTATAACAACAACTGAGGTGGGTGTTTTCTGCAAGCAGGATTTTGATCTCTTGGTCTTTACTCCTGGTGTCAATATCCGTGACTGTGTTACCTTATATGACAAAACAAATTAGGATTAATAAGCAGCCGACTTCCAAACAGGGATGTTTTCCTGAACCATTTTTTACAGGGCCCCTTCAAAACAGGAGGAAGTCAAAAGAGTCAGGTTCTATGGAAGAAGAGACAAGACGGGCATGGGCTATGAACCGAACACTATGACCTCAAGAAGCTGGGAACAGCCTTGAGCTGACAGCTAGCAAAGATGGAGGGGTCACAGTCTTATAGCCACAAGGGGACTCAATTCTCCTTGCAGGATAAATGAGCAAGGAAATGGATCCCCACTGAAGCACCCAAGGAGGAAGGGGGATGTCAGAGTGCAGAGATGTCTGACATCTTGACTTCAGCCCAGTAGACCTGTTGGGTTTCTCTCTTACAGAAGTATAAATTTGTGTCACTGTGAGTTGCTAGGTTTGTGAAGGCAGCAATGAAAATAGATAGTGGTGTCATCAGGACAGAGAATGTTCTCGTGGCATTGCTTCATTCTAGTAGTCTAAGCTGGTAGATGTTTCTGGAGGGGCTACAGTTGTTGGAGTGAAGGTCCCTGAATTAGCCTGATCATTGGGCTTTGAGTAAGCTGCCCAATGATGGCCAATCACTGGACACTGCCTACTATCAGCCATGGCCAGTGCCACCATGTTTTCAACATCAGCATTTGTTGAGAGCTCATTGATCTGTTTGCCAAGTTTCAAAGACAGCAGAAACCCTTGGGTCTTGAATATTAGGGTATAAGAGTTGGTTGCCAGGGATCCTACTTTTGCAGAAACATTCCAGGATGAGTGTGCTCTGGTGATGACTTCATGTGCCACAGTGGCACCTAATGGTATACAATTTGTTGGTGAGGACATCATTCTGTAATACATATGGTAAATGCTGAAGAGATGAACACTAAATTCTCATGTTTTCATCTGCACCAATACTCAGTGGGTGGATGAGCATGTGATCACTGGGATAGTGGAGGAGAGTGTGCATATGACCAACACTCTCTAGTGCTAGGAATCAGCCAGGTCACCGCTGCCAACTGGAAAATGCTTATATATTTGACTTCCATTTTATCTCTTTCTTTCTTTATACTCTATTTGCTTTTTTAGGTTAAATTATTAGCACACAAAGGAATGATCTCACTGTGACAGTTGAATCCAGGCATCATTTATTTTGTGATTTTCTGCCCTCTTTCCTCATTGCCCTCTGCAATTCCTATGTATGTATCTTTTCTTTTTTCTTAATAATCAGGCTATTCCTTCTGTTGCACTGGAGAGTGTGGCTTTGCCCTACGTTCTTGCCTTTGTTCTTGCTGTGGTCCTTTTGATTCCTGACTTTGAAGTCTAGCTAGAATGTCAAACTAAGTTGATGATAATGAAATTAAACCTAATAGCAAGAATTTGAAGTTAGTTCATAAGGTGCTGTGGCTTAAGGCAAGTTGCCTTCTCTGGTCTTCCATTTATTACCCATAAAATGGGAAATGCATGTAGTTGTTAAGGCAGCCGTCAGAGTTGATTGAAATTCTGCATAGAGTCAGAGATGGTGGTGCATGCCTATTGTCTTACAAGGACTTACAAGGCTAAGGCAGATGGATCTTGAGTTCAAGGTTAGCTTAGGCTACAAAGTTAGATCCTGGCCCAATCCCGTCACATCCTGAAAAGGAAAGAGAAAGATATTACATGTAAGGAGGTTATCACACTGCATAGTACATTTTAAGCAGTCAGTAGTTATAAAATATCATTATTAAACTTGTTAGCAATAAGAGACCAAATAAAACAAAGTCTTCATGCTTCTTGCCAGTTAAATCATTTAGCACATAGTCATCTTATGCTGAGGGCGGGGAAGCATCCTACAGAAAACCTCAAGTGGTTCCTGTTTGTCTTAAAGTTCTTCTGGAAGACTTACACATTTTATAATTTCTGGAATGTGAACAGATAATGAAAGACACTTGTAAGTTCAAGAGCTATGTCATTGTCCCATAAAATAGAGCAGAATGTCTGGGCTATGCTAGCGGTGGGTACCATGAAGACCCTGTGAGTTAGGTCAGAGCCTACAGCAAGATTAAGCCCTGGTTGGAGATGTTTGCTATTGTTGAGCTAACCCACATGGAACAACCAAGATTCACTGCTAATGTCTGAATAGTCATCATGCACTGAGAACCATTCCAGTGACCTGGAAGTTTGGAAGTTCTGCACTCCCACAATTCCACAGTTCTACAGCTTTCTTGAATCTTACAGTCTATGATGGTAGGAGCACTGCCCTGTTTTGAAAATGCCTCCATCCTGGAATCAGTTGAGGAGGATTTAAAACAGTCCTTAGACTTCCTATGTTCTTTTGGCCAACCACCAATCTTAGATAGATGGAAAAACCTCTACTATTGCTTATCCCTTGTCTAAGACACGTGGGATGGAATGCACTTTGGATATTAGAATTTTGGGGATACTATTTCTATAAGCATAACAAAGTAGGCTGAGTCTATGCCCAAGTTTAAAGACAAAACTCATTAGTATGTTTCATATATACCTATACCCCTATAGTGGAGGTCACTTTATGCAACATTTTATTTTTCTTTCTCTTTAAAAATAGGACCTTGCTATATAGCCAAACTGGCCTCTAACTTCTAATCCTCTTGCCTCAGCCTTCCTCATATGTAGTTGCAGCATTTGAAATGATTTGTATGTGGGAAGCAGGTTTACATAACATACAATTTTCCTCTTGTGGTCTCATATTCCTTCCTACAGATTTCAAATTATCAGTCTTGGTGTCCAGTTCAGTAGTACTGAACTTTCTAGCATGCTTTGGCTCTGGATTTAACTTCCAGGCTTCCCTACCCTACACATAAACACACATACACACACATGCACGTGTACACACACACACACACACACACACACACACACAGAGAGAGAGAGAGAGAGAGAGAGAGAGAGAGAGAGAGAGAGAGAGAGAATCTCTCTTTCTCTTGGGTGGAGCAGAAGAGACATTGGATTTTCAGAGTATGAATGCTCATCCTGTACCACAATTTTAGATTCTTTAATAGGGCCTAGTATGCTTTTATTAATGACAAACATAATCTAACAGTTTCTAGGATACAAGGGACAAATTAGATAATTGTTTTGTTAATGGAGACATACTGGGAATTTTTCTTTATTTTTGACACTTTCATATACATACATTATATATATATATATATATATATATATACACACACACACACACACACAGAGACATACATACATACATACACACACATAGAGACATACATACATACATACATACACACACATAGAGACATACATACATACATACATACATACACACACATAGAGACATACATACATACATACATACATACATACATACATACATATCTACAATGAAATAGGACCATATCTACCCTGTAATGTGAGTTTACAGCACCTGTGATTAAGTCAGACAAAATCCCTGCACAGATGGGGTAGGTAATCTGCACTGCAGTGCTCTTTGGAACTTGAGGCTCAGGAGTTTTTCCTAGCCAGCTTTTGTTTACCCTAATGAAGGATGGTACCCTCGCTGGATGACATACTTCTGCAGGGTATAAAAGCCTCTGTTTATCACCTGATATGCATCTGCCCACTTGATCACTGATTTTGCCAACTTGATTAGATTAAGGCATGCCTAGGGCTTTCCTGAGGCCCAAGAGTACACATGTATGTGAGACTGTTCCCAGAGTCCTGTCTCAGGAATGCCCTGGGAGAGGAAGGTCCACTCTGAATGTGGGTGGCATCATCCTATGGGCTAGGGTCCCAGATGGAGGGAAAGGGAGCAGAACACTGGTGGTCCATTTTCCTTCATCATGGACGTGGATACATGTGACCAGCTCCTACACCTTTCTTGCCATGGTAGATTCTGCCCAGGCAAAGTAAGCCAGAACAATCCTTTTCTTAAGTTGCATCTTGTAGCTATTTGGTTATAGCAGTAAAAAATTAGTGTACCCATCTTAACCTCATCTTATTTTCTTGTCCCCTTTCCTGTTCGATCTTGTGTCTATATCTGCTGATGTTTGTGTTAATTTCTTTTCTCATTTGCACCTCTAAAATAAATAGTCTCTCTGCATTTCCTAGAGAGAAATTCCAGACAACATGATTATTTCCAACACCCTCAGCATTCATAATATATAAACGAGGAAAGATTTTGGCTCACAGTTGTGGGGGTCAGTTCTAGTCCGTTAGCATCTGCTATAGGGTGTAAGGAGGCAGTATGTTCATCTCATGGTTACCCTGAGGTTGAAAAGAGAGGGGAGGCGGCCCAGTACACATCATAAGGGCACACTCATCTATGTAACTTCCTCCCACTAGGCCTTACTACTTTTGTTTAAATGTTTTTATTTATTTCAATTTTTAATAAATTTTACAAATTTTCAACAAACATTTCAAAACGAAACAAAGCAAAACAAACAAACAAAAAAATCCCACACACCAAAATTAACCAGAGTAGCAGTCTATCTATTTTGTTGGACATCTATACAGGGGTAGAAAGGCCTTTGGAACAGAGCTGTGGGGCTTCTCAGTGGAGTTACACCTGAATATATTTGTTCTAAGACAACATCTCCAAGCTGGCCTCAAACTCACAGAGACCTTGCCTGTCTTTGCCCTACCAAGTGCTGGAAGTGAGGTCATGCATTATTAAGCTTGGCTTCAGATATATTTTTATGTATTCATCCACCACCCAAAATGTCTATGATAGAGTTGCAATTAGAAAACCATTTCTTTACCACTTCTTCATAACTCACATCAATCACCTGCACTCTGCCCTGCCTTCTTCATTTCTTAACAGTTAGCCTTTCTTGTTCTCATTGCTATATGCTATACTGGGCTGTACACGTGGGTAGAATATAACATGTAATTAAAAACAATTAAACTATAGCTATTTCCACTCCCTTCTCCATCCAACCCCTCCCATGTGCCTCTCTCAAAATCATGCCCCTCCTTTTTGTTTTTTACTGTTACAAATGATATGTTGAAAAGTATATATATTAATACATTTAGAAGCACCCCCTATACACACATAAATGCCATGCTGAGTCACTTCAGGGTTCCTTCTGTATATGTTTTATTACTTCCCAAGCCTCTGATAGATGAGCCTTTGGAGAACATTCCAGATTTAAACACAGCTACTAGTTTAAATATTTAATATGCCCTGTCCCAGTTAAATATTGAGGGTCTACTGTGTGCTAGCTGCCTAGATGGGTCCCAATGATAACTAAAATCTCAAGGCCACATCCCTCTGCAAGCAGGTGGTTTAGTAGGGGAGAGGGTGTTGTTACAGGATTTTTGGTCACATTGTGAACCTTGAGGTTGTGAACTGGAAAAAAATCTGTTTCTTGTGGTGTGGGGCTCAGCCCTAGCACACACTAGCCCAAGAGCTTTCTGTAAACAAGAGCTGTAAAGTCAAAGATAAGTCAAAGATAAGTCAAGAGGCATAGCGAGCAACCCGATGAGAGGGAGGGTGACAGGGAGTGTGGAACAAAGGGACATAGACTGGAGGGACATGAAATTGAAGGGTATTTAAGACAGTAGGCAGAACGAGAAAGAGCTTTTTCCTTCTGGAACATTGACCGAGGAGGAAGATCAGCTGGGTGCTTTCTCTGCCTCTCTGAACTAGCAGGCTTTCACCCCAGAATCTGGCTCCTGAATCTTCATTGGTAAAATCAAAGAGCTGAGATTTTTGTTGTAAAAATGACAAGCTGCTCTGCTGAGACACAGGGCCCCAGCGCTGTGGCGGGTATCAGGACTGAAATATATTTGGATGCATATCAATGCGGAAATGATAAGGGCAGGATGAGGAAGCAGAGGAGTTCTGAAACTGAAAGTTGAGCTGGTCTTTTCCTTTTTTTTCTTTTGAGTTTCTAAAGTCATACAATGCAATGATTCAGCTTGGGATTCCCACAGTAGCTAATATAACAATCATTTTTTTCTTGGACAGTTCATGTCTGTTTTATCTGCCTTTTAAACATGTAATGAACTGTAAAATATACTGGCCTTGACTAGGTATATTTGAGATTTTTTTTTTCCGGTGGATTCTGGAACATGAATTTTTTTTTTTTTAAATCAAAAGCCTCTTTGACATTTCATTCGCCCGTTTTAAGAATACAAAGTGAACTTTCTTTATTTGAAAGATTAAAAATGGCAAATTTTCTAATAACTTGGCTACTGTTTTGTTTTTTTTTTTTTTTTTTTTTTTCAAGTCTGGTTTCCATGGCCATCAAATACTTTGAGGTGAAGTGTCAGGTAACCTCCTCACTCAGCTCTGCCTCTGCCCCAGTTCTGAGCTGTCCCAGGATCAGGATCGAGTTCCGTCCACCTTGCTTCTTGGCTGTGAGGGTGGAGGAGCCACATGGGATGCCCCTGAACCGAGTCTAGAGGAGGACTGACGCTTGCAACCTACTTCTTGCTGGCTGCAATCCAAAGCTGTGACTGTTGCTGGATCACTCTTCTCAGCTACACTAAGCTCTGGCCTTTGATGTAGCTGGAAGGCAGACTTGACCAAATGGTATTGCCTCCCTCTCCCTCCACCCCCTCACCTTACCTCTTAGGTAGAAGCCAACACCATAAAAATGAACATTTTACTAAGAGTGCTTACTCGACTACCTGCAGGCTCAACCACTGCCAAATTGGTCAAAGAAGAAGTTGGCTTGCGAATTTCAGAGTCCATTCCTTTGGCCAAGACACAGAGTACAGATCAGCCTCGTGGGGCTCCCTAACTCAAATATAGTAGGCACAATGACCATTTTAATTGGAAACTTCCAAAAGACACCGAAAGAAAAATCTTAAGAAACGAACCTTTGGCAACTTAAACATTCTTTTACTTATCTGTTACTTTTAGAAAATAGTATTTTATCTTAAAAGATATAAGGAGAATAACAGATATTTCAGAATATGTATTTGGGTGATGCATCTATTCTTTGTCTCTGCATCCTTGGGAAGGCTCGAAGGATCTGGCACTCTGGATTACATAGATACATTATTAAATCATGTTTACAGATCTCTGCGGAGCAATCGTAGCATGCTAAGAACTTTAATGGTCACAGAATTAGACATGGCTTCTGTCCAACAGAGTTACTTCAGCGACCAGTTACTGAGGAACTGGCCACCAGAAGGTACTCGGGCTTCGCCTTTGGAAGATGCAAGTTCTCTTTTGGACTTTAGAAAACTATAATGGAAGATGTTTTTCTTGGTTTCTCAAGGGAGACTCCTTTTCAAGAAGGCTCATGTCGATCCCCAAGCAACTGATTGATAGCAAGGCAGTGATGCAGAGAGGCTCGGGATGATCGAAGGAGCTCTTTGAGTGATATCACCTCACCTCACCTCACCTCTCCTCAAGACCTCACCTCAGGTCTTAGGGTGATGATCGTATATGTCAGCCATTTAGACAGTCTCTGGTACGTAAGGCTTAGCACTTGACAAAGACACTGTGTATTTTTGTACTGTGATATTTCATAGCTTTCTGCTCAGTTGGGAAACTCTTCACCCTTCTAAGATGCCTTAATCCTTGATCAGCTTCCGAAACTGAGGGTTGTGACCTCATATGGGGTCACAAACTCAACGTGGGAGTCACAGGAAAATTGACAAAGATGAAAAGTTTCTGAAAGTGCAGCAATGAACAATTGAAACCAATTGTGTAATGAAACTGAGGTGTTCCTAGCAGTGTCCACCCATGTTTCACTGTGTGACTTCACAGTAGAATTGGTGCTGGATACACAGCACACCCAAGGGTATGCTGCACTTGCTGAAACAACATCAGCGACGCTACTAGAGACCTATTAGTCATATTCTTGACTACTGTCTATTATGAATTGCCGTGTCTTTACTGCTCACACTAAGTTTTTTGGTTTTACAGAAAACAGAAGGATTCAATTATATGAAACAAAGACAATGTTTCAATGTCTTTCTCCCATCAATCCTCAGCACGCAAGTACCAAATTAGTACATTGTTGTGTTAGAATGCTTGATTTTAAAAATTGCTGTCTTGAGCTGCTGACTTGAGATTCACTTAAAAGAAAAAGTGAAATTAATTTTGGACAGGAATGAAGAAAAATTTCCAACCGTTTCTGAAATGACCCTAAATGTATTTCTGCCATTTTGTACCATGTGTTTATGTAAAGTGTCAGTCTCATATACAATCAAAATATAAAATATAAAATCAAAATATTGATACATTTTGACATGGCTCTATGTCCTGTGGTATCAAACATTCAGCCAAGAGTTCTTTGTTAATGTAAATTCTTTAAATTTTAAAATAGCACACAAAGTATTAGATATTATTTTGGCAGTTTCAAAGTATGTTTTATAGACTCCCCTTCCCCTTCAACTCTTCTGTTCCCCTGCTGGAGATTTAGTTCATTATGTAAAATAAACATTTTCATTTGTATGCAAATTACTTTTGTCTTCAGTAAGTTATAAATGTATGTGTATACAAAAGAATTATTTTAAAGTAGATTTCTTTATGATGTTATCAATAAATGTTTTGTTTGCCTAACCCAATCTTACATGTCCTAGCCCTGACTCTGAGAAAGAACATAGGTCCATTTGTGGGGGTGTCTCCAAATATCTTGTAAAGATCCTCCAAATTTATTGCTATTATGGTGGGCAATTGAGGCTTAAATATGAGTTTTGTTGGGTCAAGCTACATTCAAACCACAGGAAATCCTAATAGACAAATTTATAAGTAGAATTATCTCATGTCCTAAATATGCGGTTTTGATTATGGAATTCAATATATTTTTAATTACATTTTATTTATATCGTATATGTTTATGTGTCTGTTTGTGTGGCTGTGTGGCACAGTGTATGTGGAGGTCAGAGGACAACTTGCAGGAGTCAATACAGTCCTTCTGTCATATGGATCCTGGGGATTGATCTCGGGTTGTCAGGCTTGACTTTAGGTTCCTTTACCCATGGGGCCACCTTGCCAGCTAGCCCTAGTTTTTTTCTTTATGAGAGAATAATTGAGATGCTATTTAAGTTTTTTCATGTAAGAGCTATAGCTTCAAGAAAGTGCTTGCGATACTCCTGGGTGAGGAGTTGGCACTGTGGAGCAGGGGAGGCTGCAGGCGAACACGGGCCAGCTTGTGGATGTGGTCCTGCAGGCAGCATTCTTGCAGGGCTGTGGTGGTGATTTGAATGTGGACTCAGAGTAGCAGCCTAGAATACCTATGTGGAACACAGCTGTCTTAGAGTTTTACTGTTGTGAACAGACACCATGACCAAGGCAACTTTTATAAAAATAACATTTAATTGGGGCTGGCTTCTAGGTTCAGTCCATTATCATCAAGGTGAGAACATGACAGTGTCCAGGCAGACATGGTACAGGAATTCCCGAGAATTCTACATCTCATTCTAAAGGCAAACAGGAGAAGACTGACTTCAGACAGCTAGGACAAGGGTCTTAAAGCCCATGCCTACAGAGACACACATCCTTCAAGGCCATACCCACTCCAGCAAGGCCACGCCTCCCAATATTGCCACTCCCAGGGCAAGCATGTTTAAACCACCATATCTCTTCCCGCACATACGTTCTTCCCCCCCACCCTGCTTCATACTTTTTCTTTACTGATTGGCACCTTCTGTAGTGCCAAAGGACCACCAGAGTATTATTCTCTGGGCATAGCAAGCAGCTCCGGCTAGCTCAAGAGACCAAGACACTGGTTGGGTCAGCCAAGAGTTGTCTTCGATGGTACATCAGAAGCAGGCAAGCACAGAATCAGTACTATTCCCCATTACACATGGTACGAGTACTACTGACCTTAAAACACCTTTCTGGTTTGAGTCCAAAGTAGTTCTCGATATTAAAAAGCTTCCAGGGCATTTTAAGCAACAGTTATTAAAGTCAGTCCAGACCTCAGTCAGATACCCGCTATTTAATTGATCTAATGGTTACGGGTGATTCCTGTCTCTCTGAAGGGGGACCAGGTACCCAGTGACCTCTACTGAGATGGAGAGGCTAGGACAGGACACAAGAGGAAGAGAAAAAAATTGTGATTCCTAGTTGAAGTGTATTCACCACACGGGCTGGGTGAATGAACGTGGTCTGTGGACTGAAGCAACAGTGCCACAGGAATCCAGTTAGAGATACAGATTATTGAGCATTCTGTCCGACTCCCATGAGGCCATCAGTCCTTGACATTTGTGTGTTTGTGGGGACATCACTTCAGCCTCCACCTCTCCTGTCACTGCCTTTCCTGGGTCCATTTCCGTGTCTCTTTTCATAAAAAGATCTTTAGGGTATTGGATTAAGGCTCCACCCCATCCTATGTGGCCTTATCTTAACTGATTATATCTACAAAGACACTATCATTCCACGTTCTGAGGTTCCGGAAAGGACATGAATCTTGGAAGGACACCATTTAACCCAGCACATATGGTGCCTGTAAATCCCAGCCTTCATTTGATCCGTTGATAAGGAAACTTCTTATGCTGAAACAAGACTAGCTTCAGATATGTGGTCTGCTTCGTTTCCAGCTCTCTCCCCCCTCCTCCCACCACAACACCCCCGTGTCTCCACACCCTGTCCAGTAATCAGTCAGTGTTTTCTGTGTTACACAATGTACCCTAAGCTTCATCTCCCCACAGCAGGAATGTTGGATTTTTGTAGGCCCCCAGATATCCCTGAACTTCAGAGCAGGGCGGATATCACATTTAACATTCCTCTCCTTTCTCTTCATGGTCCTTAGTTGTAACTGTTGGTCGCCTCCTTAACCCCGCCAAAGTAGACACTGTCAAAAGTTCACAGATGTTAGAATCCTGCCTTAGATGATCTGCACAGGCTTTCTTTGTGGTGCCCTCCCTAACTCTGACTTCTTTTCAAGATCAAAGTTTTAGGATAATGAATCATGACGTATTATACTCCTGCCAGTGGAGAAGGGCACCATTGCCTGGGAAGAGAACCAGGTAGATAGATACCATTTTCATGAATGCTTCATTTCTCACTGCACTGAGCTACAGCTCAGCCTGCCTGTCATCATCTGCACAAGATTCAGAACCTGTCCCTCCTTTATCCCTGCCCCCTTTTCCTTCTTATCTGGTGCTGGGATGGAGCCCAGGACTCCCACTACTGCGCCACACCCCATCCCCAGTGTTCTAGTGTCTTTGTGAAGTTACTGAGAATGTGAATTCGGGCTGAGGAGCCACCACACTTTGATAAGCAACATGCCAGTTCTGTGGGCAGAACTGTGTGAATAAATAAAGATCCTCCCTCAGGGTTAAAATAGGGAACAGTACCAGGAATAGATTCAGTGAATTTTGGCTCAATATCTAACACCAGGCACTTTCTTAAAGACCAAAGATGTTCAGCTGGGAGTGGTGGTACACACCTTTAGTCCCAGCACTTGGGAGGCAGAGGTAGGAGGATCTCTGAGTTCAAAGCCAGTCTGGTCTACATACAGAGCAAGTTCCAGGACAGCCAGGGGTGTACAGAGAAGCTCTGTCTCAAAACAAAACAAAAAAACAGCAAAAAATCAACAAAAACTCAGAGACATTCATCCAGGCTTCTCTTACTAGGTCCTTGCAAGACCTTACTAGACCCCTAGAAAATGACAAACTGCCAACTAGGGTTTGCAACCAAAGCTACTGTCTTCCCTGCACATCTTGTATGTTCTCTTTAACTTCTGTCATGTAGCTGTAATGGTGGTGGCTAAAGAGGAAAGCTTAATAATGCTTTAGAGAGGTCAGTTACAGGAGCACCTGGCCAAACATGACACCTAGAGAAGATGCTGGACTCAGGCCAGCCCTCATTACTTGGCCATCCTAACTTTTCTTGGACATGACCACAAATGCTATCCCTCCCCTCCACTGTTCTTTCTTGTGCTCATGTGCATCTGGGGTGAAAAAGGGTCCTCTTCTCTGTGTGCTGCCCTTGATTGAGGGGAGATGACCAGGATGGAACTGAAATGCCCAAGTAAGACTAATATGGACAGTCCATGTTCTCCATTGGGTTTCCCACAGCCTGAGAACTTCTAAGGCCAGAGGTTTCCTTACCCCTGTTTCTACCTATCGTGTCTACCACTGTGCTGGGACAGCACACTTGGAATTCTCTTCTGAATGGCTAAATGTGGTGCAAAGAAACTGGCTTTGGATATCTTTCTAGATGCTGGTTGGAAACTTGAAGTGTAAGGAGCCAGTAGATAGTCCTCTCAGTTTTATGTCCTGTAAGGACCACTTCCCATGCAAGTGTGCTCGATAGTTGTGATATCATCAGATCATATCTGGTGCTCAGTGTCCCTGGAAAACAGAATTGTGCCTGCCTTGAATGAGTATGAGGAGACCTGTGAAGGTATGGATGAAAAACATGTTACTGACACTGTGGGCAGGTAGTTAGACCTCATCTCCCCACTTACCCACCGCATAGAAAGTTTCAGGAAATCATGGACTACATAATAAAACTCTTTCAAAAAAAAAATGGAAACCTAAAATATAAAACAAGTAAAAAGCTTGAGTAAAATAAAATATCTTTTGTGACTGCTTTTAAGAAAAAAGTGAAATTTAAAAACCAAATAATTCCTTGATTTTTTTTTTTTTGAGGTAGTCTTACTTGTGGCCTTGCTGGCCTGGTAGGTGCTGTGTAGCCCAGGCTGGCCTTAACTTTTGGTATTCCTCCTGTCTCAGCTAGAAATTGAGATGTTTGCCAAATATCTGGTATGATAAACTCATGAAATTGAAACAAAAATGTAGAATTATAACTTATTTTGCCCCACTTCCAGGATATCCTTGTTAGTCTGTACATGGATAAGAAGAAATGTCAGAGAGTAAGGAAAACCATTTTCCTCTTGTCTTTGTTGCTGGGTGATGTTGGTCAAGTTGCTTCATTGTCCTGGACTGTGTGACTTTCACATGTAAAATGAAGGGTCTGGTGGATAAAATCAAAGTCAAAATCAAAATCAAAGTCTTGAGTATTTCAAGAAGTTCTCTGAAGGGCCTAGGGGAGATGCTGGCCAGTAAAATGCTCACACAACCATGAAGATCTGGGTTCTGACTTCCAGCATTCATCCTATGAAGCTGGACATAGCTGTGAATACCTGTAGTCTCAGCACTGGGGAGGCAGACAGGAGGATCTCTTGTCCTTGCTGGTCAAACAGTCTAGCCAACTAATGAGTTCCATGTTTGTGAGAGACCCTGTAAATTAGGGGCTAATCAAGGAAGACACACATGCACACGCACATACACGCACACACACATGCACACACACACTCATGCACATGCATACATACACATGCAAACATGAGCACATATCACATATATACAGTTCTCTGAAGTAAATACAGCTGTCCTGTGGGGCCTCCAAGTGCCTTTCGTTTGCCCAGGGCTACAGTGGGTAGAAAATTTTCAGTTAACTTTGTAAAATATACACCTTTCTACATCTGTTTTCTCATGGTTAAATCCCACCATGCCCAATCTAAACAGTAATGGCACATCTTGTTTGAAAAGTGGATTTGCCTTACAATGAACAGAAAGCTATAGTGTGGGGGCAGTATTCTCTTTAAGGCTCAAACTTTAGACTCTGATTTCATACTTTTCTATGCAACCCTTCTCTAGAACTGTCTTGGGGTTACTTATATACACAGCTGTTTCATTAGACTGTGCTGGAGTTTATGAGTCAGATTACTGTTACCGAAATGTTTGTGAAATCACCTCTGAAGTCATGTATTTTCATCATGTACAACCTGTTTGACAATCAAAACATTCTGACCTTGGGCTCTTGGCTGGTCATGATAGTAAGTTTCCAGTCCAGTGGTGTGTACCATCATTGGACAGTTGGATAGAAAGAGCACAATTTCTTACCTCAGCATAGAATTCCAAGTGCATCTCTTTCTTTAAGGTTGAGGAGGGCACGAGATATCTTCTAATAGCCTCAGTGTGACCAATTCACAACAAAGGAAGTTGCAGTACTGTGGGGGACTGCAGATGTCGGCCCAGTCATCCTTGCCATTTCTCGGAGTTCAGCAGTTGTCGAAGAGACACTGAGATAGTAAGCTGAGCTCACTGCCTGTGTGTGGCTGCCTCTCGTTGTCTTAGGTGTGTTTGAACACTGGCTCTTGGCCAACCTTCAACCTCAAAGCTTCACATCGTCACAACAGACCCCAGCTTCCTGTTTGCCCAAGTCTTCTTAATG
This sequence comes from Rhabdomys pumilio, assembly GCA_030674055.1. Lineage (NCBI taxonomy): Eukaryota > Metazoa > Chordata > Mammalia > Rodentia > Muridae > Rhabdomys > Rhabdomys pumilio. Next base: position 24,091,716 of record JANHMN010000006.1, on the reverse strand, counting down.
TTCTTTTTGTACCTTCTTTATCAATCGATTCCTATTTGTTTGCTTTTCATTGGTCTGAAACATTTCTCCCCCAGGGTGAGGCCTGTGTCTTGCTAAGCTTGGGTTTGTCATAGGAAGAAGTTTCTCTTTCTTAAGATGAGACTGTCTATGTGTCAATGTTATTTTTCCAAGGAAACATCCAAGTCCAGCCAGAGACTTCCTGGGTAGACCTTTGCCTCAATACTGAATTATCTCACCCACCTGCTATGGCTAAGACACAGCGTGGCGGAGTTAAACTTTTTTGCGGTAAGCATTGCCCTCCTAGAGTTTTACAGCATATTAGGGGCAATAAGAAATGCAAAAGAAAAATGAAGGACATCACTATGTTCTGAATGCTAGCTAGTAAAACGGTTAATACAGTCTATAGAAATGTGGACCTCGGTTGTATTTCATAGCTTCTCGATTTTCTTACTAGCTCCGGACATGGAGACATCTCTGCTTGGATTGCCCAGATTACTTAGAAGATGTGACAGGGCACATGTCCTCGTGTGTCTGTCCACACGTTTTAAGTATTTTTCCAGTGGCCCTACAGGTTGAACATCCCTAATCTGAAAATCAGAAATCCAAATTCTTCCAAAACCCAAAATGTTTTGAACATCCACATGGAGACACAAGTGGAAAATTCCATACATGGCCTGGTGTGAAAGGCAGGCTCAAAACAAAGGCACATTCAACACACTGGACAGCTGTACTTTAGCAATGTGTATCGAGTGTGCAGGAAATGTAAATAAGTTGCATGTGTAGACCTGGGTCTTATTCATAGTATATTTCATTATATATCTGCGAATGTTGCACAGTTGGGAAAAATCCAAACTTGGTCCCAAACGTTTTGGATAAGGAATAGTCAACCTATGTAATTTGTCCTATCAACACTGGGCTGCAATCCACATAGTCTCTTTTCTCCTTGGGGGATTAGGAAATAAGATGCTGGCTGGATCTTGAGAGTTGGCTTGGCGAAGAAGCCATGTGTGACACAAAAATACACGTAGCTGAAGTGCACTTTGAACTCAGGGAGCCTTCTATACAGCCCACCCAGTGTAACTGGGCAGGTTAGCCCCTGTGTTCTGCCTGGCCCCTGAAGCGCCATGACTTCTCGTATCCCCACCCTCTTCTCAGCAGAGACACAGAATTCTATGAGCCTTGGATGCACAGATCCAAGTTTTAAAAGCATGTGTGTTGAAGTATTAAGCATTCTTCTTTAAAGTGAGTTTTGTACGTGGAGAAAGTTTTTCAGTGTGTGTGTGTATATGTTCTCTGGTGTTTGTGGTCAGCTCCAGGGAAGGGATAACACAAAAAAGATCTCAGAGGTTTTACAAGAAGACTCTTAGTACTCCTTTAAAAAACCCAACGTCACCCAGTGGCAGGGGCGCATGCCTAGCTATAATTCCAGCATTTGGGAGGCAGTGGCTGGTGGATCTCTGAATTGGAGGCTAGCCTGGTCTACAGAGCAAATTCCTAGATAGCCAGGGTACACAGAAAAATCTTATTCCCCCCCCCCCCAAATAAATAAATAAATAAATAAATAAATAAATAAATAAAGGCATTAAAAAACCCTAAAGGTAAGCTTTTTTATTTTCATAAAGAATAATAATCCTCTTATTTTTGTTTTAGAGCATTGGGGAGAAGGCATCCTTGTGGGAATCAGAGATACCAAAACCAAAAGCAAACACAAGTATTTTTCCAAACAGAGACTCCAGGGAAGCAGCCGCACTTTCTTTCAATGGTTCCCGCCATCGTCCTCCTATGTCACCATAAAAGAGAGGGTAGTTGGCTTCATGTACAAAGCTATCGGCCACTAGGAATCATGTGTGGGATACAGAAGCATGGTTTGTGGTCAGCGACGTCCATATTCTCTTGGATAGACTTCACAGCATGACACAGGCTGTCTCCAGTGTGTGAGAAGTGGGCGCCCCATCAATAGTAAACAAAGGACAAGTGTGGACAGTGACTGTAGGTGTGGCCCTTGGCCCTGCTGAAAGGAAAAAAAAATATCTGTCTATAGTATTTTAAGTAAATAATACCAGATTCCTAGACATGGTGGCCTTCTGTTTATCCACCCTGTTGGCTCCTATTGATGGCAAGTTATAACTGGGCTACATAGACCAATATATTGTGTAGTCTAGAGGGGGAGATGCCAAAAGAGAAACTCTGCTGGATCGAGCTGATGCGTCTTGTGCTCATTTCTAGGCCTGTAAACAAACACAGCTGTTGAGTGAAGGGCCGGGTCTTTAGAAATGGTGAAAAACAGCCATGGCCTCTGCCAGGGAGCTCGCAGCAGGAGAGCGTTGTTCCAGGATTTTGGAGGCACAGGCAAGGCTCCACAAGCTGTGTCCATGTGTCTTCTCCATCTTCAGAGCAAGCTGGGTGCTCTGTCCTGGTGTGCAGGGCCAGTTCTGTGTGTCTGGCTGAGGCAGATGGAGGGGTCAGAGTGATATGTGTAGAAGGACTTTGGGGGGAAAAGGAGTCTCAAATTACATCTGCCTTCTTCATTTTAAGCCTTTCCCCCCCATCTACAAGAATGCAGCTGCCTTTTTCTGTTGTCGCTGAGAGAACTTTTCTCTTTCCTACCTGCTCCCCTTTTGAAATAATCTATGATCTTCAGTAAGAACATGAGAAAACCATGAACCAAGCAGCCCGTGTGCTATGCCAACTCCTGCTTAGAATAAGTCTTGGGTCTCCTATTTCCTTCCTTTCTCTGCTGCTAAAGCACAGTATATTGTATGCCATATATAACATTTATGGTATGATCTTGGTAGCATACAGGGACCATGCTGGTTGACTTTGTGCATGGACAGCCTGTGACCTTGGCAGCTGATGGCTGGAGGCTTCCATTTGTGCCTTCACTTATTTAATAGACATTTATGAAATACTTACTAAATACGGGTAGTTGACTTCATGGCATGTCTGTTCTTAGTATTCTAAAGCTTGTGTTAAATTGGAGAAAACTTGTCTCAAAAAAAAAAAAAAAAAAAAAACCAAGAACCAAAAACAAATTTTTTTTTTTAGTTTTGTCTCATTTTTTTTTTTTTTCATCATCTAAGTCCCTGTTTCTCTCTTGTGACATCATTTTCTGTGAAGGCCCTAAACACACAGAAATGATAAGAGGTGGAAAGTCTACTTAGCCTCACGTGGCCATTATCCCTTGTAAAATATATTGAAGCATTACACTGTACTCCATAAATTCTCACAGTGCTCTGGCATAGACCACCCTGGAGATTTGAAGGCTTCGATTTTCTCAATCATTAGGGTTCATCCCATCTCCACTGCTATTGGTTAAAATAGTTGCCTTCCCTAAAGGATGTTAATGAGCTCAAGACTGTGGGGGTCGCTCTCAGAAAGTTCAAGTTTCTCAGACAGTGAACTCTGTTTATTTGCCCATTCTTGTCACCCGTTGCTTCAGGATGATGAAGATGACGACGATGATGATGGTGATATGTTGATTATTGCACGGCTGGGGACAGAACCAGGGCTTTGTGCATGTTCAGCAAAACTTCCGTACCTGAGCAATGAATGCCCTCAGTCCCCTTCCTTATGGAGTCAGGGTTATGCTGTGTTGTTAGGCTGCTCGTCAATTCTTAGTCGAGCTGTTGTCCATCCTTAGCCTCCTTAGGGTCCCGGCCGGTGCCCAAGGCCCATCTTGCCTCCTAACCTCAGGACTGAAGGACGAACAGTATGTAACAATACAGTATTAACATCAATAACCCTGCAAAACAACAGACACAGAACCCAGCCTCTCCAGGCTTGGTTCAGTTAGGTTCCCTTGACTAATAGTCACAGGAGCCATTAGAGTCCATATCAGCCAACATGCATTTCGTACCATGTGTCGACAGCATCCACCAAGGAAACACACACTGATTCGTTGGTTTCTCTGTTAACTCCTCAGCTTGGCTGGCTAAAAGCACACACACAGTGGATAGCAGTTGGAACAAATTACCAGAGACGAAGACACCCAAGTGTATTCTCTTTTAGTTCAGTAGATGGAATCCATCAGTGTGTGAATATCAAGGTTGCACCAAGTTCTGCTCCTTGTGGAGTGCTCTGGGGAAAAAGCCACATCCCGTGTGTGTGTGTGTGTGTGTGTGTGTGTGTGTGTGTGTGTGTGTGTTGTTTTCTAGTTCCCAGAAATCACTTGTGTCCCTTGGTTGATGGTTCATGGCTCCTTTATGTTCAAATCTAGCAGTGTACATATAGCTCACGTACTGTAGTGTAGCTCGTGTATAGTAGGCTGTAGCTCATGCATGGAGCATTTGCCTCGAATGCATGAGGCCCCAGTTCAACTCTCATTATGAGAAAAATAATCCAACAGTGAGCATCCTTTAACCTCCCTGACTCTTTCCACAGGTTGAGAAACACTGCCGTGGACTTCTAAAATTTAGATCATGTCTGTAGATTTTCTGAGTTTTTTTTTTTTTTAAATCTATTCTTAATAAGTTAAATAAAATGTAGTTTTAGAAATCATTAATTAGAAGGTATGTGATTATAGGCTGATATTTCTGAGGATTACCTGAATGATAGAATCAATTTAATGCATAGTCTGAAGGTATCTCCTTTACAACTTCATGGTATAGGTAAGGACATTCCTGTTATCACCCCTATTTTCAAGGTCAGTTTACAACTCTGTTGCATAAATGGTTTTAAAAAGTCTAAGATGCCTGGGCATTCTAGTACATATCTATAATTTGAGCACTTGATTGGTGGAGGCTGGAGGGTCTGAAGTTCATGGGGGAATTTGAGGTCATCCTGGACTATCCAAGGCTATGTCTCAAAAAACAAAAAGTCAAGGAAAAATATTATCCTCATCTATTCTTTGTATAGTACAAACTGGACAATTTTATAAACACTAGAGATTTACATTGCTGAGAGATCAGGAGGCTGGGCGGTTCAAGGTCAGCCATCTTGCTACACTATAACTTGGCAAAGGATGAAGAGTGTATGGAGTGTGGGGGAAGGGCAGGAATCAACCCAACTCATTCCCTTAGGCAAAGCCCCCAGGACCTGATCAGCTTTTAAGGGTCCCACTTCTTAATAATTTTACATAGGCAATTAAATTTTAACATGAGTTTTGGAGGGGACATTCCAGCCATGGCAGAAACATTTAGATAATTGAAAAAAAAAAACAAAAGTACTTCGGTACATGAACCAACAGGTATGGAACATCATAATATTTTGAAGAATCTTTAGTGCTTCTTGTGCTTCTTGTAAAAGGCAGCAAAAACATTTCAAGTAGGTCATTCATTCTGTTTGGGGAGGTAGAGAGTATGTCTCTGGGTTTTAAAGCTTCTTTTGGCACAGAGCAGTTTTTCCCAAACTGCGTGATCGTCAGAGAACCTGGTACTTTGCAAAATGTAGATTGCTAAGCCCCACCCTGGAGATTTGAGTCCAGTAGGTGTGGGGGTGGATGCTGAAGAAATTCAGTTCTCAGCTATTTTTCCTCCCAGATACAAAGCTGTCTTTTTCTGTATTTATTATCCTAGGTGAAAACTTAATACAGTCAGCTCATTCAGGCCAAAGACAATCCTTATTCAGGAACTAGCTGGCAGATCTCTTGCCCCCTGGCACTTAGCCGTGGTTATTTCTATTTCCCAATCTGATCTTTTTAGCCTCTTTAAAAGTCTCTACCTGAGTCCGTCTTGATGCTTGCTCTGTCCTTTGAGCTTTGTTCCTTGACTCTTAGTAAGCGTTGTCATTTCTGTTGAGCTGGGTTCTCATCAGACAGTTACTTGTGCTGCTCAAAGGAGCGGTGGTAAATAGGCCTTTGGTGACAGGGCAGGCAGGTGTTGGGGGAGGGGAGTCATTCTGAAGTCCTTGTTAGGTCTTAGCCTTTAGTGATGCTGTGACTGTCACAATGTTCTCTTTGTCTTCTTTCCTCCTTAGGTGGGGCAGGAAACTGGGAGTGGCTGGAGTTGGATGTTTGCCTTCCCGGTTGATGAGGCTTAGATGAAGTCATTGGCTCTGATGGAGTAGGTCCTCCTGTGGACACCCTTAGATAACAGCAGTACTTAGACTCCTTGAAATGGTTCCTTTCCTGTCCCTGGTTGGAAGCTGAAGGAAATTCTGTTTCTTTTATTCACTCTGAGGACTCCTCTGGCCCCTGGAGGCAAAGCTGGTAAAAGCGCCCTCACCTTGGCTGGCCTCCCTGTTTTCTTTTAACCCTCAAGACTTCTTTACAGGAAGCCTCTAGCAATCCATCAGTTTGGTCCCTGTGGTGTTTTCGGTTTGGCCTCTTCTGTTCTGGTAAGTTGTTCTCTTCCGCATCCAGCCTTCAGTGTGTCATTGGCCATTTCCTGGGAACCTGGGTAGAGTTGTTGAGTTTTGGGATTGTTCAGCTTATAGCCCAGTGTGCCTACAAGGGTGTCATACACTGGACTGGAAACCAGTGTGTTTCCTCTGGAAATGAGTTACCTCAGCCTGTCTGACGTCATCTTGTCACTTTACCAGGACACCTGTCTGGGAACCCAAGGGAGATTTTTTTTTCTTAGTTATGCCATTCCCTCAACTGAAGAGTCTGTTATATCATACATTAGTAGTTTGAGGGGTTAAAAAAAATCCCTCCCTTGAATTCCCTCTGTGCTTGATTTGAATGTTCATTGTGGTCTGTCAGATACTGTGGTATCTGTGTCCTTTTCTACCATACTATATACCCAGGAGGTCAGAGATGGAAACCTTCTTGCTGTGTTGCTCAGTGTCTAAAATCTGTATTGCTGTTAGCTATAGTGTATAGCAGCTTCCCTTTGCTGAGTAGGTAAGATGGTGCTGGGGGAGGGAGGGCATACGCTTTCTCCTATCTGCCCCAACCCAAAAGTTGTCAAGTGTGTGATGTGTTGGTGCAGTAAAACAAAATCCAAAGCAAGTGATTCAGAACTCCCAAGTAACTTTCAAATTAAGAACAGAACCCGCTTATGAGCCAAGGGTATGGGCTAGCTGGTGGAAAGGGTTGAGGGGTCCAAGCTGGTCAGCAAGTTTGTTGCCCATCAGATGGGCATTTTGAAAGTTGTTTAAACGAGTGGGTCCCAGACTCTATTGGACATTAGAATCACTTTGGGAGCCTTGAAAGGTGTCATGCAGTTTGTAACCCTTCAATTTCGATGTATGGGGATTGGAGCTAGGTATTCTAAGAGATTTCCAGGGGGATCCTCTGTGTCTAGCAAAGTTCTGAGCAACTGGCTTTTATGTATCAGATGTATTAAGCTGAGGTCAAGCTCAGTATGGGTGTATTGGATCGCTTTACCTTTTGTGGGGCAGTGTTTTCTACATTTTCTACTTTTTCAATTTAAACGTTGCAAGACCTGACCAGAGATTCATACAAGCTTGGAAAAAATATGTTTCCACAGGAGTTTTAGAATGCCAAGGAAAAACAAAGATTTGGAAGAGAGTTCTTGGTGTCAGTTGTGAATTGTGATTTGCAATTCTTTAAAGAAACATTAGATTTCCTTCGAGTTTTGAGGTTTATCATCATAGCTATTTAGGAAAAAATGCCCCCTCCCCCCCACCAACAATCACACCTTGATCTCTTGTGTCTTCTAGGACACTATTGAAATCACTTGAAAACAGTAACTTGTATATGCAGGTTTTCTATGGTCAAATCATTGTTGCGCCCTGCAATGAACCTTTTATTGGTTGTCTGTAAGTATTTTAACAGACTGCTATCTTAGTATCTTCACATATAATCAGATGAGTTTGTTCTACATTTTTTCCATGTTCCTTGAATTTTGGCATAGGGTTGCGTGTCTATTTATAGAGTCAACTTAATGGGCTTGGAAGGTTTCTGCTTTGTTGTTGTTTAATGTCATGGACTAGTCTAAACAACACAGTATAAAAACTTATTTAAAATAGGAAAATAAGGCACATCCTGTTTGGAAGCAGCTGAGCATACTCTGAATTGAATCAGTATCGAAGTCCTTATTCAGTGGTGTGAGTACAGCTGACTTCATGGTGGCACACTGCGTCCTGTCCTGGTAGTTTGTTCAAATAATATCGGGGTGGGGGAATCCCATGAGGAGCAATGGAAACCACACATAAGGATTGATTCTCCTCTCTGGGCCTTGTGGTCCATGAGTAAGGATGGAGAATTCTCAGATTTTTTTTTTCTTGCTTCTTTCATTTGTCGTCTAGGTCCAGGACATAGGTTAGAGCTGGAACAAAATCCCAAAGGGAGATACTCTGGGTTGTGGATATAAATATAATAACCTTGTATTATTACTTTCAGCTTCCTGTTGATTTTATGGCAACACTCCAGTCTTTTCTAACAAATCCCCCTTGATTTCTGAACCTTGTTGGTTAAATGCACCACCCAAGATGCTTGCAAGCACACAGCCTATGGACACCACTCCAGAATGGAGCATTTGAAAATTCCAGAAAAGGGGGCTGGGCTGTGTGGTAGTCAGGTTACCCCAGGTGACCTCTGTTTTGAGAAGAGCTTGGAAGACCCTGTCTTGGTGGAAATAATTTAAAATCCATTATGGTTGTGCTGTTACGTTTTGTCTAGAATCTGTGGGGGAGCTTAAATCCCAATGCCCCGGCCTCCCCTGCTAAGTGAATTCATCTCTGGAAAGGAGCCTTGGGCATCAGGATTTTCAGTGTGTTCTGCCAGCATTGAGACTTTGAGCATTCCTGAGACCCAGCTGATGTTCTCTGAGATGACTGACGATTCTTTGGCTCCTTGGAAGATGGGGACCAAGTATAACAGAGCATGATGTGCCTTGGTCTAATGTGAATGACACTAAACTTTCGTTCTGTTCTGATTTTTATAGTACCTCATTGTATTTCTTGGATCTAATTCTACTTCAAATCCTACTGGTCCACTAGGTTAAACCTTTTCGGAGAAACAGATGTGTACCCAACACATAGTAAACGCTCAATATACAGTGATTACTGCTGGTAGGTTCCAGGTGTCATCCAGGCCCATCCAGCTCCCTGGGCCTGAGGCCTGATTGTGTGGGATTGTTCTTCCATGCCCTGGAGACAGCTGCCAAGCTAATGTGGTGGGTTCTGCTGCCTTGTTTCCAAGTTGTCTTCTGTACAGCGCTGACTTTGGTGTACAGGCAAGCATTTCTCCCATCCATGGGACTTACTATCTTCTGTAACAACATCACTGCTCTCCCATCCTTTCTCCAATGAGGAAACTGAGGCAGAGAAATTGTGGAATGTTTCTGAGAATGTGTATTGGATTGGGACACAGAGTGAGAGCATCCCATTCTGAAACCTGCTGAACCCTCTCAGCCCTACCCTCTCAGCGGTCAGATTTACTGAAGACTGGCCCAGCGTGGGAGAGGGTGTCACCTGGGGGCCAGAGCAGGGCAAACGGTAGCAATCCGAAACTGTTCCTTTTTCTCACACATCTTTTGCTGTCTGTGATCCAGGAGTGTGCTACTTGGCTTGTGGACCTGGGCGTGCCAACTTGTCTCCTGCTGAGATCAGCCCTGGGACCACCGTGCTCTCTGCCCTCCGTTTTTAACGGAGCATTTGCACTTTTACTTTGGAACACCAGGCTCATCTAGGTCTCTGGTGGTTTGAACAGAATTGGCCCCCATAGACTCATATGTTTGAATGTTTGGCCTTAGGGAGTGGCACTCTTAGGAGGTGTGGCCTTATTGAAGGAGGTGTGGCCTTGTTGGAGAAGGCATGGCCTTATTGGAGGAGGTATGGCCTCATTGGAGAAGGTATGACCTTATTGGAGGAAGTGTGGCCTTGTTGGAGAAGTCATGTCCTTATTGGAGGAAGTGTGGCCTTGTTGGAGGAGGTGTGGCCTTGTTGGAGAAGTCATGTCCTTATTGGAGGAGGTGTGGCCTTGTTGGAGAAGGTGTGGCCTCATTGGAGAAGTCATGTCCTTATTGGAGGAGGTGTGGCCTTGTTGGAGAAAGTCACTGTGTAGAGGAGCTTTGAGGTCTCATATGCTCAGGCTCCTCCCAGTGTGGAATCTAGTCTCCTCCTGGATTCCTGAAGAAAACAGTCTCCCTATGCTGCCTTTGGATCAAGATGTAGAACTCTCAGGTCTTTCTCCAGCACCGTGTCTGCTTGCACACTGCCATGCTTCTTGCCTGATGAGAATGGACTGAGCCTCTGAAACTGTAGGCCAGCCTCAATGAAATGTTTTTCTTTAAAAGAGTTGCCAACATTGTGGTCTCTTCACAGCAGTAGAACCCACGCTAAGACAAGGTCCTAGACCGGCAGCATGGCCTTTAAGTCATAGAAATGATGCTCTTGTCCTCCTAGACACTCAGGGAACAGACTCACTACTCTTCCCATTCTCCGGTAGCGTATTTGTCAGGGATAGTTTCCTTGGGTGAATTGAAGGTCCATAGCCTGACATGTTGGGCATGAGCTTACTAAGACTGGAATTACAGTAACAGAAGGCAGCACACAGCTCCAGGTCAATGTGGGAACTTTTTCTCCCTGTAGGTGGGGTCGAAGCAAGCCACAGTCCAAATTAGATCTGGTTCATTAACATACAGTGGGAATGATGACTACCGGTGAGACCGAGCACTGTATCCTTTAACCAATAAGTCCTCTCCCTGAGGACCGATACTACAGAGCCATATTATAACTGACAAATGGTTACATAAAAGCAGGAACCAGAATGGAATGGCTGAGTTAGACCCTTCACACGGTGACTGTTATTGTAAAGTCCTGAGGCCATCTCCCCTCATTCTGGACAGTGCTTGGGTAAGAACTGTGTTTGACCTTACCTCTGGACCCTACTTTCTGTTGTTCCCTCCTTCCCTCCCTCCCTTCTTTCCTCCTTATCCCCTCCTCCCTCCTTCCCCCTTCCTCCCTTCCTTCCTCCCTCCCTCTCCTTTTTCTCCCTTTCTCCCTCCCTTCTTCCTTCCCTCCTCCTTCTCTCTTTCCCCCCTCCCTTCCTCCCTAAGTCCCCCCATCCCTTCTTAAAGAGACATGATTTTCTTATATAGTCTAAAATTATCTAGAGCTTACATTCTGTCCTCCTCGACTTCCCACAAGCTGGGATTATAAACATGAGCCACCATGCCTGGCTTCAGATCTTATTTTCTGAGGTCCGGTGACTGACAGGTGACAGGAACACCCCCTTCCCCAGCTGATTACCACATTCTTATGTTCTTTCTTTCGATGGTTTGTGAAATACTTGATCTGATTACTCTCATGCCTTGCAGGCCTGGGAGCTAATCTGTCTCTTTATGGTGGCTTAACTTGTCTTAATTGGATTCATTATGGGTTGATTTCCAAAATTTAATTTTCCAAGGGCAATTTTATGTCCAGATTCTCAGAGGAGATTTCTCACTATAGCCTCCTATGATGTAGTTGGGGAAAATAACTAAAAAGAAATACATAGAAGTACTTAGTAGATTCTGTCTCTGTAGGACTTTGACCAACTGATGCCATTTTCATAGTTTCTGTGTGTGAGCGCTCCCCAGTGTACATGTGAAGGCCTGGCATGGTCCCTCTTCTGCCCTGCCCCTCTGCACACATGTGGACATGGCCCAGGAAAACCAAGTTTATGCTTGATTGCGGTGTCTTAGGCAAAGCCAGAGGAGTTCCCATATTCTGAGGGGAATCCGGAGGGAACAGGAGACCAGGGAACATCTGGAATTAATCGAGTTCACTCACCACAATACATTTTCCTAGAGAAGGTGGCTGGGCGGGCAGACTCCATGGGATGGCAGGAAAGTGGGGCTTACTGTGGAGAGCAACCTTCAGGCAGGATTGGAATAGGGAGGTAGAGAAGCCAGATTGCTCACCCCACGGAAATAACACCAAGATGCGAGATTGGTGTTGATATGGAGGTGACCTCCTTCAACTCACTCACCTACAGTGTAAATCTTTTGCAGGAAAAAAAAGGCACACAATTAATGGCAAGAACCCCAGTCAAAGCATGAAAGAATACTTGAGTCCTTACCATGATCCTGGACTACCTGGGACTTGACATCTCTCTCACGTGATCTCGTAGCACCGCTGGGTGCCGCTATACTATGACTAGGAAAACCACAGTCCATTCTGTCACACATACTAGGACATGACATGTGCCCATATTCTGAGGGGAATCCCTCCTGTGTTGGCGCACTTGACCTCTAGCTAGTGGTGGTGTCTCGGGGGTTGTGGAACCTCACTTTGAGAAGGTGACCGCCTCACTGGAGGAAGTGGAGGCTGCTTTAGGTGGGTCTTGGGGGTGATAGCCCAGCTCTGCCTTGCCTCTGTTCCTCTCTCTACTTTCTGTTCTGCTGAGATATGAGGAAGTGAAGAATAAGGGCTACATATTCCCACTCACAGGGAGCTGCCTGGCTTGCTACCATGACTACTCCAGCCGTGCTGGATTGAATCCTGTCAAACCATGAACCCAAATAAATACGACTTAATTGTGCATGTGTGTGCATGTGTGTGTGTACTTGCATGTGTGTGTGTGTAGACTGGAGGTTGATGTTCTTCTGTGTCTTCTCTTGCACTTTATCTTCTCTCACTGAACCTGGAGCAACTCATCTGATTTGACTGGGCTGGCTGTCCCACCAGTGAACTCAAGGGATGTGTCTGTTTTCACATCCTCCATCTCCCATGCCCCACCGCCATCCCTACCAGTAGGGATCCCTTGTGCCCCTCCCCCCACCATGTAATTATGAGTGCTGGAGGCTTGTATAAAGGCACTTTACCCACCAAGCCATCTTACCAACCCCTTAAGTTGCTTCTCATCAGGTATTTTGGTATAATGCACAGTGATGAGAAACGTACCCAATACCTGCAGATTTCCTTGGCAGTCAGTGGCAGGGCATGATCGACAACCATTTCTTTGACTGAAATTCTGGGTCCTTTCATGCCATCAAAACTGTGGGCTCACTCAGCAGAGGTGCCAGCTCCAGCTAACCTAGTCAAGGAAGACTACAGAAAGAACAGCCAGGCTGTCTCAAAAGCAGTACGAGGGAGGCATCTGTATCCAGAGAGTGCAGAGACACCGTGTGTAGTGGATGGACATTTCAGCATTTGGACTCAGCTGACTCTCCAGAAAGGATTCGTTTGCTGTATTTGTGGAGATTTGAATAATTTGAGGGCCTGGGCTCGCCCTGGTTATTGTCTGTTAGAATGGGGATGATTCAGAGCAAGGCTGGACCTTTCTGCTGCCTGTGAGGACAGCAGGCTGGTTCTGCAGCATTGCTCCGCCCTCTTGTTCTGCCTTGCATCATTCAGGCCCAGCTGCAGCCAGCCTCAGCTCTCCGAATGGTTCTCATTTCCCCACTTGGCTGTGCTTATGGACAACTTGATTTCGGAATCACCTTAGGAGGTGGGAGCAAGGCGAGAGTATGGAGTGTGCATTTGCTGGTTTGCGCTGGGCTTTAAAGTCCAGTGTGGTATATCTGGTCCACCAGAAGCTTCTTTTTTTTCCCTGGTTGTGCCTAAGATGATGTGTGGTCCTGGGGCCATGACTACAGCATTAGATTCCAAATTGTCTGGAATTGGAGTGACAGCTCTTTTAAGAAAGCTACTTCTGGGATATTGTTCTAGGGCAGTGGTTCTCAGTCTGTGAGTCATGATCCCTTTGGGGGTTGAATGACTTTTGCACAGGAGTCACACATGAGATGTCTTGCATATCAGATATTTATATGACAATTCACAACAGTAGGAAAATTATAGTTATGAAGTAGCAGCAAAAATAATTTTATGGTTGGGGGTCACCACAACCCACATGAAGAACTGTATTAAATAGTTGCAGCATCAGGAAGGTTGAGACCATTAGGACTTCATTATTATTGATGACCGTCCTCTGGCATTGACTGTGGTCCAGCAAGCACCCAGTAGCCCGACTTAATCCTTTATACATACTGAAGGAATGGTCATCAAATTTATTGGCAGGTTCTGAGCTACTATGGAGGACCAAGGTGGGTCCCCCTTATGACTTTCTGTGCAATTTAAGATCCTGAGACAAGAGTAGAATGTTTTCTAGACAGTCAATATAATAGCTTATTAAAGAAGGGTGGGGGATTAGTATTTGTGCTTTGAGAAACATTGTGCATCAGGACAGTTGATCCCTATCTTTGCGTCCTTTGGGAGTTTTTAAAATTATGCAACAGGAATAGAGGCAACCCCCAAACTTCCGAAGTGTGCTGCTGAGATGGAGATGTAAGGAGTTTGTAACCTTTCCTCAAGGCATTCATGATGGTTTCTTTACTTATAAGGGGTAGAACACAAGACAAGTACAATTCACATTTATATGCATGTGTACTTATATGTGAAAATCCTTTCAAGTTGCTAGGTTGAGCTTTTGCAAGTCAAGGGATTGAGCTCAGGGCCTTGTATGTATTAGGCAAATGCTTTCCCACTGAGCTACATCCCTGTGTACTTGGTTGAATTTTAGTATCTGCATCAGAATTCCTGATATAGATGAGTGAGTACGTGTTGTTGGCCTCCCAATAATCTCACTGCTTGGACCACAAGACGAGCAGGATGCTAACTGTCACGGGACTGTATCAACCATCTCTTTGATTCTCCCCTTCTTTCTTTCAATATGATTCTCTCTCTCTCTCTCTCTCTCTCTCTCTCTCTCTCTCTCTCTCTCCCTAACACACACACACACACACACACACACACACACACACACACACACACACAGCATCAAACATATATATGTAAGTTTCTAAGAAATAAGCTTATTTTTGTTGATGTTTTTATTTTTTGAGACAGGGTCTTTCTACACAGCCCTGACTGTTCTGGAACTCACTATGTAGACCAGGCTGGGTTTGGACTCAGAGATCCACCTGCCTCTGCCTCTGCCTCCCAAGAGCACCCCCAAGCCCTGCTAAGTTTAAAGTTATAAAAGATTTGGGATCACATGTTTAAAATGGTTTGAACACACGGGGTGGGTGACTTTATAGCATATCCATGTCTTGCCATAGCAAAGCTGAAACTTCCCATCACAAGAAAGTCCCTCCCAGATATTGGGAACAAAAATAGAATCTGACATCGAAGACCCTGCATCTATGCTGTGGTGGGTATAGAGTAGAAGAGGCTTGTGTTCCTTGTGTTCCATTCCTTTGTTTTCTTCAAGTCCCATTAGCAAACCCGTTCTTAGCAGCAATGCATTTTAGTAGTAATTTTATGTGCACAGAGAGGAGGCGGCTGCCAGTGTTACCATGTAGCAGCAGTAGTGTCGATGTCCTGATACTGATGAGAACTTCTAATAAGACTCGGAAATTCAGTGACTGCGGGCTGCACAGAAGCCTGCTGTTGTTCTCCGTTGGACGCTCGGACAACTTGAAAGAATGCAAGCATTGCGCGTCCAAGAATTTCTTGAAATGGTTTCACAACCTTCGTTTGAAAGCTTAAGCAACAGGTTGAAGGCTTGTTGCAGAGGCCAGGCCAAGTGGTATCTTAGGAAACAAACTGGACTCTCTTGTTCCACAGAAGTCCCAGCTCTGAGAGCCTTGTCAGTGAGTTATTTAGCAACTCTTGGCCTCGGTGTCCTCATTTGTAGAATGATGGAGGACGAGGTGGATCAGTCTGGAGTTCTTTCTGGCTTTAGATGTCTCTGCCTGTATTTATTACTGACTCTTGAGGCTGCTATCCCGGGGGTGTGGGCTGACTGCCTTCTTCCCAGGCAGATAAACAAGGCAGCTGCATTGCACATAGTAGGGGTGTGTGGTGTGTGGTGTGTGGTGTGAGTGATGTGTGTATGGGTATGTGATGGGTGTGGCATGTGTGGAGTATATATGTGTGATTGTGTATGGTGTGTAATGTGTTTGTGTGGTGTGTGTGGTATATCTGGGGTATGTGAGGGGTGTGTGTGTGTGTGTGTGTGTGTTGTTCTCTGATGCCATTCTTCCTCCCTCCCCCAGCTGATGACAAAAGAGTCCTTATGGAGTTCAAGTTCAGGCTGTACTTTCAAAGTGTTTAAATTGGCATAAATCCACTGTGTTGTCCCCAAAGAATAATGTGTGGGGTGTCCTGTGTGCATCCCCTGATCCTAGGAGCACATTTTGCCCTTGTCATTGCCATGTGTCAAGCAAGAGCCCCTTCTGTAATGGGTTACCAGGATTGCTAGAGGGCCCACTTAGAACTAAGTTTACAGCATGGAACGCTGCAGTGTTTCAGGGGCTGTTCTGTACTTTCGTTCATTCTCATTCGTTCACTGTGATATTCTGCAGATACAGGAGAGCCACCACGTGATAAGGCATTCCCATGCTTGCGTGCTGGGTGTGTGTGGTGCTGGGGCTCACCAGAGAGGCAAATCCTTGGGGCCTGAGGCTGGAGCAGAGAAGCTACTGCTCCTTTACCTTTCTTTTCATTTCCCTTCACTTCCCATTTTTACTCTTGCTTTTCTCTTAGCTTTCCTCTTCATGTGTACTCATTGTACAAAGCAATGTAGTCCCCAGTGACATTTTGTTCAGAAATGTTACATGCTTTGACTATTTTCCTTCCAACCGCCCTCTCCTGTCCCCTTTTCTGTCATGCTTATCCTCTCTCCTCAGCTGTCTCTCTTCTACTGGGCCATCTGTGTGTTGTGTACACACCTTTGCACATACAAGAAAACATAGAATGTTTTTGCCTTTCTATGTGTGTCTGTCTTTAACATGATTTACAGTTCCACCCATTTTCCTGCAAGTCATATTTATCTTCTTCTTGATGATGCCATTATGTCTATGAACCACAGTTTTATATTTACCTCCTCATGAACAGTTAGGTTGATTCTTTAATTTGGTTATTGTGAACAGTCCTGTAGGAAACATGAATGAGCCGGTATTCCTGCATCATACTGTCTGGTATTTCTATACAAATGGAGTATAGTACAAAGATAATGCATCCTCCCCTGCTGAACTGAATTCAACTGAAAGTCAAGGCACTTGCAGAGCATTGATGGAGAGGCATGGTTCCACTGTTGCCTTGGTAACCATGAGGAGCAGGTACCAGGAGCCATTGTGTGATAAGGCATTCCCAGACCTTTGCTCAGGAAGACTTCAACCACCTATTTCCTTCTTTGACCACCGGGAGAATCACATTTTAGTTGCTTAGTGTCTGGAGCTTCAGGTGACAGCCAATCGTGTATGAGTGCCCAGGAAGCCCAATACTACTTGAACTGGGTTTCCCACAGATCACGTGACCATGGTGCCCTGTCAAATTGTTACCTTCATTCCTCATTTGGATAGATTTAATCTCAGATTGTCACATCCAATCAGCAAGCCTTGTGTTAAGCCTGGTGGTGAGAAAGCTATGCTCTCCCGTAGGACTTGAGTGTTCTCAAACACACTATTCAATTCATTTGAACTGTACTCTTATGAGAGAGAAGAGAAATTGAAGTAGAGAAAGAGACAGAACCTAAGTAGGCAAGGGATGCCATCTGAGGTCAAGAAGGGAGAAACAGCGCTTTGCTGGCATCTCCTCAGGTTTCTGGTGTCTTGTGGTGTCTGGTGATCTTGCTTGGGTGCATATGTTCTTTCTTCTCTGGAACCACAGGCTGCCTTAAGGAAACCAACGTGTGGTTCTTCTGGGTCACCGTGTTCTACCTCATTTCACAGGCCATGTTTGGTTGAGTGTATATTTGCATCCAGGAGACTCTAGATACCACACACCTGGCCATTCATTTCTGCATTTCTTTCACTTAACTATAGTGTTAATTTGCCTTGGTTTCTTTTAAGAAACCATGGTATTCTTATACTTGTCTTGTGTTTCTGATACCAGTTTACTTCCACATTTGCCTGTGGGTTTTGGGGCTTCTACACTGTTTGCATGTCATGGCAGCATGTCTAATTCTTAAAAGTAAAGGAAACCTTCTTGAATCAACATTCTTTTATGGCCCAAACATCTTCTAGGCATAGTAGTCTGTTTACTGTGAATAAGATGATTTTATTTTTCCACACATACCTCCCTGGATCCTTGCTAATTCCCAAACAGGACAATGCTTTGTGTTGACATCTTTTATTGGCCCTGACACTGGCATTAGAGCTGTTTCCACAACTTCTCACTCTTTCTCCTGGGAACTCCTGATATTCAATAGTCATGGCTATTTGCACTCCACTTAATCCTTATCAAGTTTTTTTTTCTCAGTACAAACTAGGCTTCTCTAATCATGATGTCAGCCTTAGGGCTCAAAAACGTCACATTTGGTACATTTCTGAAACCATGAACCAAAATAGACCTTTCTTTATTTGAGGAAACTTCCTCAGGTATTTTGCCAAGGTAGCAGGAAGTAGATTGACACAGTGTCTGCCCATTGTCAGGAGCTAGGTTAGGAGATACAGTGAAATAAAAATACAAGGTGGTTAACCACATAGTTGCCAGATTGAATAGGAAGACAAACTGTGGTAGGTACTCTGAGGGAACAAAAGCTGTGGGGCTAAGACAGGGAGGCCTGGGAAGGGTTTCTGGAGATGATGGTGCTTGTTTGACCTGTTGTTCAGGGCTGTTGGACTTGTAGACAAGTGGAAGCTGAGGTGATAAGTGGTAAACCTTATAGGATATCTTCAGGATGTGAGTGGATAAAGGTTAATGGGACTATAGCTTAGTGGTAGAGTGCCTGGTCTAGCGTACAGGAGGTACTGGGGAAGATGGTGTTACTGATGCTCATGTTGAGGTGGAGGCAACATGCGTCCTGAGACACAGAGGTGGAGCTGTCTGTCACTCTAGCATTGGTTGGTAGAGTTCTGGAGGTTTAAAGAGCTCTGCAGAGAGGGTGGAGCTTGGCACTATCAGTGTGTGCAGAGTTAATGAAGCAGTGGGTGTGGAGGTAATGACAGGATTAGTGGGTAGAGTAAGGAGAAGTCTGGGACCAAGCTGGGAGGCCAGGAACGTGGAAAAGAGGCACATCAAGAGACAGAGAAGACAGAGTTTTCGGTATGATGGGGAGTTCAGCTATAGGACTTGAGCATTCCTTACTGGAAATGTTTGGCCCAGAAGTGTTTTGGCTTTGGAGTTTTTATGAAAAATTGGAAAGCTCATTTGTACATATAGGGGTACTTTGGGTGTGGGACCCAAATCTAAACACAAAATTAGTCTGCTTATACACATTTGCCCAAAGGTCATGTCATAAAATTATGCTTGTGTGATGCATGCATATGTTTGTGTGTGTGTGTGTGTGTGTGTGTGTGTGTGTGTGTGTGTAGACTAGAGATCGATACTAGGTATCCTCTTCAGTCCCTCTACACTTTATTTTTTTGAGTCAAGGTCTCTCGGGGATCATGTGTCATTTATTCAGCTATGCTGGCTGGCACGGAGCTCCAGTGACTTCTCTGTCTGTACCTATCCTCCAGTACTGGGGCTACAGGTACACCTTGGATTCTGACTTTTATGTTAGTGTTGGGAATCTGCTCTTGAGCTTTCATGCTTTTAAGGTAGCACTTTACTGACTGAGCCATCTCTCAGCCCTGTGTTATACAGTATTCAAAATATGTTAATGAAATGAAGTATGCATATATACATATACATATTTTGACTGTGACCTATTATGTGAGATCAGACATTTTTCCCTTGTCATGACTTAAATTCTTGATTCCTGAGCAGCAGAAATGTTTGAATCAAGGGTATACCACCTGTATGGAGAACCTCAGAAGTATGAGAACTTGAATTGATTATTAGCTTAGCATCCTAGAGGCTATTGGGTGGTTTGGGGAGAGCCACTAGTGGAGAGAGCTGGATGAATTAGAATGGGGTAGTATCCTGTCTAGTTTTATGTCAACTTGACACAAGTTAGAGTCATCAAGAAGAGGGAGCCTCAATTGAGAAAACACTTCCATTTGGGCTGAGGGCAAGCCTGTAGGGCATTTTAAAAATTACTCATTCATGAGGGAGAACCCAGCCCATGATAAGCAGGACCAACCCTGGGTTGGTAGTCTTGGGTTCTATAAGAAAGCAAACTGAACAAATCACGTGGAGAAAACCAGTATGCAGCATCCCTCCATGGCCTCTGCCTCAGCTCCTGCCTTCAGGTTCCTGCCATTGGAGTTCCTGTCCTGACTTCCTTCAGAGATGAACAGTAATGGTAGAAGTATACACCAGATAAAGCTTTTCCTTCTTGAGTTGTGTTGGTCATGGTGTTTCATCACAGCACTAAGTGACCCTAAGATAGGTAGGGTAGGATTGAGGAGGAATTGAGGGCATAGAGGAGCAGAGAGAAGGCAGCTGGTGTGAACTCTGGCTGGGGAGGGAGGAAAGGGCTAAGCATACAGAGGGTGGAGTTCTGTTTAAATGGTCCCTGGGAGGGATCCAGCCAGCATGGCTGACTCTGTTGGAGAAACAAGATGACAGAGAGGGTAAGGTGGACAAACTTGCCCTTGTGATAGGGTAATGTGTGCTGCCCATGGGTTTCCTAGTTTTCTGTGGCAATGGAGTACTTCCTAAGGTTCTATCTTTCCGGTCTGAAAAACCTTCACATTGTATTAGATGCCTCTTTGCCAGTTGTTTTCTTTACCTAGGAAAGAGTGTCTTTTTTTTTTAATCGCAAAGTGGATGTGATTCTTCAGCAACTTGGTTAAATTGTCTTGTATGTTACACAGGCCTGAGGTATGACTTATCTCCATATGGTCTGCTTACCCCTGTGTCTCACATCAGACTTCCTAACAGGCCCTTCTTCCCCAGCCCCTTTGTGATTAACATTTTGAAAAATAAAGTATCCGATGCATCTTCTTGGATCTCCTCTGCTTAAAACCTAAATCCTTTTTCTTTATTTCTCCAGTGCTGGTTTCTGTCAATAAACCTGCTGTCTGGAGAGCTCAGTGAATCCATGTATATGTCTCTCTTTGTGTCATCTGAAGGTGACCTGTTCCTCTTGGTATTGCGTGGGCTGTTAGAAAATGAGGTTTTTTCTTTGCTGGAGTAAAGTTTTCAAATTTGCATCTCAAACTTAAGTATTTTTTTTCCCCAGAACATCTTTTATTATAAAAACTGTATGGCATGACATTCAGTTGGTCTTGTAAAATCCTTTGGACTTTAAATGTCCATGCTTGATGTTAGCATTGGAGATCTAACTTGCAAGTTAAAAAGATGCAGTAAGTTGCTCTTGGTCCACATTGGAAGTCATTCTACTCCTCTGTTGGATGCTAATCCAGAGTTTTAGGAGTAGCCAGGGAAGTGGGGGGCCGGTTGTCCCAGAGCAGCTTGGCTACTTCCTGGTTTGGGGTGAAGCAGTAGTCACATGATTCCTTTCTCTTTCCTGGGACTCTAGAGTATTCTGTGGTGATCACATGCTGAAGTGCACTCTTTACTCCAGGATAGGGGAGCCCCTAGGAGCCTCCCTACTTAGTAAGTATAACACATATGGAATATCCCTTATCCAAATGCTTGGGGACCAGATGTACTTGCAGCTTTTGGATTTTTTCCAGTTCTGGAGTATTTACACAGACATAACGAGCTATCTTGGGGATGAGTCCGAAGTCTAAACACAAAATTCAATTATGTTTTGCATACACCTAATATGCACAGCCTGCTAGTGATGTATGCAGTATTTTAAATAGTTTTGTTTGTGAGACAGAGTTTCACAGCATGGAATTTTCTACTTGTGGTATCATGTCAACACTCACAGCTTCGGATTTTGCAGTGTTTCAGACTAGGAATGCTCAACTGTGCTTACAAACCAAGAAACGTTGTCATGGTGATGAGAAATGTAGGTCACTCCTAGAGAAAACTGATCCCCACCCCCATGCCAAACACCTGTCTAGGTAGCTTGGGGGGTCACTTGAGGTTTACAGATGGGTGCAGTGCTGTGCCAGCTAGGGTCCTCCCTCCATCCCCCACCCTGAGTGATCCTTTCTCAGCAACTCTGACATAGTGACAGGCACTTGTGGTTTCCCCATGCTTTCTTCTCTGCTGGAAGAAGAGAGAGGGTACAGTATCTCTACTTCAGAAGTGATGGCATAAATGCACGCATGTTGCTGAAATGAATGAACTTCATTCATTCACAGATTGTGATGGTTCATTTCCGGGTTTCTCTCCTCCTATACCGTAACTGCCATCTTCGCTATTAGCAGTCATGGTGAGTAAGAAAAAGAGGTGTTGGGTGTGTGGGATTGGAATTGCCAGGCACTTAGAAAAATCAGTTGTCTTACTATACAATGCTTGCCTTTTTCTGCTAGACTGGGGAGAAGGCCATGCTGACTTTACATGTAGTTTTCTTTTGCTTTCAACTCCAGTTCCCTCTTAAGTGATTAAGGTCACGGGGTGGGATGATTTTCTTTAACTGTCTTCCTGTGACCTACCGTGTCTGCTGCTGGCAGCGCTGTGAGGAGAACTTTAACTTTCAGTTATGTCTTTTGCCTTTCCAAAAAAAAAAAAAAGTCTCTTTATGGAGGGGGAGGACGTGGCTCGGGGGAAAAAAAAAACACTTGTACATAAAACAGCTGTTAAGCAAATCTCCGCACACAGAGATCAAGAGAATGTGAAGAAATATGTTCTTCTGAGGACCCTTTTAGCAACTTGGAACCTCCTTTGCAGAATAAATACAGCCGCGGGATAAGTTTTTGGTAACTTAGTTACTGAGAAATAACATCGAGATCCTTAGATCCTCAAAGCTCATTTGAAGAAACAAACAGCAAACAAACAAATAAACAATTCTGATTTCTATTGTAACAATGCACAAGATGCTAAAGAAATTTCAATGGGTTTGCCCTTTGATTAACTGTTTGCCCCAAAGAGGGTCAAAAAAAAAAAAATGCTCACAGCAGAAGTCAAGGGTTCCAGCAGGGCCAAATCTCCCTGGACAATGAAAAGGGGTCTCTAGTTTCTTCTTGCTCTTTCTTCCTGTGGCTAGCTGTAGTGGGGACACTGCTCAATGGCATTCCGGAAATCTCTGTGCTGTCCCCCAGAGAACATTCCTAGACTCACCTCTTTTGTACACGCTTAGGAACACCTGGAATAGTGTATTGCCTGAGGTGTCTTGTGTAGGCTGCAGTCGCGTCTCTGAAGTATGACGTCGCTATAAAGCTTCATGGTCACACTCAGAGAATTCTTGTTGTGTGCTACAGATGTTTTATAGTTTATTTCCAAACAGCTGTTTTTCCCTTCTTTAGTCTGTTTTTCTTTTATTTGTTACTTTTTCCTTTTTTTTTTTTCTTCAATAAAATCCTTCCCGAAACCATTCAGCTCGCATCCTTGGCAAAGTGCTTTGCAGAAGCCTTCAGGTTCCCTGCCGTGCGTGGTACACTCTCACCAGCACCTGTTGCTATGGCCACTCAGTCTAGCAGGTTGCTCTTTGGAAAGCTAGAAGTTCAATGCATGCACGTCAAAACTGTAGACTCAACTGCCCTAGAACAGAGCAGCCCCCAGCGACGACGAGCAGCCCCTTCCTGCCATTTCATGAGACCGTGTAGAGAGTGGAGATTACAGGGGGCTGCATTCATGATTGGTGGCCAGCTCAGTCAGAGCATCAGTTAGGAAAGCTCCCTTTGCAGGTTATTGGTTGCAAGGTTTAAAGGAAGTAGTTTCTTAAAGGTACCCCGCTTTGGCATTCCCTGCCCCTTCCGCCTTTGCAGCTAGCTGTCCCTGGCCTTTAAGAGGTATGAACAGGAGGAGGAATTAAAACCCACAGATAATCCTTAAATCTTGTTAATGATTTTCGCATCCTTAGCTGGGATCATTTTCCCCAGAGCTGCCCCATGGAGCTAAATGGCTAGTTTAAATGCAGTCTCCACCTGTTTCTCACCCCCGCTAATCCTCTACTCTAGGGTCAGAGGTGGTGGGAGGCAGAAATAAAAAAAGTCCAACCGGGGAGGGAGAGATGAACCGAGGGGGGAAACCTTGGATAACTGTCTGTCAACTCTTAGAAAGCGAGAAATGTGTCTGCGTGTCCCTTTTGCCAGTTGTACAAGTACAAGCTCACCATCTGTGCTGCAAACGAGGACATGGGGAAGCACCCCAGTGAGTCAGCAGCCGAGATGGAGTTACACCTCTCAGGCAGCTATCAAGTATTTAGGGATGAAGTGCTGCAAAGCCACGAGGGTGAAAACAATCTATAAAGACGGGTTTGGCCAGCGCTCAAAAATCTTAGACAGTTGCAACACAGTCCTTGGCTCCGATGCTGGATTTTTCCCATTCATGCACATTTTTTGACAGATGAATTGTTGCAGACTGTGAAAAAGCTCTGCAAGGAATCCACTCTGTTCCTCTTCTCTGAGCAGGGCTCCATCTGCTTGCAGCCTTCAGGCTAGCAAACCCAGGTGCCCTGCCTTGTGAGTCATGTGCCCCTCGGCCCCTTCTCAGCCTTAGCTGCTCTGTCAAGAGAGGTCTAGGTCACCCTTGGGGTGGGGGCGATGTGTGTATGTGTTAGGCTGGAATGAACCCTCTATTTGCTAAATCCTGGACACTGGTATAAGTCTTCTGGAATTTGTATTTCTTAATTCCTATGGAATGCTTATTACTTTCATTATAGCAGTAAGAGGGTTTAAAAAAAAAAAAAAAAAAACTTCAGAAGCCCACAATGACTTGCCGTTGACATTTTCCTTCCAAAGCTAGCCTTCCTTTTTTGCTGATGGCAAGACAGACACCTCCTGGATTTCTGGCTGGTAGATTTTTTTTGGTATTTCTTTTTGTTTGTTTTTGAGACAGAAGCCCACTACGTGAGCCCCAGCTGGTCTTAACTTCCACCCCTCCTGCTCCAGCCTTCCAGTACTAAGAATACAGATGTGTACCACTGGACCCTGCTTTTAGATTTTTTTTTTTTACAAAAAGGGGGCAGGTGGAGTGTCTTTTCCTGTATGGTGGTATATGCCTATCTCTATCTCAGTATTAGAGAGGCTGAGGCAGGAGGATTTTAAGTTCCAGATTAGCCGAGGCAATACAATGAGACTCCATCTCAAAAAAAAAAAAAAAAAGTTAAAATCAAGTTGTTTTTGATAAAATTGGCACCCAGCTTGACATAGTTTTAAATATATAGCTTTAGACCACATACAATAAATGTGCCCTGTTACAGATCTCATAAATACGTGATTGGTGTTTAATTGCAAAGATGGTCGAGCCTTCTAGTATGGGCAGTCTTTGCATAACTCTGGAATTTATTTCTAGAATCACTGGAGTAAAATGAAGGCTTTTGAAATCTCTCTCTGGAGGCTTAATCAGGTTTCATCCCTTGGGTATTCTTGTGTGATGGCTTGGTAGTAGCTAGCAATAGACCTCAAATTAGGGCTATAGCTTACTCTAGGTACCCCACATTAAAAGAACTATGTCTATTTATA
Organism: Rhabdomys pumilio; assembly: GCA_030674055.1. NCBI lineage: Eukaryota > Metazoa > Chordata > Mammalia > Rodentia > Muridae > Rhabdomys > Rhabdomys pumilio. Next base: position 24,066,571 of record JANHMN010000006.1, on the reverse strand, counting down.
TTATTTCCCTGTCACCATAATGAACACTCAAGATAAAACGAAATATAAGGACGTGTGCATTGGCTCAAAAGTTTGGATGTTTTAGTATATGGTTAATTGGGCCTGTTATGTTGGGTCTATGGCGTCACCATTCAGTGGGGAACAGCACCATTCACTTCATAGCCCAGACATGCAAATGAGGATGGGGACAAGGATGGAGTCCCTTAATTCTTTTTGAGGGCACATGCCACTGACTTGAAGATTTCCTGCTAGGCCCTTCCTTTTAAAGAATCCACAAACCAGTGCAACCATGGAGACCACGAAGCTCTTTGAGTGACATTTAAGATCAGCTTCCTCAGATGGACTTTAGATAGGTGGTAACTAACGGCCATGTCAAAGATGGAACACGTGTGTGTATGGTTGTACACTGAGGCAAAACTGAGAAAATGAACAGCTACTCCCGGTGTGTCTGCTCGTTGAACAACTATAAACCCTTTATATGTTTTTAAGCTACCAATTAAAGATTAAAAATAAAACAAAACAAAACTTGGATAGTTTCAAAGTTGGATGTGATATCCCAAGAATCCTGACACTCGGTATATGTTTGAGTATATATTCAGCAACGCATTAAAGTTCGAAAGTTTTCTCCTTCCTGCTGGGGGGAAAATATGCATTGCAAATTATGGGGCGGGGGGAGTCAGGAATGGTTATTTTGTTTTCTAATTTAAATAAACGTATTAACATAGATGACCAACCTTATTGACATATACCGCAACCATATTAACATATTCTAACCTTATGACATATATCCCAACCAACAACATTCTCTATAAAACTCCGTATTAAATTCTAACATGTTTGTGGAAAGGGAGAGACAGTGAGACCTGGTGGTATGTGTTCCCTGCTAACCCTTGCCATGGCTTCTCCTCGCCTCTTTGTCTTCAGAAGACGAGCTCCATGCTTTGTCCTTAGGAGCTCTTCCTTTGGAATGTGCTCTTAGATGACGGTTTGCATTTAGCACACGGAGCTCTCCCCCATGGATTGGTGGTACTCGCTTGGTGATTAACGGCATACGTTTAAAGCACCCAGCTTGACGTGATGTGTTTACGATGAAGTGTCACCTGAAGTGTTTACCATAGTCAACTATCACTTGTACTTTGTCTTTTTGTGTGAGATGAGTTAACTTACAGTCTACCTTCTTAGCAGATTGCAAGTGTGTGGTCCGAGTTATTAACCTTTTTCACCATGGTACATTGGGTCTGGAGGCTTGAGAAACAGAGCTCTCTAGAGCCGAGACTTATACATGCTGCTCTACATCTCCCCGTCTGTCCTGTGATCTAACAAGTCTCCTGGGAATGGGCCACTTGTTCCTAAGCAGCCAGTTTCAAAATGTTCTGACCAATAGACATGGGACTGATCTTCATTGTCTGTCTTGTGGGAGACGATTCTTCACAAGTAGCCTTTTATAAATGACCACCCTGTCTTTTAAAGATGAAGAGTGTTCTCTGGGGGTCTTTGAGCCTGAACAACCCACAAGTCCATGAAGTGTGGCTGCTTTTCACAAACTTCCGCCTGCCAAGGAACAGGGCTGTGAGACTAGGTGGCATCCTGTGTCTGAGACCCATGTCCTCATCTTTCTGCTTATTCCACTTTGTGAGACTTTATCTAGGGAGTGGCAGGGAATGCCTGTCGAACAGTTGTCACTCAGAGGCCATTTTGATTCTTGGGACATTAATAGTACTAACAGAATTGAATGGGACACAAACCACCAGCTTCTGTCACCCCTGTGCAATGTCAAATGTCACCTGCATTGTCCAATGCTGTTTCCCACCAGTCACCATCAAAGAATAGATATCTGCCCAGTTTCTCCTCCACCCCTGACTACCTCACAAATCTACCCACCCCTGCCCACTTTCATATTCAAATATGCCTGTCTGCAGACTCCTCCTTAGGGCACCAAAATAAGCTTGGTTCTTTCTTTTCCAAATGCCTCTCCCCAGCCTGTTTCCCACTCTGTACACTAGGTTAGAAATCTTACTGACTAGCTTTTCCTCATAGAGTTGGATCTCAGTTTCTGGGTTTGTATGGCTTCAGAAAGTAAGTGGCAAACATGTCTGTCCTTGGTTGTCTTTTTTTTTTATTTTTCCAGGCAAATCCACCGGACTAACATTTTACATTTCCTACTCTTGTCTCTTCCCACTTTGAGATATACTGTGTAGCAGTCTGTTTTGTAATACTGTGACTAAATGACTGATGCCAGGTTCTTTCTAAATAATAGAAGTTTAATTAGCTCAAGTTTTAGAGTCAGAGTCAAGGGTTGGGTGGTTTCATTGAGTCAGCCTGTAGTGAGATCCTTTCAGGCTGGGTAGCATAACCATCTCAGGAACTTGTGGGAAGGTGATCACCTGGTAGGAAAAGAATACAGAACACAGAAAAAAAAGTCTCATTGTATTATAACTTCCTCTCAATAGGACTAATAGATCCCACAAGAACCACCTATTCTTCCTGAAGACCAGGGGTTCAACCACTTCCCGCCAGGCCCCACCCCTTCCAGGTCCTATCATCTTTCTACATTATCATGCTGAAGTTCCATTTGCCAACGAATTAACCTTCGGAGGAGAAACCACCTCAGAACCAGAGCTTTCCTGGACTTTCTGGCACCTAGTCTAAGCCAATGTGTCAAGATTATGTGGTTGTACAGCAGTTGGTTTCAATCTTGAGCACATGCTGGACATACCAGCAATCCCCTCTGCCCTCTGGGGTCCTTCCTCTCCGCAATGTTTTTCTGAGTTATGCAAGCAGCTACATCCGCCCTTCTGCCCCTGAGTATTGTGGGCTGTTGATGCCTCTCAGGGCCCTCAGACAGGATCTGAAAATATACTGTGTGCTGTCACTTTGGAGCGTAAGCTCTGCCTGAGGATGAGACTCATCTTCTGGGCGCCATACTCATGTTAGTCACAAGACAAAGAGGAAAATATGAGGGGCCTGGGAAATGAATGCATCATTGATAATTTACAGTAAATATGCTACATTCACGACAGTCCCAAATCATACTGTTGCTGTTGAGAGAAGACAAGGAATTGAGATGCCATGTGGCAGCAGCCATCACTCTTACTCAAGGTCTAGGGTAGGACAAGGGTTTGGATGTGGGCTGACTTGATATCACTGCTGTTTAAAAAAGAGAAAAGGCCATTCTCCAAGGAACACTTGTTACGGTATGAAAAGAACCAGCTGCAGAATTTCCTAACGTAGAAGAGACCTTCTCTACTCCACAGAGAAAATTTTCTCTACCTCAGGATCACCTTACAGTCTAGGAAATTATAAGAATCCCTTCAGAAAACAAATTTGCTTTTTTTTTTTTTTTTTTTTTTTTTTTTGGTTCTTGTAAGCAAACTAGCATAAGAGTCACTATGTTAAAGAAAAAAAAGGACCATGGAACCATCTCTTCTTCGTTAGTCACTATAGATTAAAGCACCTACTGTGTGCTGGGATTGGGAAACCCCGTGGAATTAAAACTTTGTCTCCATGTCTGTAACTTTGCATGAGGAGAAACAGAGAGATGGGGATTTTTATTTTATACCTAGCCTGTGATTTTGAAAGAAGCATAGAGGATAGCGGGGGAGGTCCCCAAGGAGGAACACCAGTTCCGTCTGAGGTGCTGGCTTAGATGAACAGATTCAGAGGAGAATCCTAATTAAAAAGAGAGTCAGTTTTAGTAGATTATCTAGAAAGGCCGTTGTCAACCTGTGCATCGTGACCGTTGGAAAGCACCAACAAGGGAGAGGGAAAGGGAGAGGTATATTAAGCTCAAGATCCATCCATCCATCCATCCATCCATCCATCCATCCATCCATCCATCCATGGTGGTGCAGGGGAGGCATGTCTTGGCAGAGTTAGAAAGGGTGAAGTCAGAAGTAGCCACAGTGGTTGAGAAAGGTCGGTAGTGTTTAGGAAAGTCCTTTTTGGGCCAGATGATGGACACATGATTATTTCTCCATCCTGTTCTCTATATTGTTGCTCAAAGGCCTGCTAAATGGCATCCCTTCTTCCTTATGTACAAGAGGGCTAGAGCTAAGATGAATCTTTGATGAGGGGAGATTGAACCAGTCCTACCCCAAGTTCTTACCAGATATAAAATGGACATTCTAGGTAGAGGAAAAAAATTCTGTACGTCTCTAGTATCTTGATTCTTAGAAAATCTAGACTTCCTGTGATAGTTATTTTGCTAGAAAAAGCAAAACTTAGCAAATAATGTGATTTTTTTTTTACTCCTTTATATTTTGAGTGTAACAATCCCTATACTTCGTAGTAATGTCAACACATGCAATCTTAGTTCTATTTTACAACAAGATTTAATCTATAAAAGAAACTAATGCTGTAGCTTAAAAAAAAAAACCCATAAAATTTCTAGACGCGTCGAGAATCAAATTTTTACATTTTTAAATTAGTGAAAAAAAACTTGGGAAATAGTGGTCTTATCCAGAGGTACAAATCTTTCTGGATACTTGGTTCTGTCTTAAATGATTTATCACAGTCATAGGCTGATAGAAAGAACCTAAAGGTTTTTTGTTTGTTTTAACTTTCTTTGTAATGTGGGTTGGAGTTTATTATTTGTCAACTTTAAAATTCTGAATGTAAGCCCGCTTGTTAAGGCCCACCTCTTCGCAGCATGGTTCTGTGTAGAAGAACCAAGCCAAAGATGAGGAGGTTTGGGGTAAAGCAACAAGAAATTTTGCAGTAACTACAACAAATATACATCGTCACACTCTTTGTGAGGTGACATACTGGAAATTCCAGGTGGTGCTTATTTTTTAAACGTATGCTCTATTTAATGTGTCCCTAAGTTCTCAGTCTCCAAAATAAATCCAGTGTGGGCAGCACCCCATCTTCCATCTGCCATGCAGAACGTGGGCTGTTACAAATCCCAAACAACCAAGTGTTAGAATCATTCCAGCCTTGTCTTGGCATCCAGTGCCAAGGAGCGGATATTCTAATAGGTGATGTATTTTAATCTTAATAAGCACCTAAGAATTCATTGAATAAGAAGTTAAGGTTAGCAACTGACCTTGGCAGATGGAGGCTTATAAATTCTGTCACTGTGAAATTGGATTGTAGTTGAGGAATGAGAGTGGGTGTTGAGGAAGAAGGGGCGTAAACCACCACCCTGCAAATGGGGACATTTCCTCACAAAACCCGTTCTTCTTGGACATTATTCACGACTGTACCTTTGATTTATTTTTCTCCATGGGTCTGTAAATCTCTTTCTTGGATTGAGGATTGCATGAGTAGTAAGTTCCATGTGCGCAGAGATGGCTTGGTCCATCTCTTAGACTGCAACTTTAATAAATACGGCAACAAAATGTTAAAGACATCAACATAAAAAGGTATTTGAGGGCTTGTATTTAATTTTATGTGTATTTCTTTCTTATTAATGGGCCTTCTCTGTGAGGTTTAGTCTCATCATGATGGGACGAGAAGCCCAGGCACTAGCACCTGAGTAGAGGTGTTCACTGGCTCATTATTCTTGTGAGGCGGGGTGGCTTCTGCTTGTCATCGTGTTGTGGAACTTCTGCATCTGTTGTTTGCTTCCCCCGTCCCCCAAGCTAATGTGCATATGGAATTCTCTAGCACTTGAATCTTCGACTGTTAACTAGTTGACTTGTTTGTTTGGGTGAAGTACTGAAGAGTCCAAGACTTAGATTTACTGATGCAAAAAATCACCCTGTCTTTTAACCTAAGAATGTGTCACTGCAGAGTTTATCACTTTGGTAGAGTCATAACATTTGAGGGTCAAAGTCCATATATACCTGTCGGTTAAGTAGCCATATATATCCTTGTCATAAGTCATGGAGTAGAACCAGTTACAAGACCAGAAGACTCTAGACCTGTAGGAATCTCCAGATGACCTGGACCACTACCCTTGCTGAACTGAGGCCTGACATGGTCAAGTCCATGCGAAGTCCACCTCCTCTTCTAGTTTGTGTTGGAGGCCATACTTCTGCACAGTGCTCTTTCTGGCATAGTGTGAATGGTTGTACCTACAAACATCCTCCATTATTGTCATAAGTGAGCAGAGTGCACTACGACATATATTTTCTATTCCTCAAGCCAATAACAACATTCTCTCGCTGTTCTCAAAAGTGCTTCATTAGTGTCCCTCACTCAGCCACTGGACATCGCCATGTATCACATGGATGGTCACAGGACAGATAGACCATCCACCTGTTCGTGAGAAGTACTTCAAAATAGTCTTTGGATTTTTGAACTATACATTAAACAATGCTAAGAATGAACTCCCTTATATTCATCCTTTATAGTAAGCCACGTAACAACCAGAGGAGTCTATGCTAGCGTTAGAGGTGACTTTACGCCACAGACTCTGTGGCTAGATGCCTGGGAAACACAGGGAAACTGGGAACGTGGTCACCAGTGGGCCTTTTTGGCAGGCAGAGGGGATTGAATCATCTCATTACCTCATTTTTAATTATTACCTCTTGACCTCATTCACTCACTCTCCCTTACCACATCATGTACTGACTTTAATTGGTCAGTAGCCGAAGAGTAACAAGCTTACTCGAACTTTCCAACACAGCTCAAGAAAACTTGGGCTACCGCGGATTCCAAGGTTTTGGATGGCAGAGCCTGGCAAGGACTCCAAAGCAGGCAGAAAGGAGAGGGCGGCTTGTTCAACAGAATAACCTCATTTTGAAGACCCGAGAGCCAAGCTCATTTGCTAAAATTACTACACTCGGTTCTCAATTATGTATTTCAAGGATTATTTATGTAGCGGATTGTCAATGATCACCCTGCCTCAGCCAACTAAAGCAGGGGATGGAGTCAGATGCTAAATCAGTAATTGTGTATAAAGAAAGATTCAGAGAAGGGCTAATAACTTGGATTATTCAACAGGGAAGGCCTGTTGGAATCACCGAAGGGAATAATGTAATGAAAATAAAGCTGTTTGATTCCAGGTGGGCATTACCGTGCAAGTTACCTACCTTTTCTGAGTCTCAGAATCTCCCATTAAGTTGGGGCTATACCAAGATAAAACTTAAGGTTTCCTCCAATGCTGACATCCTATAAACATAGAACTGTTATTTTAAAAGGTCAAGGGTAGTGTAATGACATGGTCAAGTAATCTTGACTAGTATAGCTTAATAAACAAACAACTGTACAGCCTGGTGTGGTGACACGCCTTCAATCTCAGCACTCAGAAGTCAGAGGCAGGCAGGTATGTGTGAGTTTGAGGCCAGCCTGGTCTACCACATGGGTTCTAGGACAGCCAAGGTTATTTCACAGAGAAATCCTATCTTCAAAACAAAAACAAAAGAGCAAGCAGTTGTGATCTCAAATTAAAGTACCATCAGCCCAAATCTATTCTAACTTCTGTTAAGTCTATACTGTTGGTTTTCTGGGGGTGCTGGTTTTTTTTTTTGTTTTGTTTTTGTGGTTGTTTTTTAAAAGAGTTTATAATATTTAAAGTCATGTCACCCTAGAGTGTTTGAACTAGAAAAATCTTTGCTTTTAGTCTCCAGCCTTGTTAGCAGTTGAGTTTTTTTTCTTTTACATAGACATTTATTTGCTTACGGGGTTGATTGCTTGTTGATTAATGGTAAAGGGTCTGGTTTTGATAAACAGTCGCTGAATTAGTGAAACTGGTGTGATATAGTTTGGACCTTGAGTGTACTCTAAAGCCTGGATGTTAAAGGTGTGGCTCCGAGGCTGGGTGTAATGGATACTTTAAAAGGCAGGGTTTTGAGGGAGGTCTTTAGGTTATTAGTGGGGCCCTGACCTTTTCCTGTCCCTCATTTCTGCCTCCTTGGCCCTATACATACTGTCATGCCCATCTGACAACATCCATTAGAGCCTCAAAGCAATGGCTCAATAGAAAACGCCCTCTCCTCACACTGTGAGCACTGTGAGCCCAAATGTTTTTTTTTTTTTTTTTCTTTCTATTTCTGAGTTATTTGTCTTGGTTATTTCAGCATAGTAACAAAAAGCTGACTAGCACATAGTGAGCAACGGATGCTTTGTAAGTCTTTATGTCCATCATTTTCCTGTTATCATTTGGATAGTACATCTTCTTCTAACCAAGAGGTGGACTTGATTGTAATGAAGACAAGGGCGTGTGAGAGAATGCATTTAAAGCTCCTTCTCTGCAGGAAGCTTCGCTCCTCCTGGGCCCCACCTTCAGTCACAATCAGAGTCAGTGGGACCTTTTGATTAGATGCTGGGCTATAAAATGGGGTAACCCTCCCCTTACTTCATCTCAAGTAACAGATAGAGGGATGATAAATATGATTGTTCTTTGAATTTTTAAGGAGAGAAAGTTTAAAATGTACACTTGAAAATTTGTCCTGTAGAACCAAATATTTCCAATAGAAAACTCAATACATTGTCAATAATGTTCATAAAATGTCTCACTTGATCTCATGTTTCCCTATGGATTAGTTTCTGTCTCCGTGGCTCTCATGGCTTCTAAAATCAAACATTTCTCCTCCCTTGCCCAGAGGGTTAGAAGCCAGGTCTATAACGTGTTGGCTTAGGGAGGCAGGATCCCTGTTTTATGGTATTATGCACTAGCTTAGCTTCTATTATTACTTACAGGCAATTTTTTTTTAATTCTAGAGCAGCAGAAGAAACTTTCCTGATGCTGGAACCCTTTAATACAGTTCCTCATGTTGTGGTATCCCCCAACCATAAAATTATTTTCTCTGCTACTTCATAACTGTAATTTTGCTACTGTCCTGAATCCTAATGTCTGTTTTCCTGATGGTCCCAGGTAACCCCTGTGAAAAGGTCATTTAACCACCAAAAAGGCTGTGACCTGCAGGTTGGGAATCCTGCTCTAGAGGTTCAGCTTGCATATTTACTTTTAGGAACTATTTATATTATTATTTTTAAAAAAACCCATTCTATTTTATTTCCCTTCTATTTTTATGTACAGGAGCAGAGAGGGACTGCTCACTGGAGTGGCTCATTCTCCAAACCCACTGACCACACTGATCAATAAGTATTTCTTAATAAAGCAAATCACATTCAGCCACATTTTCAAGTTTCTTTAATTCTTTAGCTGAGACAGGATTAGTCATTCTAGGTGGCTATAAAATGAAGCAGACAACACAAGGCTACAAGTCCTTGACTCTGGCTACAGTCAGCTGAGCTCTGCTTCAGCTTTGTGGAAAAGGGTAAGCACTGGCCGGTTGGACGGAGCTGTCTGTGAGCGGTTCTGAATCGAGACTGTTCTCATCTGGTCACTTACTTTGGAAGAAGAAATGTGTCACACTTCTGGAATGTAGTAATCGAGTCAAAGATGATGAAGCAAAATATTTCTAACTGGATGATTCCTTCTGTGTACAGGAATGATAGATACTCCATAGGCCTCTCAGAGTTAACATTTTAAGAGAGTATTTATTAACTTCAGCCATGCCCCCTTAAAACCTTGCAAACTTCCAAATGGCTCTATTGTTGGTTTGAAGACCAACTCTCTTATTTTTGACATTGCCTGATACTGTCAGCCGTGAACCCAGCCCTTCTTGGCTGAGCAGTGGTGCCCAGCAACACTAGATAGAGAAGCATCTGTGTGGAGTGATGCTGGCTACCTCGGATGTGCTCTACCAGGCTGAATCTGAATAAACCCATAGGAGTGAACTCAGGTGAGCAGAAAGTGCTTTCTGTTTGGCCAGCCCTGAGCCCTGAGATCTATAGTGACCATCTGGTGTGGCCCAGGACAACTGCACACTGCCAAGTCATGCCTCCCACTCTGCCTTCCTATACCCAGTGACCTCAGGGCTCCTCACTGACCCAGCGTAGGGACTGAAGAGGCCAGTTCAGATAACGGACCAGTGTCAGAGGAGGTTTTTGCCTCTGGACCAAGAAGACGTGTGCCAAACTGGGATGGGTGGGAAGAAGCAGGGTGAACAGAGACACTTTCTATGTCTCTGAGTTCTGTAGGGATCCTTAGGCATGGGGTGCCTGTCATGACTTCCTGGGCTTCTGAGCTGTTTCCTAACAGAATCGATTGCTTGCTGGATAATCACGTATTGGGTGATGATGGTCTGATATTGAAGGTGATAGATAAGGTCTGCTGATCTTGGGTAGAGAGACATATGCATCCTACCCTGAAATACATAGAAGACTGACCCCTTCTGTTAGGGTGACGTGGACCATTCTTCACCAGGCTGAAGTTCAGAGGCCAATTCTGCATTGGCCTCTGGATACGTGGGCTATGAGAAAGTGTTTGATAGCATTTCCCAGAGCTGTAGTGCGGGCGCGACCCTGATACGAGCCAGTTGTTTACTTCTCTAATTCATGTCATCCCTGTCTATCAGCCATGAAACAGAAAACTCGCTTGTTTATCGGTAGTTGAGGTTTAAAAGAAAAGTATGAGTGACCGTGTTACTGAGTCAGTGGCAAAGGTATCGGATCTCTCTGTGCTCTTAGCTCTGGTTATACAGCGCTGAACAAAACAGGCTCAGCTGGCAGTGCCATGTGATGGGCCTTCACTTGGAGACTCTGTGTAACCCCGAGTGTTGTTACCTACCCCCCAGGGAGATCTGTTGAACACAATTGTGATATACATTTCAGGGGTTTTAATAAGTCATTCAGAGTCAGTATCCAGGCACGGAGATCCTGGATTGGTGGCAAGGAGTTAGAACACTCTTTATCAGCTTATACCATAACCTGTTGATAACAGAGTGGAACAAGGCAGTCATTGGCCCAGGACAGAAGGATACCACCACTATGGCAGTGACCCCTAAGTGATGGCCTGCTAAGAGGAGGAGGTGGTGCCAGTGCCTTTGGAGGAACTGGAACATCTTTAGATTGTCACCTGATGATTATATATCCTGATTGGCCAATGTCAGATTGTCATGCTTTCTTCATCCCAGAGACACTCTTAGGCAATGTCTTAGTTCCAGATGGCAGGACCAAGGTGTTCTAGAGAGCCAAGTGGAGTTCTGGCACAGGGTATACTTGTCATAGGGAGGTAGGATCAGGTGTAATTCTTGTTACTTGAGGTACTCTGCTAGGTACCTGGGGATGAGTCAGAAGTGAATCCCAGATGCTATCCTGAGGAACAGACTTATAAATAGAAGAATAGAGATGAAATCAGTTCAACCTGTGATGGGCTCTAGGGGAGAACTTATAAGCCAGATAGGAAACTGATACCTTAAGAGGCTGGCTAGGGCGGGTCTCCTGCACAGGAAAATACACTGAAGTGTGAGAGAGATTGCCATGTGAGGAGAACAGGAAGAAGAGCAGCTTAGGACAGTGGCTCTCAACCTTCCTAATACTGTGACCCTTTAATGCAGTTCCTCGTGTTGTGGTCACCCCCAACTATAACACTATTTTGTTGCTACTTCATAGCTATAATTTTGCTACTCTTATGAATCATAATGTAAACATCTGATATACAGGGTATCTGATATGCGACCCCTGTGAAAGCGTTGACCGACTCCAGAGATCACAACCCACAGGTTGCGAAATGCTGGCCTAGTTGGAGGCAGTGGTACACACAAAACACCTGAGGCTGACAGATCTTGGCCAGTTCAGATACAGATAGTTCACTGAGTGGTCAAGAAGCAAAGAGATGAAATGAGCTGGGAAGGGAGTGGGTGGCCAGACCAGCTATCAAGTGCTTTCATGTTCTTGGCAAAGAGTTTGAGAGGTCTCAGTAGAATACACTGAGTGGTTTGAATACAGTTGTGACATAGTCCTAGATAACATTGTCAGATTGATAGTCTCTATGGGCTGACATCTTGAGGTGTTTGCCTTCCATCTGGCGGTAACTGTCCTTTGATTTTTATCTTCTCTTTCTTCCGGATATGCAAAGGAAGCCCCAATCTGATGTCAAAGTTCTCCTTCCATGTGCTCCTCTTCAAGCCTTTATTTTTTTGTGATTAGCTAGACCTGCAAGAGGCTCCCCTTCGCCCCTCCCAGTCAAGGCTCCATTCGTCTGTCGAGTCTTCTAGCAGGCCGTTCTTCCATTTGCTTCTGAGTCCTGACAGATTTCAGTACTAGCCCTTTGTAATTTAGGAAATTGTATTTTGTTATATTTCATTAACTTCAATATGTATGTTTTTTTAAAAAGAACCTGCCATTTCTATTGAGAGTAGGATGCAGAAGCATGCGTATGTGTGTATGTATATACAGAAGTTTGCTCTGAGGGGATATGCAGGCTATAGATAGAAGTGATCTGCTCTGGAGAAAAGAATGGGAGACTGGCCTCAATTGGGAAACCTATCTGCTATGATGTACTTTCTGATTAATCATTGTCTTTCCACATATGTGTCAAAACAACTGTCTGATGACTCTAAAGGATGAACAGTTTTCTTCTGAGTACTCAAAGCCAAGCATTAAACTTGCTGATCTCTAACTTAAATTTTTGAAAGCTAGTCTGAAATTCAAGTGGCCTATAATAGTCACATGGTATCAAAGTTTGATTTGGGAAGCGTTGCCCTTTCTTAGTAGTTACTTAAACGTCTGATGTATTTCATTGAGTGCGGCATCTTAAACTAGACAAGCCATCAATTTCAGCCTACGAAGAATCAGTGTAATTTCATTTTTCCGCATCGAAAACTCTGAGCCTGGGACCATGTTGTATTCCTTTCTGTGTTCATTGTAAAATGTGGAGATATCTAAAGTAGATGCAGCATTCAGGTTCAAATGTCATGCTAAGGAATTCTGATCTCTTTCAAATTACCCCAGACTGTAAGTTAGAGGCGAATACAAAGAAAATAAAGTATTCCTGTCCCACTTTGCTTTCCATTGCTGTGATAATCCATGGTCAAGAGTAACTCAGGGAAGAAAGGGTTTGCTTCATCTTACAATTTCCAGGTAACTCTTATCACACCTCAAGTAACTCTTACCACACCTCAGGTAACTCTTATCACACCTCAGGTAACGTTCTACCATGGAAGGAAGTCAGGGCATGAATTGGAGGCAGAAATTGAGGCAGAGACCATGGAGGAAGCTATTGACTGGCTTGTTCCATCATAGTTTGTTCAGCCTGCTGTCTTAGACAACTCAAGACCAGCTGCCTTGTGTGTCACCACTCACAGTGGACTGGGCCCTCTCACATCAATCACTAATCAAGAAAGTGCCCCCACAGTCTTGCCTCTGGGCCAATGAACTTTCCTCTTCCCAAATGACTCTGTTTTGTCAATTTGACAAATCTAACCAGGACATTTCTTAACTTTCACTTTGGAGAATTCTGTTTTTTATTCTTGCCACTTAGATTTAAACAAAAACAAAGACCCTGCCTCCATCTGCCACTGTGATAGCTAACCTTTTCTTTTAACAACTTAAAGGCAGAGAGGTTTACTGTGGCTCACACTTCTGGAGAAGGTGGTCTATCATGGCATGGTGACTGGAGTATTCATGTTATGGCAGAGTCTGGGAAGTGGCTGGCTTACATTTTCACGAACCAGGACACAGAGGACATAGGTGGAAAAGGGGCCATGTTATACCATAACCATCCGAAAGTCTGGCCCCAGGTGTCCAACTCCATTAGCCTTTAGCCCAGAAGGTTCACAACTTCCTAAAACAGCACCACCAAGCTGGGCCTAAGTGTTCAGGCGCACAAGCCTATAGAGGACATTTGATAGTTAAATCATAACATCCACCATCTGTATTTTCCCAGGGCTTCAACATACTCTTTTTTTTATCCTCACCTCCCCCTGCCCCTTTTGTTATTTGATTTAGTGAGTCAGAGTTCTCAGGTATCTCTGTTAACTACTGGAACCTTTACTAAAGTTTTTTATTTAAATGACTAATTTTATCTTATGCCTGGACTTTAATGGAGATAAGAGTTTAGAACACAAAGTATAACATGAGTATAATGGAAGGGGCCTCTTTGTTCTCTACAATTAGAAAATACATTCGTTCAATGAACATCTAATGTCTTCAGGTGTGTGGGTGTGGGTGTGGGTGGGTATGTCTGTCTGTCTGTCTCTCTGTGTGTCTGTGTCTCTGTGTCTCTCTATGTCTGTGTATGTCTCTGTGTGTGTCTGTGCATGTCTCTGTGTGTCTTTGTATGTGTGTGTCTTTGTGTCTCTGTGTGTATGTGTTTGTGTGTGTATCTATGTATAGAGCTATGATGCTGAGGATTGAACTCAGGATGCCACATGCTCTCTCTTCCTCTGAGCCCTGTAGGGACAATTGTGGAGTTTTTTTGTTTCTTTAAAACATACACGTAGAGGGACTGGAGAGCTGGCTCAGCAGTTAAGAGCACCAGCTGCTTTTCTAGAGGTCCTGAGTTCAATTCCCAGTAACCACATGGTGGCTCATAACCTTCTATAATGAATTCTGATGCCCTTTTCTGGTCTGCATGTATACATGCAGATAGAGCACTCATATACAGTAAATAAATAAATCTTTTTTAAAAAAAGGAACATAAATAAAATACACACAGAGGGGGGATATTATAAGAATATATTTTGTTTTTTTAATCCTAGGTGTGGGCTGTGAGGCTGTTTCAGGCTGTCCATAGCAGCTGATTGTGATTTGCCTTGTGTTCTAGCAGGAACTTGATTTTGCCAGCTGCAGATAGTTTCTCTGTGATTGTGTGATGTTTGGAATTCTGAGGGCTTTTCAGAGGGTATATATTTATATACTCTTCTATTATAAACTCTTGGGGCTAGGACCCCAAGAGGGTGGAGGTGGGCCCTGGGGGCTGTTGGTGGGCTGTTGGGTCGCTGTTGGCTGTTGTTGGTTGAGGTTTGTTAAGTAGTCATGTACAAAGAAGAAATTAGATATCCTGACTGTGAAGACCAAATTTGCCCCAAGGAACTTGAGGCTCCTAAGCGTCAGAAAGTAGTCTAAGGCTGATGCCACCTCTTTCTGATCCCTGACTTTATTCAGGGATCTCACTCCTTTTCTTTCTATCCCTTTGTCTCTCATCTAGCTAGCGTTAGGGGGTTCAAAGGGTGGAAGAAAAAACTCACGGAGTAGCCAAAGTCCAGCTACACTGCCATGCACATCTAGTGGTTTTTATGTGTTAGTCACAGTCTTAGGGTCAAGAAACAGAGATGCCCCCTCCCTTCCATCAATGTCTGTTCTACGTATGAAGAGTTTGCTCCAAGGCTGTTTAGTCTGAGAAGAGGACCTGTCACTGAGCATAGATGAATTGTCATTTTTCCTGACTTTATTTTTGATTCCATGGCCAAACTAGATATCTAACTATTAGCTTTCATTTCTTTAGAGAGAATGTTTGTATACACACACATCCATATTATATAAACTCTTTGCTTTCCCCCACTTATCTGGTGCTTGTAAACTCATTGCCAAACTATGTCAGGGTGATTTAAAAAAAGAAAGCCTTTCATAGAATTATAATTATTATTAAATTTTAAGTATGTGTATTGTTCAAAGTTTAACTTATAATATCTTTGAACAGGTGAAAATTCTCTTGCCTATTTTGAATTTTTCTCATATCTAGAATTTATGTTTGAGCTAACAAGAAGGATCACCAGTCTCACCTGGCAAGGATGCCAGGTGAAAGTTTGCCTCTCTTTTTCATCTGCTCTCCTTTTAGAAAAGCCTGGAATAATTGCCAAGTTCATGGGGCAATGAATGCTTTCTACAACGTGGAGTTCAGAAATGCTAGCTCTTGGATGATGCTAAACACTGACATACAGGTGTGTTAAGTGTCCCATATCTATTCAGTGTACATATAATTACAATCTTGGTTACAGGCATTTTTAAATGTCGACTAAAACATGCATCCTTTTAACTTGAGACCCTGGAAGGCTGCCATTCCTGTTCCCTGTCACATTCATTTAAAGAAGCAAGCTTTCTCTGATCTCCTTTTGGAGTGACCTAGGATGAAATATTAATTGTATGGCTGCATGGGACACATTGGAGGGAAACCAGGTCTAGCCCTTGTTGGCATTTTGGAGAGGTCTCACGTAACAGGAATGAGCAGGAATCAGTGAGCATGTGTTTTGTGACGACCACAGAAAACAGCCTCACTATCTGGCTCAAGACTTAGCAGTTTTCTAAGGGCCTTTGTAGGATCATGTAAAACAAAACAAAGCCCCATGAGGAGTATGTTGAGGGTCAGTGAGACCATAAATTATCCTAGCACAGAAGTCAGAAGGCTATTAAAAGCAAAAAAAAAATACAGGGTGTAAAGTGGCCCAGGGAGGCTGAGCGAGGTCTGCACAGAAGGCACATTGGAGTCTGCTTATCTCTGGGTGGACTGACACATGACTCCAGACCCATCCAGCCTCATTACTGCTCAAGTGTGAAGGGTCCACTTGGAAAGAATGTGCCCTTTTCACACACAAACATTGTTGCGTTCTGAGACACAAGTTAGCAATGTGCTTCGGAAAATTAGCACCAAACATTTCTACACAGTGCACTCACTTATTAAATGGTCCAATTGCAACCGCCCTCCCAGGGTGAGTGGTCCCTCCACCTTCTAGCACCTGGACCTCTTGTTTCAGAGATCAAGGCCCTCAATGGAGGATGACATATTTTGTAATCCATCCCATCTTGGTAAGGGTGTTTTTGTTGGCAATCACTTTGTAGGGAAAGCTATATGTTAATCTCTCAAGTCCTGTTCCCAGGACTTCCTGACAGCTAAATGACGTATACACCTAGCATTGTAACCCTATAAAGTTCTTGTCTTGTAGCTAAGTGGATTGTGACTTCCTTCCTTCCTTTCCTTACAGAGATACTTGACTCCTGTCATAAGAGTGCATTCTATTCTCTTGGCTCATGATGTTTTCTGTGATTCTAAGGACCACATTCTTACCTAAAGCTACAGTGACGTGGTGAATAGAGACTTCAGCTTCTGATGTTTTCCCTTAGTTGTTTGCCTCCATGACTTTTCAGTGTTTTATACTCCAGTGGAATTAATGCCTTCCTGTGAAGGCTAAAATTAGTTTATCTTATATGAATGGAAATTGGATTACTAATTTTTTAAAAGAAAAATATAGTTTAAAATTAAAGTTCCATGTTATAAGAGGCCAGTTAATTTAGCACAGTAAAGAGACAAGAAATAAAACAGTCTATCTAACCTGGAATGAAAGGAAATTAATATATTAACTCTTCTGTCCAGTGTGAGTCATAATACTGAATCATAAGCTGTCTCCAGTATTATCTTTCTGATGAGAGGACTCTGTCTACCAGCTACACCATCTCAATCTCTGACACCGTCTCAGCTCAAATCTGAACATCTCTTGATTCAGTTTGTGTCAGTTTTCTTTTTTACTCTTGAAAATAGAAATCAGTGAGCAAGCCAGATGGTTCAGTGGGTAAAGGCACCTGCTGTCAAGCTGAAGAAACTGAGTTCAGTTCCCCAGAGCCGACATGGTAGAAAGAATGGACTCTCAAAAATATCCTCTGATCTTCATACACTTGCTTTTCTCAACACACACTCAAAAAGATTAATATAATAAATTTTAAAAATATATTGCCTGGTAGGAGAGAGGAGAAGGTTGGGGAAGGATGTTTGAAAAAAGTCATATGGAAACCAGCTACCTATCAAGGTACACACATACACACACACACACACACACACACACACACACACACACCCCAAAACAAAACAACAACAAAACCCACATATTTAATTGGAGTTAACATGAAAGAATAACCCAGACTGCTAAAGAAAAAGTCCAGTTCAAATTATAGAAAACCTTTCCTTTGAGTCGTTGGTCAGGAGTGTCCCAAAGGCACCTCAAAACAATACAGGTTATGGCCATTGTTCTTGGTTGCCTATCAGAATTTTATGATAAGATTCTATTGCTAAAGACAACCGAGCCATAGAATATGGAAAAATCAAGCTGGTATTTAGACTACTGAGGGGGAACTCATCTACAATTTGTGGATCTGTGAGCTACAATAGTGCCCTACATGGCAAGATATGCCAGTAGGTACAATAACGGCCCAGATGTTATGGGTGTAACTAGCCACTTTCTGATCAGATTTAAGGCCTGACTTACACACATGGTAGAGTAAATCTGGTCAAGACCCCATGGCTGGGGAGCTCAGGGTGAACCTACTACTGCTACTAAATGGACATGGTATCAAACTGCCCTCTAAATCCACAGATCTCTCTTCGGAGATTAGTGAAGTTCGAAGTCCTCACCAGAGAAGCTTCTCTGTACAGCAGATGGCAGTTAACACCGAAACTTACAACTGGTCAAAAGGTAGAAGAGAAATGTCTGTGGAGTGCTTAGCCATTAATTGGGACATTTATGTCATATTCCTTCTCCACAAGGCTTAGAGATTGTCACAGAAAAGGCAATAAAAAGATCCTAAGAGGCAATAAAAAGATCCTTAAGAGACAGAAAGCAGGGGAGACTGGGGCAAAACAGTTTGTTCTGGACAATGCAAGACTGTTTCGCTAATGAATTCATAGCCACTGTGGTTGCCTGTACAAGACACAAGATGAAGCTGATCAACATTGTAGCATGTAGGAGGGAGGGGCTCATGAGTGACCCCCCAACTGAGTTGCTGTTGACATTCCATGGCTACTAGGGGTTTTATTGAGGGTGTTGCCTTTAGTAGGCCAGCTATGTTTCACTGGGTGGCTCCACACCTGTGCATGTAAGGACAGTAGAAATCGGATTCAGTAGGTTATTTGAAGAAAACAAAAGAAGATAAAATTGGGATGCAATTGGGGGGTATGGGAGGTAGGTTCAGGAGGAGTTAGGGACAGAAGTAGGGATGAATATAACCAAAATTACATTGTAAGCATGTATGAAACTCTCAACAAATTAGTAAAAGCACTATATTAGAAAAAAAAAAATCCCAGAAACCAGCAGGCAATTGTCCTCTAGTCTCCTAATGATTATAGTTGACAGAGTGGTATCCTACGAGATGCTTAACCTCATGTTTCATCTCCAGCCTTTTGATACACACATTGATTCTCCAAGTGCCGGCTGTAATTCAGCAACTTCAGGGTCCCCTGAGGATCTCTTAAAATGAGTCTCTGAACACCTACGCCAGAACTACTAAGCTAGAGTGTTGGTAATGGGGCCCAGCAATTTGACTTTTCACTAGCCCTCCAGGATGTATGCTGAGTTTGATGTATATTTGGTGTGTAGGCAGTTGACAAGACCAGTTACAAGAAAGAAGTCTGCTCCTGCCCCTGCCCCACATCTAATACTTCAAATTCATCTTGAAGACTCTTGTGGTGGGCAGGTATGATCAGGGATTCCTTGGAGCCTATGAATGATTCTAGGATTTTTTTGGTTTTAAGAATTTAAGATAAAATTTTTAAATATTGAACATTTACTGAAATCTGCCTGTGAACTGGGCAAATGCCTTTCACCTGAATCTGCTCAGAAGATCTTGGGCAAACCATCCCAAATTTCTCCACTGTAATTACCATCTCAACACTCCAAGAAAAAGTTCTGAATTATCAGTTTTAAACTTATTATTTATTCTTTAGACACGGGCCCCTTAACAAAGATTTAGATGGATTTTATAACCCCTTTCTCTTTTCCTTTCCAACAGAGGGCACTAAATGGATTTCAAGATCATTTGATTTGCTTTGAAAGATCAAAGAGACCTTGATCATTCTGTTTCCTATGGCCCATCTGAGCTCTAAAGGGCCTCGAAACTTGTGGCCATCAGGAAAATCCCAGGCTTTGGTAATGATTCCTCTTATTTTGGTGGGTATATGGCACAAGAGTGTATCTATAGCGTTTTATGTCTATGTTGATTAAAACAAAGTTGAAGTGATTGCTTAAACATCCATCCTTTCAAATTTTTTGGCTTGAGTTTGTACAGATGGAAATTCCTGGTAGCTTTCTGCAACTTGTAATAAACTCATCGGAGTCAGTGGGGAATAGATATCATCTTCGTCAGATCTGTGGTGGGGAAAAGCTGTCATTCAAGGGTTAATGGCGTCCAGGCCTTATTTATGTTTGTGGGATTGGGGTGTGCAAAATGGGCCTCTTGCGCTCAGTCCAGGTTTATGGAAGATTAGCTGTTCTACACAGAAATAGAAGAACAGCCCAGAAGAATTGGGAAAAGAATGCGTAGCGTGGACAACAGGATTTTTCCCCCAGTGTGTGGCTACGGAGGGACGGAAAAGGAGGAGATGGGGTTTGAAAATCAAGTGCAGACTTCCCTGCTCCTCTCCTGATTAATGCCAGAAAACATTCAGTCTGGGGGATGCCCTGAGCCACTGATCACACTCCACTCACCAGCCTTGACTCAATAGAAACCCCCAGGCCCCTCTGAGGCAGACTGGCATAGTTGAAACTGCCAGTGCTGATTGTTGATTTCGGTTGACAGCCCAGCCCGTGGCTGTGCTTGAACTCGGTGCTGTATTGAGCTGGAGGGAAAACAGCCACACAGGGTTGAGTGTTTAGGAAGCCTTCCAGGGAACATGGCACCTATGAGACGGCAGGATCCAGGGGACTGGATTTGACCATGGAAATATGTCATCTCTCCACAACCCCTCTTACCAAGAGGCCTTTCAGTTCAGCATTTGTTATCAAATTGTCTGACCACCTACTGCATACAGAGCTAGAGGTTATTAGCCACCTCCTGTATACAGAGCTACAGATTGTTAAGCCTGAAGTTTTGAAATTATTTTAAAAATAATTACATAAATTTCTATATCCTTTCTAAATCCCTGAAGCTGGCTCTTCACTAGTTAATTGTCTATGCTGGTAGGGAAGGTCTTTAATGGCATTATGCTCAAATACATTTATCTGGCCTACTTAAAATAAGAATTATACATTTTCTTTAGGCCAAGATCTTATTGTCACCTATAAATAACAATTTATTGTCACACCTCATATTGTGTGACCCTCCGCCAAGGTGTAATAGCTACAAAGAATCACAGAAACCCTAAATGTCCAAAGAGCACTCAGTAAAGAGAGATGCCCTGGTCCCCGAGTTGTTCTCTGTATTTATGTCTTATGCATTTCCTCTTGTATTACGAACTAAAATCATGAGGAATGAAACCCAACCAGTACATCTGTTAGTGTCCCCGAGATTGATTTCCAGGGGCTTCGCTCTAATACGCAATTGTATTCTTCAAATCTTGTTCTAAGTGTTTACAGAGCATTAAAAAAATGTTGGTTCTCAAGATGAGGGGAAGCTCCAAGAGGGAGGGGGAGGAGCCAACGCTTATACTGTGGCTTCTGCAGTGAGCATCGATTCTTGACGGTTTGAGAACAAGCATTCTTAGGCTGTGAAAGAGTAGGAAGAGTAACGTGTGGAGTCAGGATACCGGGGCTGACCCTGTCCCTGCTACACTTGGACCCCCAGGTTGGATACTGGGTCCCTTTGAGTAATACCCTCCCTATTGACCCTCAGTCCCTGCACACTAGAAAATGCCATGTGGAAGGCTTCATCAAAAGTGCATAGTTACCTCAAGGTGGCTCACACTTAAGAGTCTAAACAGTTTAATAACTCCAAAGTGCGTGTTAAATGGTGTCAAAGGTCAGTAATAAACATGGCTGTTACAGCATCCTTGGTTTTTCAAAGGTATGTCTAAGAGAACAGGCTTACCCTCCATCCACATCCCTTCTCTTCTGGTCCTAGAAGCTGAGAGCACCCGCCAAGATGCATGGCATCCCCTGCTCTGTCTACAGGTGTGATGTTGGTATCAAGGGTTAGGTTCTAAGAGCAAATGTCAGATGGGTCCCATTAAGGGATGGATTCAAAGCATCATGAAGCCAGACAATGCTATTGTCAGATACAATGTGGAGGGAGAAATCTATGACAAAGAAGGAAATAGCAAAGAACATTCAAGAAAAAGGTTTGACTTGCAGAAATATACTGTTGGCATAGTAACTCACATCTTTGTCCACTTGTCATGGGAACTAGCCCCCTAGTAGGGCAAATGGGTACTCCCCAGGGATAGGTGCTTCTAGCTGACTGTTTCTGTCTCCCCATCTAGTTAACAGACTTGACTGAAGAAGTAGTATTAGTGACTCATACTGATATGAAATAGAGTCAGGCCAGGGCTTGTCCTCACTGCTGTCTCCCTTGACTGCAACCCGGTTTAAATTGACCTCTTTGATTTCAGACCGCATCTGTTTCTAAGCTATCCCCAACACCTTTGTTAAGTTTACATGGGCTCTTGTCCCTAGGTTAGGCTTTTCTACTGATACTGCAGTGGTGACAGACACTTCATCTTACAGATGCCGCTTATCTTGGAATCACCCAATCTTCTCTTTGGGTAGTGAAAGCCCCTGCCAATGAAAATCTGCCATCTGTACATGAACATGCACATACGCATTGTGTACCTGTGTGTTTTAAACTGGACTTTTTTTTTTTCATTTCTTTAAGAAATTGTAAAATTACATTTACTTATGTGAGGGGCAGGGCAGAGAATTACGTAGAGGTGTCTGTTTCCTCAATCTATCAGATGGACCCCGGGGGTGGACCTCAGACCATTGATCTTGGAGGCAAGCATATTCACCCACTGAGCCACCTCTCTGGTCTGGGAATCTTAGCAAAATGAAAAAAATGTATCTGTGAAGATGATCGTGATAGCTCTGAGAGCACAGGGCAGTGTCTCTCTCAGCGCCTGGTGTCTGCACTGACAAGTGTTGAAGCAGAGGTTACACAGCAGAGGGTGACAAACCCGGGATGGAGTTTCCAGGTTTAACAGTGTTGTGGTGGTTGTCGGTTAGGGCCGAGTTAGAATATGGCTTGTCCGTTCTGTATGCGTTGATAAGGTTGTGTTAAATTTGGATTAAGAAAACTGGAGGACTTCAGGGAGAGACGAGTAAGCGAATCCATCTGGTCTCGAGGCTGACAGAATAGTCTCTCACGTAACTATTTTAAACTCTCAAATCTTAGGACAAGTTTCACTAGGTTTACATAAGGAACCCTCCATTTTGGTGCATATGAAAGTTGGCTTAGACTTCAGATAGATTTTGGAAGTGCAGTAGCCTTTAGGCAACAGAAATTTACAAAATTAATCTGTTATAAACTGGAAGCAAATAAAAGTGATTATGAATCCAAGCTCTAAAGTAATCAGAGACCCATAATAAGCATAATAAGGAATAAACATACACATACTTTAGAACAGAGGCAAAGTTAAAATTCCCTTAAGTCAGAAAATAAACAGAATTAGGCTGGGATATTCCACAATAGCAGATTACCCAGCATGCAAGAGCCCCACCCCCCACCCTCCGCAACATACTCTTAAACACACTAGCGTATCTGTTAGAACTCTGATAGGCAATGGTTGCCAGAGCTATTCTTATTTGTGTATACATTTGGGAGTAACTGCGTGTGGAGGCCTGAGGTCAGTCTCTGGCATTGTTCTCAAGATGGCTACCCATCCCCCCCCTTTTTTTTCCTTTTCTTCTTCTTCTTCTTTAGACATGGTCATGACTTTGGGACTCAGGCCTTACTTAGATTGGATGGATGTCCAGAGAAACCCAAGGGATCTTCCTGTCTCTGCCTCACCAGTGCTGAAATTCTAACACTTGGCTTTTTGTTTTTTTTTTGTTTTTTTTAATGTGGGTTCTGGAAATCAAACTCAGGTTTTTTTATGTATGTGTATGGGTGTTTTGCCTTCATGTACACTATGTACCACCATGTCTCTGCAGTGCCCTTAGAGGCTAGAGGAAAGTGTTAGTATCTTCTGGAACTAGAGTTACAGACAGTTGTAAGCCAGCATGTGGGTGCTGGGAATTGAACCAGGATCCTCTGGAAGAGCAGCCAGTGCTTTTGACCACTGAGCCATCCCTCCAAGCCTCCAAAGCTGCTGTTATATGAAGAGCCCATAGAAGAAAAATGTTGGATTATATGTAAAATATTCAAAACTGAGAAAGAAATACAAATGTTTAAAGTGTTCTTTCAGCAGCTGTTTGTTTCATTACCAGTTATCAAAGAACAGAAAGTACTTCGTTTGCAGTTTTAATACTCTGTCCAGCTGTAAAGCCTCCCTACAGGGCCTACTTTTAGGTCCCAGCTTTCCCTGGGCAACTTTTCCTTGTGGGTTGTCTAACTAATTGTAGACTATTATTTTCATAAATTCCTGAGTACAGAAAACCACCCTTAGCATGGGCTAAGGGTCTTAATGACACACAGTTTGTCATTAATGTCCCTGGCTCTGTATTCTAACCTCTTCTTTGGTTTTCTCACTTAATTTTATCCTGTTGCATGGTTGGATTCTTGTAAAAGACTTCCAATATTGTGGGATGGTGTAGATTTCAGTTGCTCCCCTCATGTACACTGGGGTTATGTCTCAGCGAAGCCACCGGAAGTTGAAAAAAACGCATGGAGTACACCTCCCAAGCTTAAGGGGCACCCTAGTTCAGACACACAGTCAACTGGGTAGTGTCATGATGGTTGACCAGCTCTTAAGTGCCGCTGCTCAGCAGCTCCAGAGAAGACTGTGGTCATCTCACCAGTCCAGGGCAGATCAACAACCAAATAGAAAGCGCGATGTCACAGGACTTCCTACGGTTTTGCACGGTCATGCAGGAAAGATAAACTTCAGTCTGAATGTCCACATTTTAGAACAGAAATTTCCCTACTCTTTCCCTTCAGATTATCTTGGGAATTCCCCAGATTCTGAATCGGAAGTAGTCACTTTTGTATAAGGAGTGCTTCTTTGCCCCTCCCACCTTTTCTGGAACTCCCTTTTTCTCTAGACTGCCACCGGAGGTTCAGCATGAAACCCCACTGCTCTTAAGTGGTGCCTCCCCCTTGTGGTAACCCTGGGAAACTGCAGCGGGTCCAGTCTTTGATGTGGCAATAATTCAATTAGTTGTGGTTGTAGAACTGGGGTCCTTATTCCCTTGACGGCTGTTAATTGAAGTTCTTATGTTGTGGAAGCTGCCTATTCTTCAGAGCCACTTCCAGCTCATCACGCCTGGCACCTCTCCACTACCCTTTCCTATTAGCTTTCCATTGCTGTGACAGAAGTGCCGCATAAAAACTACTTAAAAGGAAGAGAGGTCGGAGGTTTCAGTATGTGGTCAGTTTGGCACTGTTGCATTTATACAAGTGGCCGGCAGAATGTCGTGGGGACAGAGGGTAAGCAGACTGCACTCCTAAGGGGGCTGAGAATGGAAAAGTCCAGAGTCCCAGAATGCCTTTCAGGGGCACATTCCCAAGTGACCAAACTTCCTTCCACAATACCCCACCTGCTAAGGGTTCTGCCTCCTCCCAACATCTCAAGAGACTGGGCAATAGGCCTTGAAGACAAGTGCCCTCAGGGAGACCCTCTGTGACATAACCAGTGCACAGCACAGCTGGATAAAACTCTGGGTCTTTAAAGGGTTCCTAAGATTAGATTTGGCCCAAGTGAATAACTCACTCTAACCCTGGTTAACTCAAAATTCACTGATAAATAATCTTAATCATAACTTGAACATCCCCTTGCCACATCATATACCATAATTGGGGCATGGTACCAGTACTTATGCTAAAAGATCTTATGCAGGGGGCTCTAGGAATTCACTTAACACAGCTAGAACCCCCCAAACTATTAGTGTTCCTTCAATCTTAAGATTGTGTTTATTATCTTCTCCATTTTGGTCTTTATTGTTCACTGGTGAGCCTTCCAAATTTTTCTCCAGGATCTAGCTTGAACTAACAAGGGAAGTATAGCACTTAGCACAGCCATACCAACAACATGGAATGTCAAACCCGTATCTTCTCTCCCAAATCTACCAGTCCTGTAGGGGTGCTTGCCAGTGGGAATTAGCTGGATAAAATCCAGGACACACAATGACTTCTTTACCAGCTTCTGATGTTCCTATTTCCTCTCAGGGTTGCTTCCTTCTACATAAAATGTACACGTTCTCTTTATGTTTATCCTTCATCCCCATCTCTGAATTCTTCACTAAGGACATGAACTCTCTCTCTTGTTCTCTTTTTCTCCCTGTATCTCACTCTTTAGCAGGCCAGTGCAGGGAGATGTGGTCCAAGAGGCAGGGGGCCCATATACTAACTAGATCCAGCTCAGTCCCCAAACTGTGTATGCCATCTGACTTTCTGGCTTTGTTGTTTCCTTGTTGGTGACTCATGTGTGTCCTTGTTAGCCTGTTATAAAATGAGCTGACCCACATGTCTTTCAATCAGGACACTAAGTTCCTGAGTCAGCTACTCAGGTCCCTTCTCTCTCTCGACCACCACAAGAACTCATGGGAGTTACTCAAGGAGTCAGCCCTGGTTTCTAGCATTGAACTGTAAGCATCACTACTTCCTTCCTGGAAGGTAGGAGCTGCCAACCTCTACCAAGGGCTTTGGCACTAACAGAACGATGGGCTGGTGTACACAGAAATCATGTTGGATGTGTGGAGAATGGCAGGGTGATTAACAGCAAGAACTTTAGAATAAGCTCTGAGGACTCAAATCGGATATACAGGCCCTGCCATGAATAGGTGTCAGGAACTGGGGGAAGGTTGTCACCAGTTAGGATGAAGCGGAGTGGCGAGAAAGGGGTTCAAGTGGGTGGAGCTGATCACTCTGCTGGGTGCATAGCAAGATTAATGTCTAGTACATACTGTTCCTGCAGCTGGAGGTCATGCTCATCATAGTTTAGAGTGGTGTGTGTGTGTGTGTGTGTGTGTGTTAGTGTGTGGTATGTCTGTGTGTATGTGTGTGTCAGTGTGTGTTAGTGTGTGTGTGTGTGTGTGTGTACATGGGTGCGTGCATGCGTGTGTGTGTGTGTGTGTGGTGTGTGTGTTAGTGTGTGTGTGTCTGTGTGTATGTGTGTCAGTGTGTGTTAGTGTGTGTGTATGTGTCTTGTGTGTGTGTGAGTATGTGTCTTGTGTGTTAGTGTGTGTGAGAGTGTCTTGTGTGTGTTAGTGTGTGTCTGTCTGTGTGCATGTGTGTGTTAGTGTGTGTGAGTGTGTGTTAGTGTGTGTGTGTTAGTGTGTGTGTGTGTGTGTGTGTGTGTGTGTGTGTGTGGTGTTGCTGGTAATTGTAGCATTTCAGGCACATGCATTGCCATTGAGTCACATCTCTTGGCCCTAAAATATTAAAGATGGAGGGAAGACAATGACCTGATTGGTTCCCGTTATAACTTACAGTGAGTGCTGAACAGGGCAATGTGTTTGATATTAAGGTTTTCCTTTGTCTCTGATTGGTGGACTTCCTAACACAATCTCTGTGTCCAAAAATAGAATAAAAGGAAGTAGAACACAGCAGAGCTGTAGTGCAGACCGGAAACCAAATAGTTGGCAGGGACATCTTGCTAATCTCTTGTGGCTTGGTGCAGTTTAAATTAGGGTCTGACCCTGATGCTTGAGGTTGTGTTAGACTTCTGTGTTAGACTGTCTTGGTCAGTCAGTGGCCTGCAGAGGCCAGCCCTCTAGATGGCGAAGCCAGCCGTTAGTCAGATGGAGAATGTCGATGGAGACTCTGAGCACATTCACACTCCATTCGGGAATAGTTAGAATGGATCTTCTCCCCAATTCTGAAGACATACAGGCTGCTCCGCTGTCAAGTGGCTCTTCTTGTTCACACAAATTGGGTGGATGAACCAATATCAAGGTCTTTGTGATCGTAAACCCAACGTATTAGCTGCTGGAGTGCCCTTGGGTTCTGACCTAATATAGGATTGCAGCCAAGAAGCCAGTCTCAGAACATGTGGGCATTGAGTCACTGAGGGCAATGCACAAGATAAAAGCAGGCACTGAGAGAAAGCTTTTCTCCAAATGGAGAACTGCTCAGTTAAAGCACTGATCATAATCACCTTTACACCAGTGCATCAGAATGTGACTTACTCTGGAGTTTATATATCAAAGCATCTCTGTGAGGCCCATGGATTAGAATCGATCCACAGGTTTGCACTGTTGAAAGAAGTAGAGCCTTCATGAGGTGGTGTAAGCAGGAAGACTTCATGTCACTGTGGACAGTGCCCTCAATGAGGACACAGGGTCCCTGCCGCTCTGTTCTCTTTCATCCCTACCATCAAGTAAGCCATCCCTTGTCTCGTGTTGCCTTTCGTGTGTCATGTTCAGAAACCTCCAAAACAATGAGCAAAGAAAACCTTTCATCTTTATAAGTTGATTCTTCCAGGCATTTTGTCATTGGGATGGAAAGCTATCGTAGGTAAAGGAAAATAACACTGCAACGTTAGGGAGAAAGACTCTAGGATGGTGTATAAGCAAAACGTGTTACCCTTCTAATTCTGATGTGACCCTTGGATACTTGATCGTTTTTATCAGGACAAGCTTCAATTCCTAACATCAAGTTCTTCGGTTAACCAGGAGTATCAATTATTTAAACACCACTTTAAAGGGAGATGAATCAGAAAAAGAGACCAATAGATACAAGCACCAATTCCTCATCAAATTTTGACTCTGGAGGAACCAACCTTCTGATTTCATCAAGAAAACAGTGCTTTGTTTTTGTGTGTGTGTGTTCATGTGTGTGCGATAAAGAATGTGTGGGTTCATGTACAGGAGAATATATATGTGTTCATGCATCAGGAGGTGTCGCCCACATTTTTGTGGGTGAGAAACAGAGTTTCTTACTGGCCTGGAACTCGCCAAGTAGGTTAGACTAGCTGGCCATTAAGCCCCAGGGATCTGCCTGCCTTTGTTTCCCCAGGACTGGGTTCCCCACCCCCAGTGTTTTTTGGTTTTTGTTTTGATTTTTGTTTTCATGTGGATTCTAGATAGTGAATTCTTTAAGCAAAGCTTGGTAATGGCTAGGCCATCTCCATAGCCCACGCCTTGTTTCTGAACATCACAGTTGGGACACATATATGTGGATGAGTTCTTGGTGTGTGTGTGTGTGTGTGTGTGTGATTTGAGAAGATTCGGTGCATGCTCTCATCTCCAGGTCCTCTGGGGATCAGCATCACTGATTTCTTACTTCTTTCTAGTGAGTGTTACTGTGCAGGTCCCCAGGACACTCAGTCATTTGTGACAGATGAGGTTATGTATTCACAAAGCCAGCAAGCTGCTTGCTTTAAATCTGGAGTGAAAGTTTTGTATGTATGTAGGTTTTCTCTTAACCTTCATCTAAGTGGATTGTAAGAGTCACTTCCCAGTGTAGTAGAAATGGAATGCTGGGATGCACTTTGGGGCCCATCTTGTTTTCACCACCTCATATTGCAAAGGGAAAACACAGGGATTGGAAATGAGTTGCCCAGTGTCTTCCAGCCCAGCCGGTCCCATCTGTAGGGGGCAATTGTGCTTTGGGTCTAACAGGTGAATAAACTCAGGGTGGCTCCATGGCCACATGTTACAATTGGATTGCTTCCTTGAAGACATTTAAAAAGCATAAAATAGACCAAATCCATGGCTGAGACAGTTTTGTTCTGCTGATTTTTCTCATAATTTACAAAGAATTTCAGTAGATCAAAAAACAAGACAAAAATGTACAAATTAAAGCCAGGGAAGCATTCCAGATCTCCTAATCTCACTGTGCTGGGATCTAAAAGAATGTTCTTCAGACAGTCCTTTTTCCACATAACACATGAAAGAGTTGCTACGATGTGCTTGTTATATCCCCATGAGACATTTGTTTTATTGAGACAAGGTCTCTCTCTCTCTGCATAGCCAAGGTTATCCCTGAATTCAAAGCAGCCCTCTTGCCTCGGCCTCAGTGAACAGAAGGACTGTGCATTTCCACACCAAGACTGTGGCACACATTGTATTCTCCTTTGCTGAAGTGGACTTGAGATTAAAAATAGGTTTATTATCTTTAATGATAATTATAATTATTTATATTCATTAAATATTTAATAACATCCTATATTAAATTATGATTAATGATTATAATTATCATAAATTATAATATAATTATAGTAAATATGATATAATGATGATAATCATAATAATTCCACCATGGGATTACGTTATTTAACTTAGTATCACAATGTGTGACATATTTCAACCCTTCTCATTCCAATTTGGAAAGTTCCTCCCCACCTGGATCTCTGGCAGCCATAGATCATGGCTGAAATCTCTACCGAGTTCTCCATTATCAACATATACAACTCACAAAGATTCCTTTCTAGTAGATGGCATTTAACCACAAACTAGCTTCCAAAGGGAGGTGCTTCTACAGTCTCAGTCACAAACTGCCAGAGTATTGGCTCCAGCCAAAGGGCCTCATTCAAAGCTGGGACCCCTGGAACACTGCTTGTCACCCTTCATTAGAGTACACAGAGAATGCAGGTGCGCGCCTGTGATCACTGGGAGGCTGAGTCAAAGGGATAGTGAGTTCAAGGCCCAGCTCAGCCAGCTTAGTGGGACTCTGCTCAAAATGAATGAATGAATGAATGAATGAATAATGGGTGGAATAGGTGTTTCATAGATCTTTTGCCCATCACATGTAAGAACCTGGGATTCATCTCCAGTGATAGGGGATGGCTATTAAGTGTGTGGCTTCAGAAGCTTCGGGTCACAGTCTGTTCACCTCTCAGAAGCCAGAAAGCAGAGAGAAGAACAAGCAGGGCCCAGGCTTGTCTTTCAAGGGCATTCCCCCCCCACACACACACACATATGGTCTTCCTCCCATGATGCCTCTCTTTAATGTTCCATCTTTACCCTCTAGACCCATGGGCTGGTGACCCAAGTGTCTTGACACATGGGTCCTCGAGGGACACTTATCCAAACCGTAGCTATGTTACAATAAGAACAAGATCATCAGGAGCTGGGGAAAGGATACCCTTTTGTAGCTGCTGATTGAATTTTATTAACATATGAAACATATGTTCACACGTATGTCAGTTAACATAGTAACATAGCAAGACTGTTTCTGTAGACTCCATGGATCTGAATATAGGGGCAGAGGGTATGTTCATAGCAACAAGATGGATTGTGAGAACTGTCTAGAGAAGAAAATTAGGAGGGAAAGGTTTTACCGTAGCACACATTTTATGGCAATGGGATGACTAGCCCATCCTAGGCTGCTTAGATTTATCCAGCTTTTGTATTAGTGGGCCCGTGTTGTGTCTTGGAAGCCCTCACTCCTGGAGCCAGAAGGATGACTGGTTGTCTGTACCTGATTTCAAGCCATTCCCGAGAGGCATCTTGAGGAAAGGATCCTGAGGAAGCTGAAGTGCACAGTGCTAGCGGTACGTGCGTGTCACCGTCCCACTCCCCACAGCCGAGCTGGCTGGAGTTCATCCACGTCAGTCTATGGACCGAGGTCTTAGGGACTGTGAGTCTGCTGACAGGATTCTGGACGGTAGGATCCAGAAAACAGTTGTTTACATTTGAATTTAGCAAACTGAAATCAGCAGAGGTGGGGCGAGCATGGAGGAAGGGAAGGAGGGAATGAGAGAGATACAGAGAGAGACACAGAGAGAGAAACACACATAGAGACAGAGAGACACAGATAGACACAGAGACAGATACAGAGAGGCACAGAGAAAGACACACGCAGAAAGAGAGAGAGAAACAGAGAGAGACAGAGACAGAGAGAGACAGAGACAGAGACAGAGACAGAGAGAGACAGAGACAGAGACATAGAGAGACAGAGACAGAGACAGAGAGAGACAGAGATGGAGAGGGAAGAGGGGGAAGCCCTAGGGCCTATCTGAAAGTCCCAGTGAACAAAGACTGTTCTGAGGCACTTTGCTTCTGTCTTTAGTCTCCCCTGCCCCCATCCCAAAATATTCCCAAAGCCTCACAAGTCAATAAAAAAAGCATTTTCACCCCAAATGCTGCTTTCTATCTTTCATCTGCAGTCGAGGGGATCCTGTGTGTTTTCAACCAGAAACACAAGCCCAAGGTTTTGGGGTTTGGTAGCCGTTTTTGTATAGTAAGTAATCTTCCCATCCACTGCAAAGAGGCATTACAACTGTGTCCCTGGCCATCTGAGAACGCTCAGCCAGTTAAGGAGACAAAGTAAGATGCAGTGAAATCAGGGCCATCAATAGTCCACTTAAATGATGCTTATCTAAATTTTTTGTTGTTGTTTTTAAAATAGCACATGTATTTTATTACGAGCAGAATGCATTTGTTGGGAATCATTTCTAAAACACAACAACAGAAGACAAAAGGATTCATCCACAGTAATTATCACTCCAAATAAATGGAACATTATTGTGCATTCTTTTGTGTGTGGACTTTAACACAGGTCTACACACACAAACAAAACTGTCTGTAGTTCTATAGATACAGTAAACCTCAATCTCCGAGGAGTTTGCACTAGAAGAGTCAATCAAATAGGAAAACAAATGGGTGCTGTATGTACCCATCATCCCTCAAGAGGCAGAGGTAGGAGGATCAGGTGTTCAAGCCTACCCTTGGCTATAAAGTGAGTTTGAGAGCAGCCTAGGCTCCATGATACCTCATCTCATAAATGAATGAATAAAAAAAAAAAAGACTAAGAAAAAAATGAAAACAAAAATCAGTTCTCTATCAAACATGTGTAGACATCTGCATAGCCCTGTGTTACATTCAGTATTAAAATTAACTTGTAGATGAGTTCAGACATATTTATTAATTTAATGTGGTCCTGGGAATTGAACCAGAGCGCCATGAAAGCAAGGCAAGCACCCAACCACTGGGCTATCTTCCTAGCCCTGGTACCATTTTGTATAAGAGACTTGGATGTGTGTGCATTTTGGTGTCTGAAGGAATGTTCTAGAACACCAAGAATGTTGGACATACTTTCCTGTTGTGTCCAATGACCTTGGGTGTGTCCTTCAAAATTAGAAGAAAGCTCTCATCTGCAGATAGGAGATCAGTCCCTGTGAGTTTGTGGTGGGTTGGGAAGCCATTGGAAGTAACAGGACTATAGCTTTGGTTGCACATACCAAAGCTCTTAAAGAAAGGGCTCTTTTGTCTTGCTCAAGGCCACAACATCTTTTTTTTCTCTCACAGAAAGATCTTTCATATGATAGCTGTTCTAGTGCTCTAGTATTTTGGGCATCTGGGAACCCTAAGACCCTCTGTATATAGTCCCAAGGGATAGCAGGTTGAGCCAGTCTGCTCATGCCTCAAGCAACAGGTAAAGACATCCTAGGGAGAAGACTGAAGGCCATGCCTCAAGCCCTGGAACTGGCTCCTTCTTCATCTTTGACTTGATGTTTGCCTCACAGAAGATGTTTGTTCCACAGAAGAGAATCTAGCTGGCTTCAGGCTCTTTCTCCCACCTGTTGCTTTCTCCCATGAAAATTTCCCACACCTTTCTGTTATGTTCTGTTTTGTTTGAGACAAGAGATTGCTCTGTAGCCCAGGCTGGCCTTGAATTTGGAAAAATCGGACTCCTTGCTGCTGGGATTACAAACATGGAGCCCGTGTCTGACTTAAATGACACTTCCTAAGCAGAGTGGGGTTCATACCTTGGGGTGCATACTGTGCCTTGCCTCCATCTAGATGTGACAGGTGTGGGGCTGAGTGTTCTGGTTTCCCTGTTCCCGCTGGAGGGATGCTTTCTGATCTGGGTAGACGAGCTGAAGCTTTCCTCTCAGGACTTTGCACGGACAGGAAATTGCTAAGTTGTGAGCTGACCCTGTCCTCTGAACTCTTAGGTATACTGGTAGCTGCTCTCGGGCTTTGGAGCATAGTAATTCCTACATGGGTTTGAGGGTAAGGCCCTAAGCCCTCTTCAGCCATGTGGCCTTGAGTAAATTACTCTCTTCCTTGAGAGTCAATTTTCTTAATCATGTAGTCAGCACAGTGACATGGATACCATGTGTGGTTATCATGAGGACGCTGTCCACATAGCATTCAGGCCCTTCATGTTTAGTGTTCTGAAGGAAGATGTGTCTGACATAGATCACATTGGAAAAGTATATATGATGGACTCAGATTTTCATAGGAGGGATGCTTCTGGGAATGGGATCCAGCATAAACTACAGCTTGGGGACAGGGGACTGGCCACATATGGTGCTGGGCCCTGGAAATGGGTGACACTTCTTCTTCCTTTCTCTCTGTGTATATTGCTTGGTGAGTTGGATCAAGTCTTGGAAACGGATCCCTGTTCCCATCCTGTGCGTGAGCCTAGTTCCCAGCACAACATCTTGCCTCAGATCCCAGCTTGTGGTGGGCTTGATCAGTTTCTGTGGGTTTTATTATCATTCTGGGAGCTTGTTTGGAGACACCTTCCTGCTCCCCTCAGCCTGCTCCGTGCTGGGGTTCTCCCCATTCCCTGCAGTTATTCATCCCTCTGCAGTACTGTCTCCAACCTCATAGATTCCTCCCTCCCCTCCCCCTGCATCTGTTCACACTCTTCTGGGAACAGCAGTGCAAAGTGGAACAGAGTGCTACAAATGACCCCGGGCATGTTGCGACTCTCAGAAGTCCTGGTGCCAGGCTCCAAGGCCTTGTTGAGTTGATGGAATCTTAAGCCATAGCAACGACTCCCTCAGGCACTTCATTCATTCCATTACCCACAATTCAGCAGGGCTGTGCTGGGTGTGTTTGTTCCAGCAACTCCGAGGCCACCCCCACTCCCCCTTTCTAGCAGTGGTCCATTTTAAGGTTTCTAAGTCTGAAATTACATAGCACGGCCATCTTGTTCAACATTCTCTTGTGCCCCTACTGTTGCCTCCTAGATCCTCCCAGATCGCTGGCTTTCTTTTTCCTCAGACATGTTCTAAGTCTAGGGACTGCAGCTACCACTGTGATGAGTCTCTTTTTAAAAAAATAATAAAAGTTCAGACATTTTATTTTTATTTATGTGTACGTATGTTTGTCTCTGTATGTGCACATGTATGTGGGTGCCCTTGAAAGCCAGAAGAGGGTGTTTATCCCCTGGAGCTGGGGTTACAGGTCCTTGTGAGTGAACCAATGTCATTGCTGGGAATCGAACTCCAGTCCTCCACAAGAGCAGCAAGCCCTCTTACCCACAGAGTATCCCTTCTGCCCAGTGATGAGTCTTGACTGGCACTTTCCTGGATGTCTCTGGGGCTGACCTGTAGGAGATGACGCTGATTAAGTGTTGCCTCTGCTGGATTCCAAGATGGGTAGAGAAGACACGAGTTATCCATGTACGCAGTATTGCGCTTCACACATCCTCACATGCATCTGTGTGTGTTATCTCATTTAAACCTTGGCTCTAGGAGGCAGATGGGGTCTCTTCTTGGAGACTGACATTTAAAAAAATAATGTCCAACAAATAGTTGCTTAGCAACTGTGTCCCCCGAATAATGCTATTTGTGGATATAAACGTGCACTACACAGACAAGACGTGGTGACAATCCTGATGCTGTTGTAGTTGGTGAGAGGGAGACCTGGACCTGCTGACATACCCAAATCTCCCAGGAGTCTTCCCAGAACACATCTCATAGGTAGTGAATAGCAAAGCATCTCTCCCTGTGGCCACTGAGGAGATTCTAACAAGTTCTATTTTCCTCTCTCATACTTCCTTTTGACAGACTTGCATCATCTTTTTTTCTGACTGGTATGGGCAAGGGTGGGTTGGTGTAGAACATTTGACTTCATTTCAAGGATGCTGGGGAAGAATCTGTGGGAAGCCTTGTCTGCATGTTTGATTGAAAGGCAGGGCAGCATTCAGCCTATACTTGGTGTCCTTAAAAGCCCAGTGATGGCCTTTGAGTTTATTTTCTGTGTAGACATGAGCTACATGGAGTGTGATTCGAGATTGTGAAGGTTGTTTGTTAGCATGCCTGGTAGGGAGTAAGTGCTCAGAAAATATTTCTTGGTTTGATGAGTTCTGGTTGAATATGGAGAGGTAGCATGTCCCGGAGCAGGCTGAGGACAGCTCTTGAGTCACAGAGCACTTGCAGGTAGGCTTCCAAAGGAAGCTGGGAGGGAAAAGATGAAGGAGGAAGGCCCTAAACTAAGACTACGTCATTGCCTCACCATCCGTGGAGGTTGGTGATGCTTCCCTATGGGTCTCTCATCATAACCACTGGGACACCCAGCCTTTTGCATCCTGACAAAGACAAGACTCAATCCATTTTTGCCCCAAGTTTTCCTTTGGCTGGATGGCGCAATAAAACCTGGCCATTGTCTAAAACTCGAGTGATTCGAAGACAAATGGTTTTTCCATCTTGTTACTTGACGGGCGTAAGCTTCATGTAGCCACATAGCTGAGGCTCCTCTGAGATTAAATGTCAGCCCGTCCAAGAAAACAGTCCTCAGCTTTAATGTTTGTTTCCATTGGCATTTTTTTTTGTTTGTTTGTTTGAGGCCATAAAAACGGATGGTAAAAGCGACAACACAAACAAAGTCACATGGTCGTTCTGGAATCTCGATTTGCTCCATATTTCTTGATTTAGCCCTTGTCTAATCCTACAAGGTCTCCAGCACAGCAGTATAGGGGAGGGCAGATGATGTAGGTCTCGATAGACACAGTCAGCCATGTCTGGGGTTGGTGGGCCATAGTGCAGCCATCCCATACAACGCTCCCTCTCTGTGGTCAAGCCTGGGAGGATGGGTTCCTCTTTGACTCAAAAGGGGCTTTCAAAAGTCAGGCTGTTCTTCTCTACTCCATCTGTCAGGTCCTTCCAGCCCATCAGATCCTTTCCAGTATAGGCTTCATGTTTGCTTTCTTGTCTTCTTCTCCATCTTGGGCAGGTCATTCCCAGCTGTTTTCTTGGGTGCAGTAGAGCTCTGGGCACTGTGTCTACCTGGAGGGGCTCTCCCAACACCTTTGGTCAGCCTAGGTTTGAGTTCCCCAACAGCAAATTGTCATTTGCGGTTTATTCTGTCCTGGGTTCCTTCTTGTCAGCTTCTGGGCACTTGAAGTTTCTGAGAAGAGAGACCATCAGTTGATGGTTGCTGCTTCATTGCTTTGGTGAAAGAATTGGTGGGAAATATAATTGGTCCAAGGTGGTTTGCTTAATTGCCTGTGACTTATTCCGGCCCAGCTTCTTGCTGATACAAGACAGAAAGAGACAAGTCAGGGCGAAGTGCCGGCTGTGTGAGCATCAAGATGTGACATCCCATTGTACCAAGTGTACGTGGACCACATTGTTGTGTTTTATAAAAGGAGCCAGGAATGTATTTGGTGGAGGGCGGGGTCTTGTGCGGAGGGAAGGGTGTGTCTCTGCAGGGCGGGGTCTTGTGCGTTGGGAAGGGTGTGTCTCTTCAGGACCGTGCTGAGACATCCCTTCCCATGAGGTATCAGCCAAGATGAAATGCCAACACACATCACTTGTAAAAATGAAGCGACCGTACGCTGATGGGGACTGGGCTCTAATCTGTTTGCTTGTATGCCTTTACCACGTGACCAATGCCTTTTGTGGGTATCGTACATCCTTCCCTGGCCCATGCTTGGCGCATGCTCCTTGACAACCCTTAATAGCCCCACCTTCTCTCACCTACATCACCTCTCACCCTTTTATATTCAGTGCTGGGGATAGAACTCAGGTCTTCCACATGTTCCCCATGGCAAGTGCTCTGTCATGTGCTACCCAATCCCACCAGCCCCGCCTCTCCTCGTTCTACTCCGTGGAACTTGGGTCTTTATTATCTCAGTGCTCTGGTGAGGCTGGAAGTTGCTCTCAAGAAACCCCCAGGTCAAAACTCAAGGCCGAGATGCTCCTCTTGCTCGCTCCATCTTTACTGCGCTGTTCCACTTCTGTAAACCTGCGGAAATGCCTGCTTGCTGATCTCATCAGCCTGTGATCTGAGACCTTGTGACTTAGCCAGGGGGAGGTGGGGAGCCACCCACCCCGTGGACCCTCTCCTACAGGGAGGACCTGCTGTGCTTCTGGGAAAACAGAATGTGAAGTGAACAGTTTAGCTTGGACCGGGTCCGGAGGCAAATCAGTCACTTCACACGGGGATCCTCTGTCCATTGTGTGGTCGGGAAAACGAAGTGAATCACCAGAGCGAAGAATGCGCCGTCTGGTGCGGCCGCAATAATAAAGTATAATGTTTTGAATTAGAGCAGAGAGGGAGAAACTGAGAAACCTTTGGCTGGCCACTTTGTTGTTCCCATTGTCCTGCTCCCCTCCCCTCAGATATATGCTTGGATAAGAATTTTCTTTTCCAGCCTGGTTTTTCCTAAGCTCAATCCTGGAGTGACATGACAGAGTCACGTTAGACATGGACATTATTGAGAAGCAGCAGATCCAAAAGTCACATTTCACCAAAGGCCCCAGGAAGATGAGACACCGTGAGAGAACCCGCCTCCAACTCAACCCAGGACACTGTTTTCCTTATCCCACGTTAATTAGTAAATCAAAACCAAATGAAAAATATAAATAAGAGCCTGCCACAAATCTGTCACACTTGAGAGGTTCCCAGATTAACTTGTCTTCTTGGCTCTATGGCATTCATTGTCGTCACCCTGTTTGAGGGAAAGGACCCCCAAATGCCTTGGTAGGTTGGCGTCTCTGAGGAGCCTCATGAATAGGACAGCTTTGTAGTAAGTAGCATTGTTCTAGTGAGAATTACCTGGTTAGCTGAGAAGTTATGTTTCTCTGTAGGCAGCAAAGTGGAATCGGCAGGCCATAGATTTTTCTCTCCTTCAGCGTTCTGGGGTATCTCTGTCTTGTTTGTTTCCAGTCAAATAGTCACAGGCTTGGTCCTAGTGAGTTTGCATGACTTTGGCAAAGCAGCGAATGTTACCTTTCCAAGTACACTTAGAATCCAACAGGACTGAACAGAAGCAGCCTAGCTGAGGCTCAGAGGGAGAGAGGGAAGCCTTGTTGCCCCCAGAAAAGGCAAGCCATTCTCTTGGAGCAGTGTTGGGAGAAACATTTTGTTAATGTTTTTGCAGGGGCCTGGGATCCAAGTTTTGTCTATTAAAGGAAAGGAGAGGCCCTGTTCTGTTTGAATGCAGATCACATGGCTGAACTAGGAAGCTATTTACACCCCCATGGTGGTGTCTTTTCATTCTTGGGTTTAGAGCCTCCCCCATCCCCCCAGGCATCAACACACACCACTGTTAAGACCTCCATCATCCCATGATGTGGGTTTTAGTTTGACTAGAAATCGTCCAGCGTGTGACCCTGCTGTTGCCAGGGCATGTTGTACTGGAGAAATGAAGTTCTGCTGGTTTTGGGGGTGCTGTTCCCTCATTGGACAAATATCTGCTGCTACCTGCTACAAGCTGGTGGGGGCACTTGAGCCAGATGAAACACAACACAGAACTCCACGCCCTCCCCCCACTCGCCTTGGGGACACGCCTGGGTTTTCTTTTTCCCTGCCACTGGCCTGAGTGTTAGGAGACGAAGCTTGAGGAGGGCTGTGTGCAGGTGACTCTGGCTAGGTACGTCTAGTCTAGCCTCAGAGCCTAGACTGCCCTGTGCCAACCGCATGCGGGAGAGGTTGGAAAGGATCATGAGAAAGTATTCTCTACCCACATCCCTGTGTTTGGCACACCGAGTGCTGTGCCACGGACTATAATAGGTTATCAGATGTGGTGTAATTTGATAGGAGTATGAACCTTGGTGACCTTGGGAACTGAAGCAGGGGACTGGCCTGTTGGTTACTTTTTTTTTTTTTTTTTTTTTTTTTTTTTTTTAACTTTCAAAACTTGAATGTTTCGTTGAACCAAATAGCTCAATTGTTATGGTTAAGTCCACTGTGGTGAAAGTTAGGATTTAATGTTTTAGTTTTTTGTTGTTGTTGTTGTTGTTGTTGTTATGATGATTTTTTCCCCTGTTTTGCCACCCAGTTTGGGAAACAGTTGCCCAACCTAACATAGCTGGACTCTCAATTATTCAGGAGATGATTTTCCAGTTTGAAAGTTTTTATTTTTTTTCTCTCTTAGACTTTTTCCTGGAAGCAGTTAAAAAAAAAGTATTGGTCAGATAAGCAGATGTTAACACAATCCCTGTGGTGGGGAGTCTGCTAAACAAGGCTTATAATAAAGGAAACGGTTGTGGGTTTTTTGGTGGCCCCAGAGTCTACAGATTATGTTTTGCAACAAAATATCTTGTCACTTTTTCTATCTCACCAAACAGTAAACACAGGCAGATCCACTAAAAAGGAATTTTGAAGCCATGATCCAATACATAAAGTTATATATATATATATTACAGATATAACCCTGACTCAGTTTTTATGGCCACCTCGTGGGAATGGTTAAACCACTTGGACCCAGCTAGAAAGAAATTCCCCTGACTCTCACATCATCTTCTGCACACTAGGCTACTGACTTTCAAAATAGCACACAAAAGTCATTTGACGAGGGCTCCTCGCTTTTGAATGTTGCCAGAGTTTGTTCTGGCAAGAAGTGGCCTCTCTTGTCCTTGCTCGGTCTTCAGCCTTCTCACCCATCTTCCCACGGTGGTGATCAGTGGTATTCTGTTCGGGTTTTTTTTTTGACTATCAGTCTGCAACATCAGTCCAGTTTTCCCTCTCAGACTCTCTCCTGTGACTCCTCCAGATTAACCTCATTTCTGTCCAACCCGACAGATGCTCACTGTGAATCTACTGTGTGCCAGGCACCAGGCTCTGCATGCACACTGACATGACAGTATGCACCAACTTCCCGGCTTCCTTCTCAGTTGCTCTGAGCGGCTGACTTTACATTGAGATAGACAATGAATGAGGAGCTACCATTTATTTGGGGAAGTTTATTTTGGGAAGTTGGAATTTTCTGGAATCAGCTAAACCTTGAGGTGTAAGTTATCAGTGCACTTAATGCTGCCGAATCATTTACTGCAAAACGGTTGGTTTTATATGATGTAAATTTCACAATGATTTAAATAAAAACAATGAAAGAGAAAGAAATAGGAGTGAGTCAGGTCTATTTCTGTGAATGAAGGGTGTGATACAGAAATTCATTCCTCCTTCCTGTGCATGGTAACCCATGCTTCAGCTTGAGTATAACTGAAATAACTTTATTTGATTTATTTCCTTCTTTTCCATTATAAAACTTAGCATGCTTGGAGTTTGAATCCTGAGGCAAAAGGGTCACTAGTTATTTTGGCGTTATAGGAATTGCTGCTTTAAAACCAGCAACCTTCGACAGACCCTGCCGTGTATCTCTTCCAGTCAGGTGACTTTCTTCTGGAATTACTCCTGGATCTCAGGGGGAAATGTCACTAGGGCAGAGGTCAGAAGCCTATCTTTCAATTGTCACTCCACATGTCCCCTGAGCATGCTGTGGGGCCCAGGACAGAGTACCCAGTCATAGCTCGTGAATATGTCACTTCTGAGCTCCCAGCCCTAAGCCATCTCCTGAAGGCTTGGAGGTGACCATGTGGAGAGCTTACCGTGCAGCAGATGATAGCTACCCATACAATGTAGGGACCTGATTCTGCTGATTCCCATGAGAGCTTATGGGAACTTAGAGTAGAAGGTTCCAAAACCATTGAAAGAAGGCAGCCGTTAGTTACTGTAACACACACCAAAGGCGGTACACCTGCAAAGAAGAAAGGTTCCTTTGGTTTCGAAGGCTTCTGCCTGTGATCAGCTGCCTCTGTTGCTTTTATACCTGTGTTAAGGCAGCTTCTCATGGGAGAAACAACAGAACACAGTTGCTCACCTCATGAGTGTGTAAGAAGAACATGGAATCCTGTGATGGCCTGAATGTGAAATCTTCCCCAGAGCCTAGTGTTTGAATGCTTCCCCCGCTGGTGGTTCTATTCTGGGAGGTTCTGCAAACGTTGGAAAGTAGGATCTTGCTGGAGGAAGTAGGTCACTGGGTGTTGATTATTGGGGGTGTCTTGTCCTTGGCCCTTCTAGTCTCTCTTTCTCTGCTCTCTGGCCACCATACTGTGAACTGCTAGATGCTGTCACATCCTCCCTGCCATGATGGACAGATGCCTCTGAGATGGTGAGCCACAATAAATATCTCTCCTCCTTTTGTCATAGTGATGGGTAAAGCAGCTAATACAGAGTCTATTCTCCTCTTCAAAGCCAGATATCCAGTGGCATCATAAGACCTTATAGTGGTTCATCTTTTAACATTTCTTCCAGTAATACGATGCTAATACTATGCTGTGGGCCAAGTCTTTAGCCCAGGGACTTTTAGGGATATCCTTAAGATCCAATTGTAACAGAAGGCATCCTGGGG
Source organism: Rhabdomys pumilio (assembly GCA_030674055.1). Taxonomy (NCBI): domain Eukaryota; kingdom Metazoa; phylum Chordata; class Mammalia; order Rodentia; family Muridae; genus Rhabdomys; species Rhabdomys pumilio. The sequence goes on along the minus strand of JANHMN010000006.1, from coordinate 24,024,790 downwards.
CTGAGTCTTAAATGAAGCTTTAAGGATTTATTGTTATTATATCTAATTATGTGCATACATGTGCAATGCACCTAATTAGTGGCCAAGGAGGCCAGAAGAGAGCATCAGAGCCCCTGAAGCTGGAGTTACAGCTAGTTGTGAGCTACTTGACATGAGTGCTGGGATCTGAACCTTGGACTGTCTGCAGACATAGTACAAGCTTTTAACCACAGATCCATCTCTCCAGCCCCTCAAATGAAGATTCAGAAAAGTACTGTACTATTTGAACAGACTAAACATTGGTGTCCGCTCTCAATGACTAGATGCTTGTGGGCAGATCTAATAACATTATAGCATGAGAGGTGGGAGCTCTGGGAGGTGATTGGGTCCTCGGGTCAGAGTCTTTGTGAGTGAAATCAGTATTCATGTTTATATGTGCGGTTCCGCGGGGCTGGAGAGATGGCTCAGCTGACTGAGTACTGCTCTTCCACAAGACCTGGGTTTGATTCCCAGCACCCACACCAGGTGGATCACAACTGCTTATAACTCCTTCTCCAGGAGGATCTAACAACCTTTTCTGGACTGGCACAGATGCACATGCCATCCCCCCTGGCACACACATGTACATGTCATTAAAAACTAAAATGAAAAATTTTTTTAAAGGAAAGGGTTATGTGCGGCTGAGAGTATAGTTTAGGGAAACACATGGTCAGCGTACCTGTAGCTGTGGCTTCAGTCTCTCAGAACCATAGAGGAGGAAAAGGAGGCCCTAGAGAGTCACCTTGCCAAGAACCACATGAGAACATAATAAGAAGGTACTTCCTGGGAACCAGGCCCTCAGCAAACCTTGGATATGGTAGTTCGGTTCTGGCCTTCTGGCCTCTCTCTGTAATTGTGGGGAATAAATTTCTATGGTCTAAAAGCCATCCAACCTATGGTTTAAATGTTACAAATATATACACACTAAAAAGTTCTTTAAAAAATGCCATGTTCTAGGACTTGGTTGTCAACCTCAAGCTCTGACCAGAGATGAAAGAGACTCCAGGAGGCAGACTGGTGAATGAATGTATCTGGGAGTCAGACTCACCTTTTCAGGAAGAACAGCAGACTGGAGGAGACATGGGCAGGGATGACCATAAAGAGAGTAGCTGAAGTCGTAACTGTTAGTGGCCTTTGGCCTTCGATTCCTTTTGATTTTATGGTGATGGTAGGGCTAGCTCTAACTTCAGGGACCATTCAAAAAATATAAAAATAGACAAGACAGGTGTGGTACTGCTTCAGACATGGAGCTGTTTTTTACAATATCCTTGAGATTTGAGGGGGATGTGTCCCAAATGTTATTTTCCAAACATTTCAAAATAATTTCCTTTTCAAAAAAGAAATTGGAAAGAAAAGACTTTAAAATATGGAAGTTTCAGATTAGATAATCTCTGGGCTCCCTGCTGAAGTACTGTCAGATTTGAGATTTAATAGAAAGCAAAATAGGGTTGAGACATGAGGGTCAGAGTCTCAGGGATGCTCCTGAGTGGGCGTGAGGGTCAGGCTTGATTCCCATGAACAAGCCTATGTGAGATGAAGTACTCATACAGGCCAGCTTTCTACAAGAGCAAAGGCACGCACTACTGCAGAGCTGAGGCCAGCATGGGCTCCAAACAAAGTCAAGGAGCTGTTGCTGAGGGTCACTCAGCAAGCTGGGACTCCTGGGAAATAAAGTCCTTCCAAAAGCAAAACTGCATTTTGTCAGGAACAAGAGAAACATCAATTTAAACATTCACAGTGAATCTTTCACCAAGAAAATACTGAAAACCCGGGCTAGAGAGACGGCTCATCGGTTAAGAGCACTGACTGTTCTATCAGAGATCCTGAGTTCAATTCCCAGAAGCCACATGGTGGCTCACAACCATCTGTAATGGGATCTGATGCACTCTTCTGTTTATGTCTGAAGACAGCTACAAGTGTACTCATATAAATAAAACTTAAAGAAATACTGAAAACCCCAAACACATAAGGAGGCACCCTACTAAAGTGGAGATTATCAGAAGAATAGGAGAGGAGCATCCATTTAACTATCCTAGGGAATTTGGAGAATAGTCTCCAGGTTAGACAGAAACTTTGAGACCTACACGGTAAGAACAGACAATACTACAGGATGATTTAAAAAGACTGGACAGATCCAACATTAATGAAAAAATCATCTCTTAAACAACACAAGGGAGTATTAATTATTTGTTAAGTATACGTAAAGAAAGTATTCACTCCACCTACAAGAAGATGCTAAGATATTAGAATGTTCTAGAAGTGATGGAAAACAAGGATCTGCAGATGTGTAAGGCACTGTGTAGTCCAAGGGAGCTAAGGGAAAAGCACGGTGGCAGCAAACTTCGTGAGAACCAAAGCGGGGAGGAGTCCCCCCACAAACCAGGTCGGAGAAGAGAAATTAATTGCTCGTGTGATGGCGTGGGTCCAGGCTCAGCCTCCTCCCCACCTCCTTGAGGACATGCTGTCCAGTGTCACTCTGCTGGGGAGGGGGAAGTGTGGGAGAATGTCTGCTTTTCTTCTTAGGTTGTTCTAGCTGTTTTGACTAAACATGTGATTTTTTTATCACTTGTAAAAAATACATACTGTACATATTGAGTTTTCCTAAATGTGGCCTGGTTGTTTTATCTAGTCCTTGTAAGTGGGCAAAAAGTATAGTTATTTGATATTAATGGTACCCTGAGATTTCCTGATACGACGCATTTGTTAAATACCAAATGTGTTCCTTGGTAGGAGCTGAGATCTACTGATTTTCCTACTGAGAAGCAAAGAGTTGAAGTTACCAAGCATGTTCCTAACATAAAATGACACTAATACCTATATTTGGGTGTGAAAATAGAAAAACTTGAGAGTTTTAAAATTTGTTTACTTAGGGATTTTTTTAAAAAAATGTATTTATTTACTTAGAGTAATTTATCTACTTATATATATATATATATAATTTATTTACTTAGAGTGGTTGTAAAATGATTTTTTTATTGATAAGAGACTTGATGACATGATACGTGTAGCTCACTCAGTAGAGTGCTTGCCTTGCATGCATGAGGCTCTGTGTCTTGTTCCCAGCGGTGCACAAACTGGGTGCAGCAGTGCACACCTACAATCCTAGCACTTAGGAGGTAAAGACAGGATATCAGAAGTTCAAGGTCATCCTCTGATATTTTATATCTTTGAGGCCAACCTGGGCTACATCATATCCCGTCTCAAAACAACTATAACAATAACGATGCTAATAACAAATGACTTGAGGTGCCTTCACTATTAGTGACAGTATGTATGTACTAAATGTTTGTTCAAAGCACTCTCTCCCTCTCTCTGTCTCTGTCCCTTCCCACCCTCCCTCTCATATGCATATATACTAAACTAGTCTTAACAATACACTCGGACAGAAGGATTGCCCAATGTATTGTGGCAGCAGAGATATCTGTACCTGTGTGTTGGTGTTAGACATGTGAATCTGTGCATATAGCTCACCACTGTAGAATTGCATACACACAACCCTAAGCAAATGAGACTGTATTTTGACATTGGCATAGGTGTCGCCTGGTTAGTGTGCCCTCAGCACCACCTTACCAGTGAGATGTCACCACTGGGTCAACTCTTGCTGAAATGACCACTCTACTAATTTTGCAGCCTCGAGCCCCAAGTCAAGTAATCACCTAAAATGAAAACTTAAAATCCCCCCCTTTTTGACAGTAAGCTTATCTATGAGCACCAGATCTTATTGAAATACCTGAACTCAACAAACAAACAAACAAACAAACAACACAAAACCAAAAAGCAACCCAAGGTAGTCAGTCAGCTCCTGAGGTATGACACCCAAGACTGTCATTGGGTCTTCATGCGCATACACACACACACACACACACACACACACACACACACAGGCACGTACACACAAACCTTCCCTCAAAAACTCCCACAGTGAGACCTTCTGCAGATGATGTGCCAGAGCTCCGAGAAGTAGGTAAGTTCTTAGAAAGAGAGGGCTCCACCCCTGCAGAGTCCAGGAGCACTCTTTAAGAGAGGGCATCACTAGGCCTTTTATGCACACAGCTGCACACATTCCAAGTGAAGCTGCGTGTGGTGGGCTCTACCAGTGACCCCAGCACTCAGTGAGCAGAAGCAGGCAGATGACTGGATCGAGCCTGAGTCTAGCCTATTCTATATGTTAGATGTGTGGTGTGTCTCTCAGTCCCCTGTGGTAGGCCTGACTTAGCCCCTACCACAGCGTTGAAAGTGAGAGTCGTCTTCTCCATGATTTTAAAGGCTGTGCTTCTCATCTTCTTTATTTTTTTTTAATGTGTTTAGGTGTTTGTCTGCATGTGCGTATGTGCAACCTGTGTGTGCTATGTATCTGCAGAGACGGCATCAGTTCCCCTGGAGCTGAAATTACAGGTGGTTGTGACCCACCTTGTAGGTGCCAGGAACCAAAACCAAGTTCTCTGCAAGAGCAGGAAGCACTTTTAACTACCGATCCATCTCTCCAGCTCCATAATTTAAAAGCTTTTGATGGGTAGCGGTGGCACATGCCTTTAATCCCAGCACTTGGGAGGCAGAGGCAGGCGGATTTCTGAGTTCGAGGCCAGCCTGGTCTACAGAGTGAGTTCCAGGACAGCCAGGGCTACACAGAAAAACCCTGTCTCGAAAAACCAAAAAAAAAAAAAAAGACTCACTGTTAAAGGTATTGGCCTGGGCATTATGGGGAAATGGTAGACACAGAGAGCGGGGCCATGCTGGTGAAAGTTAGGTCAACTGAGGTATATCCTCAAAAGGAATTATGGGACCCCTTATCCTTTGCTCTTTCTCTTTTACTTTCTGGTCATCATTAAGCAGACAGCATCCTTTTCCTTGTGCTCTGTGGTAGTTTGAATGAGAATGGCCCCCACAGGCTCATATATTTGAATGCTTAATCCCCAATTGATGAACTGTTTGGGAAGGATTAGGAACCTTGTTGGAGAAGGTGTGTCACTGGGGTTGAGCTTTGAGGTGGTTTCAAAAGCCCATGCCAAGCCCAGTGTTTCTCTCTGCCTGCGGGTAAGGATGTGAAGCTCTCAGCTTTTTTTTGGATATGCAGCTTTATGGAATCAAGAATGTTCATGTTACTCTATAGTCATCCCCAGAACATTTTCATCTTCCAAACTGGAACTCTATTATTCACTAACCGTAAATTTCCAGTTTCCCTTTTCTCAGCTCCTGGCAATAGTGTGTTCCCCTTCTGTCTCTGACTTTGACCTAAGATAGTATATAAATGTAACCATACTTGGTATATCCATTGGTGTCTGGCTCATTTCACTTAGCACAAGGCCTCAGAGTTCATCTATACTGTAGTATATGTGAGAACATTCTTCCCCTTTTAAGGCTGAAGACTGTTTTATTGTGGTTACCTACCATGTTTTGTACATTGGCGGACACTTGCCTGACTCTTGGCTTTTGATGTTAGAAGCAGCATTTCCAGGCCATGGCTGTAACATCCACAGAGAGAATGACTGGTCCTGTGACAAGTCCACAGTGAGCATGTTGGTTGACATACAGCATTCTTCACACAGACGTACCATCTTACATTCCAACCAGTAACACATAAGAGTTCATTTTCTCCATATCTATTATGCCAGCCCTTGTGAGGAACAGTCTATGTTTTTAGCAGATCCATTTATGATAAGGGTGAAGAAGAGAGGTTGACTGGTCAACAGCACTCACTAACTCTTGTAGGGAAATGCCCATGTTTTTAATAGGCCCATCTGAGATAAAGATAAGGAAGGGGAGATAAGACTAAGCAACAGCATTCCCAGAATAGCTATGCCCACCTGCAGGTCCTGCAGCCTGTTCCCCAGTTTGACAAGCAGCTGGGCATCTGCAGGTACCATCTGCATGCTCTCCGTGAGCATGCCTGTCCTTTATTCCCAAGTGCCTGCTCAGTTTCTGCCCAGCCTCTAGGAGAAAAAAAAAACCTTCAAGGGAATAGGGGAAAAATGAAACCCTATAGATGGCAGTGATTCACACATATGTAGTAGAAGTGTTTCTAAGAGGCAAGGCATGGTAAGCAAGCTGCTCATAATAGGACATACTTGGGGCAGAGGTGGGGATGGACCAGGTGGGGGTACAGTGATGCTGCTCACATTCTAGGAATAGGTTGATCCTTCCTTGTCCTGCTTCAGTGCAGGCCTCCACAAGCTGCATCATCCTTAAACCTGGCATCTCTGTTCCTATGGTGATGATGGACCCTATATCGTGGCCCAGGGTCCAGGGCCAGTCTGAGATCTAAACAAGTAGAATCTGAGGCAAACAGAGAGAATAGAGTGAATTTTGCAAGTCAAATTCCTCCCACTGAAAGGACGGGAGTCCGTTTTTCAGTAGGCTCCTTTCTGTTTTATTTAGTGTTAAGACAAACACACTGCTGTAGAAATGGAGAGACATCTGAAGGAATGCAGAGTGTTGTTTGGTTTCCACCGACCTTACAAAGGACAAACAGAAAGTAGGTGACCTCGTACCCGGTTATTACTGGTTAAGAAGAAAAGTTTGAATTGGTCCTTAAAATAAAAATTCAAGGAATTATTGCCTTGGAGAATTCAGCACTGTTTTACTGGAGAGGAAGAGTTCATGATTTCGTAAGTGCAGGATACATCGTTCTGAAAGACAAAGCTAATTACAGGAAGTATTAATTAGCACTATCTAGGGGACTCAGCCCGGGCCTGTTCTGAACTCAGAGTGCTGGATTCTCAAATCACTGCCTGGGACTGTCACAACATCTATTGTGCATATTTGCACGATGTCCGTGGCTATCCTGAATGGATGGTCTCTCACCTGAGCTTAGGAAATGGTATCCCCACTCAACTGATGCTGTAACTCAAGTGTGCTGTCAACATCACACAAGAAAAACAGAGGGAAGCTGAGATTTCACACCACAACCTAAGGAAGGGTTTATTTTGGCTCAAGGATGCAGTCCTTCGTGGCAGGGAAATCACCGTGGGCAGAAATACAAGATGTGTCCATGGTGGCAGGAACCAGAAGCAACTGGGGACATGATGTCCACCGTTAGGAAGCAAAAATTAAACAGGAAGTTGGACAAGGCTAAGAAACGTTAAAGTCCAACCATGGGGCCCACTTTCTCTAGCGAGGCTCCACCTCTTTAAGGTTCTCCATCCTTTCAAAACAGGGTGGTCAGCTGGAGAGCATATCTTCAAAACACATGAGCCCAAGGGGGACATCGAACACTCAAACTGTACTCTTATTTGGTCTTATATGCACGTGGAGGCAGTAACCTAAGTACGTGCATCCGTGCCATACGTCCCTGTGAACCATCAGCTCACACTTATGTAAAGACAACTCTATGCACAGTGGAAGCAGAGAAATAGCTCGCAGCAAATATCAGTAATGATGGCTACAGATCCTGGGAGGAAAAGAGGAAGACAGGACAGCTCACACTAAGGCACAGGAGATGGTCAGACAACTGTAGGGGAGGGAGAAGTTGGATAAAAAAATGTAGGCAATAGTCAAAGGCCCTCAGGGTTATAGAGAATGTGAATCTCCTCTGAAAAGGGATAAAAGAAAAGAATGCTCAGTGTTGTCTTAGAAGGGAAAATGTCCCCAGAAGGCAAAGGGTTGTAATTCACATTGGAATAAAATAATGGCTTTCTTGTTTCTAGATCTTTATCTTTTTATGCCTGTGAGAATTTGCCAGATTCTTTACCCTTCCCCCCTTTTTCTTTTCTCTTTGTTCCTTTTTTGAGCTAAGCATTTAGTTCACATTGTGTGTGTGTGTGTGTGTGTGTGTGTGTGTGTGTGTGTGTGTGTGCCTATGTATGGAGACTAGAGACCAACCTTAGGTATCCACTCCATTGTCTCTCACCTTATTTTTTAAGGCAGGGTCTCCCACTGAACCCAGAACTCACCTATTTGACTAAATGGGCTGACCTGCAAGCCCCAGGAATCCTCTAAACTCTGTGTCCCATCCCATTTTCCCAAGGACTGGGATTCTATAAATGTACCCTTAACGTGTGGGTGCTGGGAGCAGACTAAGTCCTCCTGCCTGTCCTCTGTCAACTGAGTCATCTCTCTCCATGCTGTTCTTGAATTTTTGATCCTCCGACCTCTTCCTTCTGGTTATGGATGTGCACCACCTGCCTGCATCAGGATTCTTCCTTACTCCGGCACATTGCCTCCGAGTGCTGGATAGTCTTCAACCTTCAGAATTATAAGCTATCACCCACGTCCTAGTAGGATCAGATTTCCCTTCCTCCTCTTTCCTCTCTTGGCCTCTTTCTATTTTCCTTTCCTTGAGTTAGTTTCCTGACACTGTCATACAAATCTCCAAAAACCGAGTGGCCAAGAACAATAGTGCACTGTGGTTTTTCAGTCCTTTATAATGACTGTCTTCAGCAAGGTGGCTCTTCCTCAAGGTTTCTCGTGTCAATTGGTGGCTGCGGCTGGACTTATCCAAAGTACCAATGGACTGGATGTCCAAGATGGCTTCCTCAGCTGGGTATGGTTGCATGCCTATAACCCCAGTCCTGGTAGAGGCAGGATTAGTAATTCAAGGTCAGTTAAGTCTACATGGTGAATTCAAGGCCAGCTTGGGCTTCATGAGAACTTGTTTCAAAAAACGAAACAAAACAGACAGAAACTTTAGCTGGAGAGATGGCTCAGCAATTAAGAGAGTACTTGTTGCTCTTGCAGAGGACCCTAGCCACCCACATTAGGTGTCTCCAAGTCACCTGGAACTTCAGTTCCAGGGAATATTATGCCCCCTTCTGGGCCCCTCTGGTACTACATAAACATTTTGCATATACATTAATACACTTTCAAAATAATAAATAAATATATATACGTTTGCGCGCGCGCGCGCGCGCACACACACACACACACACACACACACACACACACACACACACTTTTGAGACAAGGTTTCTATGTGTAGCCCTGGCTGTCCTAGAACTTGCTTTGTAGACCATGGTGGCCTTGAACTCAGAGATCTGCCTGCCTCTGCCTCCCAAGTACTGGGAAGAAATAAATATATCTTTAAAGAAACCTCAAAACTGAATATTAAACAAGTGTTGGGTTGTTGGACAGTTCTCCTCCTTCCCTTTCCCTCCCCATCATCTCCTCCCCTCTCTTCTTCCATGCACTCTGCCCGTGTTTGATCTTGGCTCATAACAGCAGACTTGAGAACATGGCTGTCTTTCCCCTACAGGCACATGGCAAGGAAGCTCAAAGTTTACTACAGCGTAGGAGGTGCTTCAGTTTCACAAGTGCTGCTGTCCACAGCCAAAAGCAGGTTACAAATTTAGCTGGGCGTGGCTTGCTGGGAGCTATGGTATTCTTCAAGGACTGGTTACCACATTTCTCATTTATCGAAAATCGTGTCTATGCCTCGACTTCTTGCAACTGAAATCTTTTACTTTCACGTATTTCATTTTATGTACATAATTTTTTCCTCTATAGTAAGAGATGGAACAAATTCTTGGAAGAATTCTTAAGACACTCTCTAAGGAGTCTTTAAAAACCCATTTTCACGTACCTATATTCAAATTAAGTATCCTAAAGGTCCTATAGAAAGAACATGTGACTTTTTTTTTTTTTTTGAAAATCTGTTTGAGAAATCAGATTTGGTTCATTTTAACCAGTAGTGATAACGTATCAAGTTTAGAAGGCAGATCAGTTTTAGGGAAAAGTGATCCACCTTCTGTGTGGCCGTCCTTGTGTGAACCCTTCAACAATCTTGCTTTTCATTCTCAAGCACTGACTAGCAGACCCGCCGCCACTGTGAGGGCACGCCACCACCTGCTTTCTGCCCAGACCTCATTTGACTCTTACTGAAGCCAAAACTTTTTACTGAAAAAAAAAAAAAAAAAAAAAAAAACCATGAAAAAAGGCGGCAGGGACCTTGCCGCTCTGGCAGAGGATCTAGTATGGTTTCTAGCATTTATGAGGTGGCTCACAACCATCTGGAGCACTTTTCAGAGTCTTATAGATGGTCAATGTCATTTCCAAATCTTCCCACCAGAATAGTCTTGTATTTAATTAAAAACATTAACTATTTTCATGTGTATGAGCTTTATGCCTGCATATATGCGTGCCATAGTTCCAGGGAATCTCGTGCCCTCTTCTGACCTCTGATGACACCAGGCATGCGCACGGCGCGCATACACACATGCAGCCAAAACACTTGTACACTTAAAAAATAAAATCTGCAAAAGTTTTTGAACTGAGAAAGGAAACAGCTCAAATCTAGAGGACTGGTCATATAACTATATGGCGATTTTGAGAAAAAATCGCTATTGAAAACCTTGCAGACACAGGTAACCTAATTTTTCTTAGTTTGAGGGAATACCATTGAGTACTTCTTATTAGAATAGTTTTGTTTTGTTTGTTATTTGTATTTAGATGCCAAGTCTCTAAAGCGTTTCCCAGGAGATGATAGAAAACAGCACAAGGAAGGAAATGGGAAGTTAGAGGTGGCAGATAGTTTGGCTTTTGTTTTCTCCCTGCAGACCCTACAAAAGCTGCTCTATAAGAGATGAATTTGTTCCTGCAATTTCTTTGGAATTGTCATTAAAAAAACTAAGAGGCTTGGGTTCCTGGCACCCATGTTGGGCAGCTCACAAACTGTAACTTAAGCCTTAAAGGATGTTCTCTTCTGAACTCTGAAGACACTTTTACCCAAGTGTATATACCTCCATATAAATACACATGCACACATATAATTAGAAATAGAAATAAATTTCATCAAACAAACTAAAAGGGTTGGGCACAGTGATACATACGTGCCATTCCCAGCACTCAGAAATCAGAAGCAAATGCTATTATTCTATAATAATTCCGTGATTGCAAATTCTAGGCTAGCCTGGGCTACAAAAAAATATCAAAACAAACAGAGCCCCCTCCCCACCTCACCCCATGCCAGCCCTAGGAATAGCTCTCTAGTCAGAAAAGAATGTGGAGTTTTGGGAGAAGTAGAGCCTCTGTCCTTTTGCAATGACTGTGGACTGAGCATCTGGGGTGCTCAGTTTTCACCTCTTACCCAGGAATGAATACAGATGGTTGAAAGCCAACTCCTCAAAACTAATAACCAGGAATTAACACTTCTTTTGCCTCTGCATGCATGCAGAAAGGAAAGAGACATGTACTTTCTTTTCCAGCTTTTTTGAGACATAACTGATAAAAAGGGCCATTGCTGAGAGTGCCACAGGTCTCCTCTCTGGCCACTGTGATAGATGAGCCCCCTGCCTCCCTACACACACACACACACACACACACACACACAGAGAGAGAGAGAGAGAGAGAGAGAGAGAGAGAGAGAGAGAGAGAGAGAGAGCTCACATGATGCTCGGCAGTCTCATATCAAGGCCGTGCAATATGTTAGTCACTGTGCTACCCGTCAGGTCTGTAAATCGTATTCGTCATACAGAATTTAACTTTTGTATCCTCTCATTGGCTTTCGCCAAATCCCTTTCTAAGAGCTCTTTCCCCTGACCCAGGAAACCACCATTCTACTCTCTGCTTCTAGGAGTCTGACTTTCATAGATGCTGCCTCTGAATGAGATCACTTGGCTCTGTTGGTCTGCGCCTGGCTTGTGGCACTTAGCACTGTGCCTTCCAAGTCCACCTGTGACTTTCTAGTGGCTCCCCCAGTTCCCCATCCCCCACTGCTACATATTTCTATTCAGTTTCCTGGCCCTCTGGACTTCTGTCTCTTCCTATACATGATCCTGCCCCCCTTTTTTCTTCCCCATCCCCTCTCCCTCCCAGATCCCTCCTTCCCTCTATCTTCAATGAATATTTTGTTCCCCCTTCTAAGTAGGATTGAAGCATCCACACTTTGGGTCTTCTTTCTTGTTAAGTTTCATTTGGCCTGTGAGTTGTATCATGGGTATTCAGAGCTTTTGCGCTAATATCCACCTATCAGTGAGTTCATACCATGTGTGTCCTTTTGGGTCTGGGTCACCTCACTCAGGATGATATTTTCTAGTTCCATCCATTTGCCTGCAAATTTCATGAAGTCATTATTTTTAATAGCCGAGTAGTACTCCATTGTGTAAATGTACCACATTTTCTGTATCCATTCTTCTGTTGAGGGACATCTGGATTGTTTCCAGCTTCTGGCTATTATAAATAAGGCCGCTATGAACATAGTGGAACATGTGTCTTTGTTATATGTTGGGGCATCTTTTGGCTATATGTCCAGGAGTTGGTATAGCTGGGTCTTCAGGTAGAACTCTTCCCAATTTCTCAGGTACCACCAGATTGTTTTCCAAAGTGGTTGTATCAGCTTGCAATGCCACCATCAACGGAGGAATATTATTCTTTCTCCACATCCTTGCCAGCATCTGCTGTCATCTGAGTTTTTGATCTTAGCCATTCTGACTGGTGTGAGGTACAATCTCAGGGTCTGTGTGTTTTAGATAGCAGAATGTCACTTAGGTGTCTCTTTGCTTCACTTCCTTAATACATTCATTCATCTGTGTGCATGTGTGCGTGTGTGCATGTGTGCGTGTGTGCATGTGTATGTGAGTGTTATGTGTTTGTGTGTCTGTGTGTGAGTGTGTGTATTTGTGCATGTGTATCTATGTATGTGTATACATATGTCTCTGTGTGTGTGTGTGTGTAGTCCATCCTTTTTCAATTTGTTTTATGTAAGCTATTCATAGCAAATAACACTGCTGTTGATTTTTTCATTCATTCTTTTTATCCCATTTGGGTTCTGCTGTCAAATTTAAAATCGCTCCAGCAGCCTCCTGGCACACAGAACTGGTCCCTACAGACTTCAGCCTTGCTCCCGTTATGAGGGGATCATCTTTTGTGAGACTTTACTAGCCTGACTCCTCAACAAAAACTGATGCCAGGTTCCAAACCCATGGTCACAAACTAAAAAGACATGAGTGTGGAAAGGGGACTCGGGCGTGTTGACATAGGTGACAGGAAATGAGGGGGTGGGGTGAGGGCAGGAACTTAGCATAGATGTGTATGGAGTTCTTGGATAACACATTTAATGTTTTACAGATATTTCTATGGGATAGCAAGCAAAGTGTGGAGGCCCCTGGGATGTTGTGGGCAGGGGGACAAAGCATGGTGTGTCCTCCGCTCATGTCACTGTTCCCAAGTTCAGCGCTGAGTGCCCCATTTCATGTCAGCCACAGATGGTGCCACATGAACAAAACTGGGGAGGGAAAAGGCCTACAGGGAGGAGAGGCTAGAATAGTGGGAAGGTCATGGGAAAGTCATTAGCATATGTTTATTACACATAATGATGGATTTCATGATGACCTTTCGTATATTCTGGTCATATTAATCCCTCATTATCTCCGTGTCCCCTCTTGCTTCCACTACTTTCCTTCCTCCTTCCAGCTGTTCCTATTTCCGTGCCTTTTGACCATCATTAGGGTTTCCTGATTATATATGAGTGACAGGTTATTTAGAGGCATATAGGCACCTCACCAATGGCTACACCACAGAAGATGATGTCTCCTCTCTACTCCTTAACTGTTAAATGCCTGTAGATCCTTGGGGCAGTGTGTGTGTGTGTGTGTGTGTGTGTGTGTGTGTGTGTGTGTGTGTGTGTGTGTATATAAAAGTCTCTACTCCTTCCATGACAAGATGTTCATGCGTCAAGTCTTGTGTGGATCTTAGGTAAGCTATCACAGTGCAATAACACACCATGCCCAAGAGACAGTGTCCTACCACATTCCAAACCATCTTGGCCTCTTATGTCCTACCCTCTCCTCTTCAGTGGATCTTGGAGGTGGCTATGGGCACAGATGTCCCACCTTTATTGGGAATTCATTCAGTGATCGCTTCTCACCAGACTAGGAGTAGACATGAGTCTCTGTAGGTCCCGCTCTCTGCTGCAAATAGAAGTTTCTCTTCCCAAAGTGAACAATAGCACTGACCTATGGGAATAAACATAAATATTTAGAAGGTAACTTGACAGACATCACATTTTTTAAAATAATGTTTTTATTGGTTATTTTATTTATTTACATCCTAAATATATCCTCCTTCCTGGTTTCCCCTCTGCAAACCCCCTATCCTATTCTCTCTCATCCAGCTTCTATGAGGGTGATCTCCCACCCACCCACTCACTCCCGCCTCACCACCCTAGCATTCCCTACACTGGGACATTGAGTTTCCACAGGACCAAGGGCCTCCCCTCCCATTGATGCCAGATAAGGCCATCCTTTGCTACATATGCAGCTGGAGCCATGGGTCCCTCCATGTGCACTCTTTGGTTGGTACTTTAGTCCCTGGGCACCACTCTAGGGAGTCTGGTTGGTTAATATTGTTGATCTTCCTTTGGGGTTGCAAACCCCACATCACATGTTTTTGTTTGTTTGTTTTCTTTTATCTCAGTTTCCTCTTGAGTCTCTGTGCTCTGTAGACAGATCGTGTGGCATATTCATCAGTAAAGCTTCCACATCTGGTTCTGGTGGGCAACTGATCGCAGTGACAGTTACCTATATTGTTTTGGTGACAGCAACTCTTAGGAAGTTTAGCAGGTGGCGAGTTCTTCTTGCATATTTCATTCATTCTCAGATGTTTCTTCACAGTCTTTTTTTTTCTGATGAGAAAAGCTGAAGCCAAGAGTCTTTAAACAACTCGATCTCCTGCAGATCACGTTCAGCCAACTGCTGAAACTACAGTATCTAAACGGAACACAGTGCAAACATTTGGCTTCATCTGGGGCAGAAAGGAGGATTCCAATCTCTACCTGGCAGGTTCAGCCCCTTGGTCTCCTAACCTACCCGCTGGTCGCTTGTAATCTGTAAAGTAAAACTGGGGAATGCTCATGAGATGAGCCCGTGGCACCTGGTCAAGTAACAATAGCTGTCACTCTCTCTTGTTTAATCCTATAGTGGAGTACGACAAGGAGTTCTCCCCACGCCAGCGACACCACAAAGAGTTCAAGTTCAACTTATCCCAGATTCCCGAGGGTGAGGCGGTGACGGCTGCTGAGTTCCGAGTCTACAAGGACTGTGTGGTGGGGAGTTTTAAAAACCAAACCTTTCTTATCAGCATTTACCAAGTCTTACAGGAGCATCCGCACAGGTATGGGGGCTGGAGGAAGCCAAAGGGTGGGGCCACTCCCACTTCTCACCCTCTCCCCTCATGTGACATCAAGTGTCTCTGGAAGGTGGTCTAGAGGTCAGGGGCTATTGAACGTGAAGAGATGGTATTTTAAAGGGTAGTGTTGCTTTGGCCGGATGATTTGATATTAAGTTGATATTTCAAATAGGCATCTCTTTCTAAGCAAGCCAGTAAACGGTACTTAGTATCTTTGATGACCAGTCAACTCTGATTTATTGGGGTCAATTGTTTCCTGTTATTATTTGGTCCCCAGTTTTGATGATGTGTTTTGATAATAAATTAATACACAGGTTAAAATTGTAGAAACACACTTGCAGGAGATTGCAAGGCAGGTGACTGCAAGGTATATATTTGTGTATTTAATATACATACATGTTTGCTTTGGATAAGCATATATGAACACCATCATTTGGATACAGGGAATGACAGATTACTTTTTTCCTGTGTTATTATTCTTTTGTGTCCATGTTATTATTCTTTTCTAAAAATGAGTTCAGAGTGATTTATAGGGTGAAAGAATCTGCAGTAAAGAATATTCTTGGTGCCTCCTGGCAGTAAAGAAAAACTTCCCCAGCAACGGTTGGAGCACAGTAAGGCAGAGATGTAAGTAGTAAGCATTTAATTCAAATCTGTAGAAACAGAAAGGAAACCAATCAGTATGATTGTGTTGAGCAGGTGGGCGAGTCTGTTTCTGAGAACAGGATACCAGAGGTGGAGAGGCCAAGACCCAGGGTGTCACTCAAGCCACTGATAATGTCTACAGAGATTAGAAAGCAGATGTGAACATGAACATGGAAGAATGCCCAGGGGGACCCTACACTCTTGGACCCAAAGACATTTCTGTTGCTTTGTCCTTTTGGAATCATGTTGCTGTGTAGCTCAGGCTATCCTTAAACTTACAATCCTTCAGCCTCTGCCTTTCAAGTCCTGGAATTACATACAGCATGCCCAGTATCTCCTTTGGTTTCAGAAACCAAATCTAACCGGCCTTGGAAAAACTACTGACTTTCCAACAGGTTTCAGTGCTTCCAGATTGGCCTTGGTTCCTTCTGGATATATGGATCTGTGTAGAGGGCTGTGGTGAGCATGCCTGCCCGAGATGATAAGGACTGGGAGCTAGCCCTGGGGAAGGGTTGCTTTAGCTTTGAAAGCATACCAGTGTCTGGCTCTCAGGCACACTCCAGTCTGTCCCAGGGAAACTCTGAGGGAGGGGATTTCTATTAGCTTCAAGAAGGAGCTGAGAATGAGTTTGTAGGTGGCTGTGGGGCTATAGGAGGGAGCTAAGAGACAAAGATCTGGGCTCTCAGAGCATTAGAGCCCTACCTGAGGGAGGAGGGGGCCTAGGAGGAGGACTTAAGGAAAAGATAGGGCAGGCAGCTCTGAGGAGGAAGAGGAATCTTGAGGAGGGATCTGAGAGCTATGGTGGGGGGGGGTGGTGAAATTGGATAGTGTCTTTAAAGATGTGCCCATGCCCACATGGGCATAGAAAGATACCCAGGATGCTGTAGCGAGCTGAGAGTGCCTAGTGGGGGCTTTGGGAGGGTGTGAAAGGCTCTAAGAGCCTAGAGAGACACTTACGGAGTGGACCAGGAGAGTAGTAGGTAGAGGGGGAGGCAGCTTAAGAATCAGACTCTAGAATTTAGAATCACATTTGGTAGGTGGCAAAAGCCAGCAGAAATAAATGATCCATCCATACCTTAGGAGAGTCAGCTCAGCAGCTTGGTTCAGAGTCCCTTGGATAGGAGCTTGTGTATGGCACTTGTGAGTTTCAGCACCAGATGAATGATAAAAAGAAATAAAAGGAGGGTGTGACTGCTTCCAGGTATGGGGAGGGGGAGGTTTACTGTAGATAAAAGGGAGAGCATAGCCAGAGGCAGAGACATCTGAAAGAGTCCAGAGTGAACATGGCCAGACTCAGCTGGGCCAAGTGAAGAGAGAGATGGAGAGAGAGCCAGAGAGGAACCACAGACCAAGAGTGATAGCCTGGGTCAAGAGACTGGTGTAGCCAAAATGGCTGAGTTATATAGGGGCCGAGGATAAGGTCTTGGGGGGAGCCCAGTCCAGTACCCGGGCTGGAGATTTTCAGGTAAAGGGAGGAGTTTGCCAGCCAGGGGGAACCTAGAACAGGTAGGGACTAAGGGATGCTGAGAGAGCCTAGCAGCCAACATCAGCTTTGATATATTAATAGACCTCTCAGCTGGGCTTGAGAACTAACACTAGAAAGACCAGCAGATGCCAGGCACTGGGAATACATCATGGTGCTGAATACATATACTAAGGCTGTAGGTCAGGTCTTAGCTGGCACAGTTAAACAATGAGTAAAATATAGCCATTAGAGTCTGTTGATAATGGACCAGAATTTCAGAACAGGGAAGTTTCCTGGTGTCTTATTTTCCCTCTTAAATACAAATGTATCAGATAGCTTTACAATAGAGAGCTTGTTTTGGGAAGCAAAATCTCTGCTTGCTAGATCTTTGTCTTTGATGTGCTGGAGAGAATTGGTATTCGGTGGTTCTTTGACCCTACCTCAGCCATTGGCTTTTCAATCAACACAACTGGATATTCCATTTTACTTCTCTCTCAGAATGGCCTAAAGGTACTTTTTGAACTCACACGTTTGTTTAAAACGCATGTTTCTCCCTCTTCCACCCAAACTGCTAGGCTGGAAGTATAGCAACTGTGGAATTTCTCAAGAGAATTTTTATTTTAAGGAGAGAGTGCCAGCAGAAGCTTTGTGAGGTTCATACTGAACCCTAGCCAAGAAGGGACAGCTGCTGTGTGCTCAGGATGGTGGTGACATCCTTCCTTGGGACCAGCAGTGAGTTTGGAAAGCGGAAACCAGAATGGTCCCAACCTTGGACGTCTCTCTTGTCAGTTTGTCTTCTAGGATGAGAACATTTGCCAGTTGGATGTGTTTAATTTGTGTGCATAGGAGAAAGAGAATACTAAGAAATCTGGGAGGCGTTCATGCTTTTGAAGAGCTCCAGGTTGGCTGGGGGAGGTTTTCTTATCTGTGGGCCAGGAGCCCAGGCCTCCCGCTACTTCCAAACGTTCTTACAGAGGCCTCCAGACTTAGCTGCAGGGCTCCTTCTGCAGAAGGTTTGACCTCCCATCTGTACCATCTTGGGGTGTCTTGGCTGAACACGCTTTTCTGAGCATAGAGGAAACTTATTTATCTAATCCGTGCTGAAGAGCAATTTGTAACATTTGCTGTGTTCACTTGATTTAACAAATGTTTGTGTTACAAAATAGTTGGCTGCCTTGAAGGAGAGAAGTTGGGGTTCTAAACGCTAAGTCACAACTTCAGCTAAAGGGCCGGGGAGATGGTATGTCGAGTCTTCTGACATAAAAGGTAGCCAGGAGAGCTGACCGGGAGGTTATTCCAAGAAGACAAGTACTGGCTTTAGAAATGTGTTTCTGTGACCTGTAAATACTCGGAACAGGTAAGTTTACAACAACTACAAATGGCTTCTTAAATAGAGGATACCTACTAGAGAAAAGTGGTACTTGATCCAAAGCCAGAGAAGAAGTCTTGAGATGGAGCATGCATAAGTCAAGCAAAGAGCAGAAGCGACCTGTAGGTTGTGAGCAGCTGATTACTTACGCCAAGTCCAAGGCACACAGGACACCCTTTGTATGTGCCTTCTTTTAAGATTTACTCAGTGCTGGGCTGGCAAGATGGTTCCGCTGGTAAAGACGGTTGCCACACAGGCCTGTTGACTTCAGTTCCATCCCCAGAACCCACATAAAGGTGGACAGAGAGAACCAACTCCACAAAGATGTTTCTGATCACTACACGCATGTCGTGGTACACATATGCACATAGATATATCGTGTGCACTTCTGTATAAGAACGACAATATTTTAAAATTACTCAGCGGTTTTGTGAGTGCTTTTTAAAATGATGGGGTGTAGATAAACATAGGACACTTGCCCAGCATGTGCAGAGCTCTGGACATAACCATCATTATCATCATGGTGGGAAGTCTAGCAGCAGACAGGCAAGTATGGGCTGAGAGCTTATATCTGGATCCAACAGAGAGCAGGTGGAAAGAGAGAGACACTGAGCCTGGCACAGGCTTCTGGAACCTCAAAGCCCACCCCAGTTCACATCTTCCTCCAACAAGGCCACACCTCCTAATCCTTCTAATCTGCCTCAAATAGTTCAACTCACTGGGGATTAAGCATTCAAATATATGAGCCCATAAGGGCTATTCTCATTCAAATCACCACATTCTACTTGTATGAAATCCTCAATTAATAAAATATATTTAAAACAAGAGCAAGATTTGGCACTACAAACCAATACATCCTTACAATGACACTGATATAAGTTTGCATGTTATATGAAATTAACAGTTTGGAAAACTTTTGGCCTTTCCTTCATATTCTCCCATTAGGATTTTCCTATCCCATCAAATGTGGGAGGCAATCATCACATTTGAGAGAATAAAACAAGCCACGTTTGAATTTTGCCAAGGCTAAATACTGCTGAAACTATTGTTTGCTGTATTTCCTCAAAGTCACCCTGATGACACAGAGGTACCCCTAAGCTAGGATAAGCAAGAAGTACCCAGAAGAGGTCAGCACCCCACTTATGACATGCCCCATACCTCCCTCTTTTGAGGGAGTCTCCAGTCTGTTCCCACCGGTGATAGAGCGGTTCTGTTAGAATTCAGGCCTTCCTACAGCAAGCCTTTCTATACTTTGGTTACTGTCTTGACCAACCATTGCCCATCAGCGTGTTTTATAGAGTTGGAGAGAGATGGAGAAGAAAGATTAAGATAAATTTATGTGTGACCATCTGCATTCTTAAGGATCACCCCTGAGCCTCTGTGTGATGTGCACAGTAGCTGTCTTCATGCTTGGACGCACTCACAGACTGCTCTGGGTTTCCCCTGGCCTCCCATACCTTGCAGAGTAGCAAACTGGTACAATGTTGCTTCCCATACACAGCATGAATTACTTCTAACATATCTGCATTAGTTACTTTTCTCATCATGGTGACCAAGTTTAGCTATGGAAGAGGAGCTTAGGGAAGAAGGGATTTAGTGTAGCCTACATGTTCATGGCCAGAGAGGCATGGCGGCTTAATCTGTGGTAGGAGTTAGAGCACAGACCATTACATTTTCGTACATGGGGAAGCAGAGGGAGACTATGAGGAGAACCAGGGCCAGGCTAAAATCCATAAGCCCACCTTATGGGTTATACCAGAGATCTACTTCTGCAAGCCAGACCTCCGAAAGATTCCACAACCTCCCAAAACACCAGCAACAGCTGGTGACCAACCATTCAGTCTTCAAATCACCATAGCATCTTAGGGAAATAAGGCAAATTTGAGGTCTTTAAAGAATGTCATTTTGTCTATAGTTCTTATTCAGTAAATTTTGTGTTCCTGAAAGTCCAAGAGATTCTGGTGAGAGCCAGTCAGAAATGACGACAGAGAAGTTTACTTTCTGAGGTGTGGCTGTTCCGTGCATGAGTCAGTCGTCTTGCCCCTGTTGGATCTCACATTTCATGTCCTCCCTGTCTGACACAAATGTATTGTTTGGCAATGGCAGCCTATTCTCTTTATGTATGATCTCCTTCTTCTACTACATCTTATCATACAGGTTTCTGGGAAGATTAAATTCAAAGTAAGAATTAGCAAACTTAAAATGCATTTTTTCTGGCACATATAGTATCAAACTGTGTGTGGGGGTGAGAAAATAATACATGTGTAGTATAGAAGTATATGGATGGAAAAAGTTGGATACAGGACAGAGAAGGGTGTCAGCGCTCTCTCTCTCTCTCTCTCTCTCTCTCTCTCTCTCTCTCATATTCCTTTGAGGCAGGGTCTCTCCTAGAGCCCAGAGATCACAATTTCTGGCAAAGCTAACATCCAGCAAGTCCCAGCACTCCTCCTATCTTCACCTATCTTCACCATGCACAGCTCTGGGGTTACAGAGATGTGTGTGACCATGCTCACATGACATCAGTGTCTCACCCAAGTACTGTGGTTCTCACTGACCTAACTCATGGGTTCATACCAAAGCGATGAGTCATCTCTCCAATCCTGCCATTGAATATTTCAATTCTAATGGTAAATGTTAGTGTGGTGTGTATGAGTGTGTGTGTGTGTGTGTGTGTGTGTGTGTGTGTGTGTGTAATTGGTTTGTGCTCCCATCTAGAACTGCAGTTGATTTTTGTGTATTGGTCTTGTATCCAGAAACTTGACAGTTTATGTTAATACTAATCTTTTCTGTTCAGACTTTTGAAATACCTATGAGTATAATTATATCAATTATAAATATCATTTATTTTTTCTTTGTAATTCCTTCCTTCCTTCCTTCCTTCCTTCCTTCCTTCCTTCCTTCCTTCCTTCCTTCCTTTCTTTGAATTTTACTAGCTAGGAAGTCCAATGTAATTTTAAAATCTACTTATACACTAACCTTTGGGAGTAAGTGAGAGATTTACTATTTTACCATTTACTATGATTGCCATAAATATTTCTACAGAAAACAACTAAGAAGACTAAAGAAATTATCCTCTAAACTTTCTAAGAGTTTTTTATAAGATTAAAAATTAATGTTACATTTTAAATATATTTTTTCTGATTTCATAGGATTATGTGGTTTTTAATCCTTTACAGTATCAATATATACAATGATTTTCAAATGTTAAGGCTATTTTAGACCCTGGAACAAGTTCCATTTGTGATTTGTTACCGTTATGTAAGCTTGGATTCAGAAACTAGGTCTGGATCTAGTGTCTGGATCACCTCTGGGTCTATTTACATTGTCTTTTTAGTCCCTTGATTGTTTTCTGCATTTGATTTTATTTCCTGACTTGCCTGACAACTTGTTTATTAAATCTTGTGTATAATTTAATAAAAGCAGCTATAGACATTGTTGTTTTCTTCATGACTGAATTTAACATTCTTCTGGAAGTCAGGGGCAGTGCAAGCAGATCGCTTCATCCTTTTGTCCGAGATGAGGCGGGGCTTCCGGGTTTGGTGAGGCTCATCTGTTTCTGGTTTCCCCCTCCTCTTGCAGCTTAGCCCCCTGGAGGTTTCAGCTGAGACTAGGATGCTTAGCAGAGGCCCTCATCCTTGGTGGGCTCTGAACTCTCATTTTTAACTCCCCCGGCATTGTGAAACTGCCAACAAAATCCCTCTTTTTCTCTGAAGCTTCTAAACAGCTTCTCTCTGCTTGTTTTCTCAGCTTCCTATCCCGTGTATACACAGCTTAATATTTGGCAAATATCTCAAATGAAAATATTGGTCTTCATGGCAGCCAGAACCTGAAGAAGAAAATTGAACCCAAACCTCTGTGAGATCACGTTTACATGTTCACTTCTAGGCAGGCTGGTTCCTTTGAGACCTTCCTCTTTCCTATCCTAGATACCTTCAACCCATCATCATCATCATCATCATCATCATCATCATCACCGTCGGTCATTATCTCTCATTTTTATCCTTAGCTGGTAATAGTATGCCAAGCTTCTGCTTTCTGCTTTGGTGTGTTAATTGTAGGAATTCATAAATGTTCTGAAATGAGAGAGTCAGCAAACACCTCACCTCAGGGCTCTGCCCCACTCTGTGGTCTTGGATTTGATCCCTCATGTGTTTCTCGGCTTCCCACTCTAAGATGTTTTCAAACAAGCAAGTTTGCCAACACATTCCTTTGAGGGTTTTTTTTTTTTGTTGTTCTGTTTTGTTTGTATTTTTGTTTGTTTGTTTTGAGTTGGGGGTGGGAAGTTATTAGTTTAATACCTCATAACCAGAAATATGCACCATGGGGCCAGCATCTTATTCGCATTTGGATTTGGAAGTTTCTTAATGGATCCCCCAAATATTGATACATGTATTATTAACCAGACACAGGTCTATAATGAGACCCCATCACGGTAGCTGGCTCAGCTACAGGACCCAGAACAGGCATTTCTTTAGAGCAGCATTACTCATAGATAGGAGGTGCTGCTATGAAATGCTGTTGGGTTTTCAGTGAAGATAAAAACTCAACTTCAGATACCCGAGACACTTTCTTTTCTAAAAAGAAGGGCAAATTTGAGAAAACCAGGATGGGAAGTTGCTTTTGTTGCTCGAGGAGAAGAAAGCCTTTTATACTAGTCCCCAGCCACACCAGGTTCTCTTTTCTGCCTGGCTTTCACAGCTCAGTGTGGACCTCAGGCTAGCAATAAGTTAGTATTGGTTTTGGTATTGGTTCCTTTTCCATTTGAGAAGAGGGCTGTGTAATGCATCCTGGAAGCTTGCTACATCTTTCCTGTTAAATCCATACTCCTTTTACCCACAAGGCTCCCTACCAGAAGTACAAAACCAAAGCTCAAGCTTGAGAAGTCCCCAAGCTTCGCTCCATATCCTATGATCTGTTTGTAAAGAACAGCATGGAATTAAAGTTATAAAAGTGTTGTGTATACCCAGGAGAATGTGGAGTTGTTTCACCTTGGAGGGAAGTCATGGTGTGGGGTTGGAGAAGCCAGCAAGCCTTTAGGTACTGGTTACACACTCAGTCAGATTGAGTGAGATAGGAAAATAGGTTTATTTATATTTCTGCACACTGTGCCTTATGTATTATTCATTACTAGAAACTGATTGCTTTTGATTGCATGCATCTCCATACATGTGGATTGGCAAGCTACATTAGTGGTCAGGATTATTTTATGAAGCATATTTTTTTTCTTCAATAAAATTAGCAGTAATTTAACTGTTTCATTTCCTGACCTTGGACAAAGATGTAGAAATGTAGGATTGGATAATTAAAATAGGTAAGATTTAGATGTGTTCTTATTCGAAAGGTGTAGGGCTTCTTCTCCATTCTCTTTGTCACCAGGGCAGGCTGGAAAAGGCTCTAGGACATAGTCATTGTTTGTTCAGTAGGTAAAGCAGACAGGTTGAAAAGCCCTGACTGTACATAAAGTAATCAGTTCCCTTTGTATCTCTACTTGTCTTCTCAAACACTAAGCTTTGGGCTTGGTCTTTCTGTGACTCTGCTTACAGGCCTAACTTGATAACTAGTTCATACTACAACCAAATATTAGCTCCTGCCCCAGCCTCTATCTGACTTTCCCTGAGACATCTTGAGAGCAGATGGCCTTCAAACTTATATCTACTAAGCAGGCAAAGGGAGAACCCAAGTGTTTAATGAGAGGTGATATGATTTGAGCCTGGCTTCATGGAGTGTTCTCCCAGATCAGTAAAGTCTGCATCTCTCTCAAGCCTGTCACAGTCCCCACCTGGGCCTACTGAGCCCAAAGCTCTGCATTTGAGAGGTCATAGTCTGATTCAGGCTTTCCTGGAAGCAGCAGGGGAGAGGGTAAGAGCATGCGCTATTGGCTGCATGACCATCGTGACCAAGGTGCTTAAAGTATTGGCAAACCTTTGCTGGAGCTGGTCATAGTTCTCTGTCAGGGTGCCAAGGAGGAGCTAACCTATGTAGAATCTCTTGAAACAGTCACAGGGAAAACACTGCTAGGACTTTCTCTGTTTGTCTTCTGACAACAAACTGGTTTGTACTGGATAAAGCTGAAAGGGTGCCTGTTGGTATTTACAGCATCTTGGAATATGATAGTCACTGAGGTGAAAACCTAGCACAACCAAGTGCTTTAAAGTCAATTATAACAACCAATTTATGTAGTTATTTATGTATATATTCTCAAACCCATGTGTGTGCCTGCCTGCATGTATGTATGTATAGTGTGTGTGTGTATGTGTGTGTGTCCATATGTGCACATGCATGCATGTAGCAGTGTATTCTGATTTGTAGTACTCTATTTTCAAATTTATAGTTCCTTTTTTACCTTTCTAGTGGCAAAAATTTAAATACATACATTACACAAAGCAAAATCTGAGTGTTATATATTCTTCCCTTTTTAACTTTTTGTCTCCTCAAAAGCTGGATTCTCCTTGTTGTGTTGAATTTACCAGCATTTGAATTTTGTTTTGTATCTTAACTTACCACTAAATCCAAACCTGTGCAGAGCAAAGAAATGGGTTATGAATCTGCTTATTTTGAATGAATAAATTCTACTTTATCATTCTTTTTCTAATAAAATGGGTTATGACAAACATAACTGCTTCTGACAGGGTACCATGGCATTGGCTATAGTCTGTCAGGAGAGTGAATATTCAGGCACTTCCTGCCCTTCACTGGAATGAGGGAAGGAAAGACCCACCATGTTTTACCCACTGAAGTACTACCAACCTGGAAGGCACCTTGGTAGCTGAGTCATAGAAGAAACCATATGGGGACAGTTGTACCCACAGACTGGAATATTCCAGGTCTTAGAGAGGAATGCCAGTTGATCAACTTAAATTCCAGTATGATTACTTTTTTTTTAATTTGTAGATCTCTTCAGTTAGCCTTGTCAATTGGTCAAACAAGCAAGCAAACCCTTCATTGTCCAGGATGATTAGTTTGAGGAAAATCATAACCAGGCCTGGAAACACATGGAATGTGTTTGTCTTTGGCCTGGAAACACATGGAATGTGCTCTGTCTTTGGTCAAGGAAACCTTGATCATCACACGAAATGTGAACTGTGTGGTGGCTGAGAGCAAAATAGTCAACGGGTGCTTTACAATTTGCATCTCTCTTTGGTTTTGAGAAGTTTTGTTTTTGTGTTGTGGATATGTGAGTTCAGTCTGCTATATCAAAAAGTCCAAATAACCCAGGTGGGGTGACTGGTTGGCTGGGGAGTCTTCATTTAGTGAGGTATGACATATCTTAGCAGAGGCCATCTCATCTCAACTCTGCCAGAGTATTATTAAGAAGATCAGACACATCCTGTTTGGTTTAGGGGACTCTTATTTCCCTGGTACTTGGGTTAGAATCCTTGTACATGTTGGGCAAGTACTCCAACACTGAGCAAGAGGCCTAGACCTACTCAAGGGAGGCTACACTTTACAGAGGGGACAGTAGACAGAGAAAGATTGAGTCACTGAAGCAATGAGTAAATGGGTCAGAGCAGAACCACATGTGTGAGTTCCTAGATGCCTTGAGGTTGTGCGTAATTCCTAGAGCTCAATTCCGTTGTAAAATTCCTTGCACTGATTGTGTAAATATGTTTTCCTGGTTCATTTTGTTTCACTATATCAAAATACCTGAGCCTGGCATTTTACAGAAATGAGAGATTTCTTAGTACCCAGTTCTGGAGGATGGGTAGTCCAAGATCAAAGAGCCATAGCTGGTGAGGACCCTCTCCTATGACATCCTGGGGTGGAAAGTAAGAAAGGAAAGAGAGTGCACACATGAAGAGAAGAGGAGAATAGAAAAAAAGAGAGAGGAGGAGAGGGAGAGGAAGAGAAGAGGGGAACCTTATGGTTCCTTCTCTGATCAAGAACCTTCTCTGGTGACCAGGATGCCATCCATTCATGAGGGGAGAGACCTTGCAATGTATTCACACACTGAAGACCCATCTCAGGACTGCTGCATTGGGGAATAAGTTCCCAACCTGGGACTTTGGGGGACACCTTCAGACCTTATAGGTATTTGTGACATCATCACACTGAGGACACAATGTTCTCTCAAATGGGAGGAATAAGGTAAAGTCAGGAAAGACTTGGGGTTCCACCAGAACCCCAAGGTGCTTTTCTGCATGCACCTCTTGGGCACCCTGCCCGGGTGTGTGAGGCCAGCTCCTGCCTTCTAACCCCGCTGCTGCCCTGTGTTCTATATGTAGCCAACTCTGATCTTTAAACACACTGGGTCCTGACCTCTTACTTATTTGAGCACTTGCTCAGTATTTTCAGCCTGTACTGTGAACATTTTTAGACTCTTCTTTTTATAGATGGGAATGGAGACCATGAAGAATGAGCCTCTGGTGCACAAGCCAAGAACCACTTCAAGGAATTCCTCATAATGGAACATTCCAGATGAGCTTCTTGACAAAGGACACTTGCATATGTGGCCATCTCTATGAGTGAGCTTTGGCCAAATCCCACAAACGCCCTCCTAATCAATGATTTTCATTTCCAATTTACCTGAGCTCTTCCATTTGCCATAGCCTCTCCTGTGGGGATACAGAAGGTGAAGTGTGGGCATCTGTGTGGAAGTCAGACGTTAACTCAGGCATCAGTTCTTACTATCTACATTGAGACAGACAGTATGTCTTATTTGATGCCTTTTTTACACCAGGATGACAGATAGTTGAAGACCAGCCTGGTCTACATAGTGAGATCCAGGCCAGCCAGGGCTATGTAGTGAAGACAGACAGACAGACAGACAGACAGACACACACACACACACACACACACACACACACACACACTCACACTCACACTCATACATGAGAAAGAGAGAGACAGAGACAGAGAGAGAGAGAGACAGAGAAAGACAGAGAGAGAGAGACTGACCTCTGGTATAGTATCCTGTGGAACTGTGTGTATATGTATATTTCTTTATCTCATTTAGCCCTGTTATATAAGTCTTTGTGTTATCTCTTGTTATTGTTTGAATATGAACAACACAGTCTTGTGTGTTACATACTTTGCCTCTAACTGGCTTTCATTTTGGGAGGTCTAAGGCCTAGCTAGAGACTAGCTGGGGGTATATTGTCCTTGTCCCAACTTTTCCCTCCATCCCTTCCTCTCCCCTATTTCTTTCCCTCTGTGCCCTCATTCCTCCTTCCTTCATCCTCTGTCTCAGAGAGACTCCCTCAGAGTAAATAGCTCTCCCCTATGCACCTACAATCAAGGTGTTCTACCCAAGTCCGTGGGTCCAAGCAATTGTGGATTCACCTCTGAACCCATGAGGCAAAAGTGATCCTTTCTTCTTTAAGTTGTGTCTGTCAAGCATTTTTGTCACATGAGAAAGGAATTACTGTTATCCCTTGCAGAGGACCTGGGCATCTTAAAGCCAAGGTTCCCTTTCTGATCTTGAACCAGTAGCTGCTGGTCTGCACTTGCTTAGCCACTCTCATAAGCCTTGGGAACAGCTATGAATTTCATTACTGTGAGCAGCAGATCCAACAGAAACAACCATGCATTCTAGACGTCCAAGATAACTGCAGTAGTTATCAACAGAAACTCAGCCCCCGATGTCCACTGATGAGCATGAACTGTTGTCTTAGGGGTTTTATTGCTGTGATGAATCACTGTGACCAAAGCAACTTGAGGAGGAAAGGGTTTATTGGGCTGCACTTCCATATCATTGGGTGTTACGGTAAGTCTCTGACCCAAATAAGTCCAGTCAAACACAACTAGATACTTATGATTATAAACTGCACGCCTAGATTGGGCAGATTTACATTGCACTATTCTATTCCCCAGCTATGAGATCCCTTATAGCTTGCAGTTTTTCTAGGCCACGTGCTGTTCCTCCTCCTCCTTCTCCTTTGTTGTCCTTCCACCTCTGGCTCCTCCGTAGCCTCTCTCCTGTCGACTTCCTCTTCTGATTCCTCCTCTTCTGATTCCTCCTCTTCTGATTCCTCCTCTTCCGACTCCTCCCCTAAGCCTTTTTCTCCACGCCCCCCTTCTACTGCCCAATCACTGGCTCTAATCTTTATTTTACAAATTCAATTGGACAGAAGGTTCACAATAGTCACTCCTCCTCCGCAGCCCCTCCCAGGAGTGGAACTAACTCCTAATAAGGCTGGGGCTATCCACAACAATTGGGCTTCACTGAAGGAAGTCAGGAAAGGAACTCCACAGGTCAGGAACCTGGTGGCAGGAGCTGAGGCAGAGGCCATGGAAGAGTGCTGCTTTCTGGCTTGCTCCCCCTGGCTAATTCAGTCTGCTTTCTTAAAGAACTCAGGGCGACCAACCCAGGGGAGGCCCCACCTATCATTAGGGCTGGACTCTCCTTCATGAATCACTAATTAAGACAATGTCCTTCAGGCTTGCCTACAATGGGATTTTATGAAGACATTTTTCTAGTTGAGCTCCCCTCCTTCACTGATGAGACTCTAGTTTGTGTCAAATTGACATAAAATTAACCAGTACAAGGATGTAAACATAATTTCTTCCACATTGTAATAATTCATCTTTCTCACCCACTGATGCCCCCAAATTTATTTGCTTCCAGACCCACATTTTTTCTTTCCCCTTTCATTCATTCAGTTCTCTTTTTCCTAGTTCTCTCTTCTGTCTCCACTGTAGACAATGATTCTTAGTGCTGGGGTTACATGTGTGCACCAGCATGCTCAGCTCCCCGTCCTTTCTTGTGAACCCCACTCTTTACAAACAGAAGCATAAGCCCATTCCAACCCTGTGTGCCAGCCTTGCTACACCCACCCTGCATCTGTCTGCATCCTATTGCACGTCCTTAGATATTAGGTTGCCTGATGCATAACTGAAGCTTTGCAAATAACACCTGACCCTCATCAGGGCCTCTGTATCTGGGTATCTATGCTCTGTCTCCTACCTTGAACTTCCCTCTGGATCTTTGTTCTGGGTAATGCCAGCCAAAGCCTTCCCCTAAGATGACTACTTCCTCAGCGTGCATCAGTACTGGGGCTGTTTTTCCCACAGAACTGTTTGTACCGTCTGTGTTATTACTGGATGAGGGTCTTCTATGACCTTGCAGTGTGGACTTTATGTCCTTCTGCATCTCAACTTCAAAGCCTTGGACTCCCAGTCCCCTCTTGCTGTTTTCCATGAACATCCCTCATCTCTGGGCTCAAAGTTGTTGCCCCAGTCACAGGGGGGTAGTCTGTCCACAGGGAACGTGACACATCCACACAGAGGAGAGCTTTAAGGAGGACAAGCTTGAGTCCGCCCCTGCAGACTGCCAAGCAGCTGAGTAAACTCCCTGTCACTCTACCTACTGTTTACACTTGAAAAACAATGACAGTAGAGCTCCCTTCTAACTCCAAGACTTGGAAGCAGGAAACAGTGGATTTCCCACCAAAGAAATCTCAGACTCTAAGCTCAGATGCTGCACTGGTCTCAGAAGATGCCGTTGAACGAGGAGTGAACTTTTCTCACTTATCACAAGTTGTCTTTGGAAATAATCTCAAAAGACAGTCTGTCATTATGGAAAACTTTTTGAATTGGAGTCGAGCTACTCCCTTTGTTCACTGACTAAATTTTCGGACTTGGTTAGCTTTCTTCTTGGCTACATGACCTCATGTCTGAGACTTAGTTTCCCAGCTGAGCATGGAAATAACTATACCCCAGCAGTGATAACTATCATAACAATAAGTAAAGCAAGGTAAAAGAGAGTACTTTGTAAATGTGTACTGTTAGAATTTGACGCTTCTTTTAAATCAGTGGAGGTTGTGTAAATTTCGTGAAACCCAGAAGTGTTTCCAGTGGTGGGGGTATTTTGCATACATATATATGTATAATGAAATATCTTGGGAAATTGTTTCTAAGTCTAAATGTAAAATTCATTATTGATTCATATATACCTTATATGCATAGCCTGATGGTATTTACAGAGATCTGATGCAAGAGACACCTAATTTTTTTTTATATATCATTTGGATCCTAATTTAATCTAGTCTTACACCTGCCTTCTACATCTCTGGGCTCATTAGCCATAATTAAGCTATTAACCAATAAAAAGCACCATGAATAAAACAATGCAGTCACAAAAGTGAACTAGGTATGGAGACAAATGAAATAATGCTTGCAATTTACCGTAATTCCAAGAAAAATTTGGTGTGGGAGGCAGGTGGTCTTGATGGATTTACAGAGCCTCCTGATAGCTCACAGTCTGTGTCTTTGCTAATTATACTGTGTTTATATGCTGTGCAGTGCCATCCAGGCAGAGCGGTGGCCGGTCACACAGATGGGCACAATCTGACCTCAGCGTTCTTTCCTGACAAGACACAGGAGGAATGAGCCACAGGACAGCAGGTGATTCGCTGTGCCATTTTTCTTTCTTTCTTTCTTGCAGAGACTCTGACCTGTTTTTGTTGGACACCCGGGTGGTGTGGGCTTCAGAGGAAGGCTGGCTGGAATTTGATATCACAGCAACTAGCAATCTGTGGGTGGTGACACCGCAGCACAACATGGGACTCCAGCTGAGTGTGGTGACTCGGGATGGTGAGTTGGGATTTGCGCCCTGTCAGCCTCTGTCACACAGTCGCACAATCGGTTTCCTTCATTTCCTCTGTGGCAGTTGCGGTGGGACCATTGTAGCCCTAGTCCTTCACGCCAGGGTGACCTTGTTTACTCTTCCCTAGTGACCATACGGAAAAGCAAAACCTTTCTCCTAGCCAGGACTAGGAAGCAGACTCAGGCCAAGTCCCCCACAAGAATAACAATGGAGAGAGAGCCTCGGCAGCTGAGCCAGGTGGGAGATCCTGAGAGGAATATTGGAAGCTTGGGTCCACACAGATCAGTGATGAAGCATTTGCTTTGCATCTGGTTCTGGGTTCTACCCAGCACCAAAGGAAGAGGAGGAAAAGGAAGCCGTTAGGATCTGACTGTCCAGTGATTTTGCCAAGGGATCCTTAAGGAAACCCCTTGTGATGGGCTCCCATTTCTGGTCCTGCTGCACAGTCGAGAAATACAGCCCGAAAGGAAGTATAAACACTGACACATAGGAGGACCAGAAACCAGAGTGCTCCTTGGGGTGATCCTGTACTTTGGGAGACATATTTTGAGTCTGCTTATCTACAGAGAGCCAGCCGCGGTGGGAGGATGCACGGGGCCTTGTTCACCTTTCCCCACTCTTTACTCCTCTACATGAAAGACTAGAAAGAGTCGCCTCATTGTGTAGCTTTGAGACTGAGGTTCCGTGGAGTAAAGAGGGGTGGGCTTTGGTTTGCATTCAAGGACTCCACGTCAACCCCCGTGCGGCGGGCCTGGTGGGCAGAGACGGCCCTTACGACAAGCAGCCCTTCATGGTGGCCTTCTTCAAGGTGAGCGAGGTCCACGTGCGCACTACCAGGTCAGCCTCCAGTCGGCGTCGGCAGCAGAGTCGCAATCGGTCCACCCAGTCTCAGGACGTGTCCCGGGGCTCCGGTGCTTCAGGTGAGTGTGGATGGAGCCTTGGTTTTCATCAAGACAAAGGTACCTATGACTCCAGATGCTGGACTGCTTCTGCTCATCAGATACAGTGGCGAGTGGGGGAAGGGAGGTCCTAAGAATGGCACTGATGTCCTAGTCATAGATACCTGTATGGGATCCTAGGATTCCTCCCTCAGCTTAGAGTACTGTTACCCAAAGGCTGGGACTGTAAGCATCACATCCCACCTCTTGGTTCAGACAAGCATCCATCCTTCTCTTTGATGAGGTTTCTACAATTCTTTCTTTTTTTCTTCCCACAAAATCATGGAAACACCCCAATTATTTTAATTTATAGATTTATTTTATTTTTATTTTATTCATGAATGTGTTGCCTCTGTGAATATGTGTGTGCCACATACATGCCTGGTGCCCATGGAGGCCAGATGTTTGTAAGCCACCAGGTAGATGCTAGGTACCAAACCCAGATCCTCTGAGTATGGCCAGAAAGGTTTCAGACGTTTCTTTTCTTCAGATTTGGGGATACTTACAAATATACATAATGAGATTTCTTGGGGATAAGACCTATGTCTAATGACAAAATTAATTTAATTTCCCTATTCATCTTACATACCTATATCTGTATGTTAATTTTATACAGTATTTTTAGTGCACTTTGGTTTGACCGGCAACCATCAACTGAGGTTTAAGTTTTGGTGCGTTTCAGATTTGTGGGAGCTCAACTTGCATGAAGTGGCGTACAGTTGTGTACTATGGACTTGTATTTATTAAACCAGGACTCTTGGTAGCTGAAACATCTAACATGGATTTTATTGGCTCATTTGCCTGGGAAGTTGAGGGTTTCTTGCTTCAGCTTGGTTGGACTCTTGGGTACAGATGGTTCTAGATAGTTCTGTTTCCTGTGTTTCTCGTTGGCAGAATCCTCACAAAGACAGTTAAATGTACAACGTTACCCAGGGTCTCATATAGACCTCGGCAACCTTATTTTCAAATATAGACTTCTCTCCTTTGCTGGCTTCAGCAGGAAGCCAGGCCTTGATGCTCATTGGACTGGCTCACACCACGTGTCCAGCCCTGACCATCTTGCTTATCACAGGAAGTACTCTGATTGGCCAAGCCTATAATATTGGGTATTCAGATCCATCTGGACAAGCCGGTCTGAAGGCCAAGAGAGAAGAAACAGCCCCCAATGTCTGAAGATGAATTCCAACTTTCAGAAGTCTCTACAGCTGAGAGGAGTAGGGAGTAGCGGCTCCCGGAAGCAGGTCCGTAGCTGTTAAGTGGCACTGAGTTCCAGCGCCAACATTCCTCATGGTGCAAGTGCTCCTGAGTCCTGGATTCCTGGCATTAATCATCAGCCCAGAAAACAAGTACAGCATTGACTATCTGCTGTGAGATTCTCTGCCAGAATTTTCTTTCTTGCAACCTTCTGGCTTTGGAGAAACCTACCTGAGGGGTCTAAGCTTCGCTTCATCACTCTGTATTGGGAGGGTGTGGCCTCCCTCACAGATCGTCATGATTTGATGAAATGCAGCCACACGGCACACCTTCGAAGATTACTTACTTACATCCATTTGGAGGAAGGACGTGCTTACAGCATGTTGCTGGGATCCCAAGGAAGTCAAATAATTTCTAGAGGAAATGCTTATTTTTTGAGTCGGCTCATTGCAACTGTCATTTTAGGCGCCTGGGGAGAATGAGTGCAGCTTGTCAAAGCACCCCGATTTTCTTTGGGGAGAAGTGTCTCCTAAATTTCGGGCTGTGGCTTACTAAGCCTTCTCTGACGTCAGTAGCTTGGATGTGACACTTGAGTAGCCGCTACCCAGTGTGATAGGACATTTTGCTTCTCCTTGTCATGGTGTTTTCTTGGAAGCACTGCACAGCATGGGTGTTCTTGTATTTACCACCAGAAACAGTCAGGATGGAGACCTTAAAAAAAATAAATAAATAAAAGCTAGAAAGGACTGCCTGCTTTGGTTTATTCCCCCCGGGAGGCAGTCTGCTGAATTGAATTAATAGTCTGCATTCTCCTTCGGGGCCTGATGATGTCAGCCAGTGGTAGACTGCATTTGAGAACTGTGGCCAGTTTGGTTCCTCGAACCTCAGACTGCGGAGGCTTTTCTTGCAACGTTGATTGCTTTTTAAAATTATAATTTCGCTTGATTGATTCAACACTCACCCTGCCTACCCAATATATAGACCAGTTTATTTTTAATTAAGAAAACATGTTGTCTATGATTTGGGCTTTTGCAAGGCCATCCAATTCCTTTCTTCCAAGTTCCTTTCAACCTCTTCTTTCAATCTGATGAGTTAAAATTAATTACGGATATTAAAGTGGCCTAATTTGTAATGAAGTCCAAGGGCCCCTGTTGTCTCTTGGTCTCCCCACTCCACCTCCCACCCAAGTCCTCCTAGTTTCTTTGTTCCTTCAGTAGTCCAGGGCAAAGGAATCTGTGCCAAATCCCGCTGGCCTTGCATATTTAAAACCCCCAAGAAGGCATTGAGATGAAGGGACTTCTCGTCTCCTCAGAACCTCCAGTGAGATCAGAGGCTACTCACGTGCAGCCCCTCAAAGCTCTGTTTTATGCACTTGGCTTTCTTCTGTTAATGGAGTGGACAAGCAGAGGGCCAGCTTTCTACCGAACGCATTCTAAGGGTAGAAATGCAACTCAGTTTGTAGAGTGCCCGCCTAGCTTGTACAAAGCCCTGGTTTTGATTGGTATAAACTGGCGATGGTAGCGCATGCCCATAATCCTGGTACTTGGGAGGTAGAGACAGCAGGATCTCTAGGTCATCCTTGCCTACATAGAGTTAGATGCCAGGACTCTTGGATTCAGTTTAAAACTTTGTCTCAGAGTAAATACATAAAACCCCTAAAACCAACTAACTTACAAACCACAGGAAAACTAAGAAAGAAAAGGGAGATTTTTCAGAAATATGACCTGTGCTTACAGAGTAGACATGTCTCTCTCTAAGTTTCCCTCCCAGGCTCCTGAAGGAGCCAGAGAGTCCAGGGCCTTTGTGAGCTACGTCATCCCCAGAAAAGGTGACAATCATCTGCAGTATGGCTCCGGCCACTACCCCTTTCTAAGTCTTGGGAGATTGAAGGAAGAGATTGCTATTCTTTGGTTGTCCATTTTTGTCTGTAGTACACTCCCAGGGCATTGACACTTCTCCCCAAAGGGCCCTGTCTGGAAGAAGCCCACCAGGGGCATCTTGCACCTGAGTAAAGACATTATGTCATTTATCAAATCACCTGTCATCAGAATGAAACATGTCAAGGATCTGTTTTAGGAACTGAACTGTGGATTCCTGAGACAACCAGACCCGCCTATCACAAGCACGTGGCCAAGAGCTCACCCACTGCCTCCTGGTCCCTGCAGCCCACCCCAACCTGCTCTAACATCTGTATCTGACTTCAGGCTGGGCTCTGCGGTCACGTGCACCAAACAGTGGGTTTTGGGGGGCAAGTCTCCCTTTGTGGTGTCTATGGGTCCATGCTTCTCTACCGCCGTCCTCTCCACAGGAATGGTGGACATTGGCTGAGTTGCACTTCTCCCATGGGGTTGTACAGCCTCAGGGCATGTCTTTATTGTTTTTACACCTGTTTGACAGTGCTGGGCTAAGCTGCTCTGTGTAGCCCAGGAGAGATTCTCATGAATCTGGCGATTGTTTTCCAGCCCCAGTTCTTGCCAGTCTACTGCACTCCGAGCCCCCTACCCTAGGTCCTCCAATTATAGTCTGAAGTCTCTGCCATTTTCATCTTTAATAATATTTCTCTTGGCTTTTGCTGTTTTGTCTTGTGGGGGCCCGTGATACCGCTTGGCCAATCCATTGTGAGGTGCATGAACGGATGGCCTTGACAGATGATTTCCTTTGACGATTCTAGGTTCTGCTCCCATTACATTTTTTTGGGGGGGGGATCCTGTATGACACATCTGGGGAGGAGAGGGCCATTCATGCCATTTCAAGTCAGATTGAGAATCTGATGCTGTGACTGTGAACTGGTCTTTGATTTATCAGAAAACCATTGGAGTTGTTACTATCACTTTTTTATTTTGTTTTTTTTTTGCAAAGAAGAGGGTTTTCTTTTGGTGTTGTTGGGTTTTGAAACCAGGACTTTGTACGTGTTAGGCAACTTCTTTACTCCTGAGCTAGATCCCTCTTTTCACTATTGCTTTTACCAGGTGATGTGTAGTTGTGGTTGTCTGTTGTTCCTTGTGCCTCAGGACTCTGGGCATCCTTGGGCATGAGTCTGTAATTATTCTATCACTACCTGGGAATACATTTTTCTTCCACCTCTTTTCTATCTATACATCCTTAAGACCCCTTGGGAAAGTGTGAGTTTCTGATAGTTCCATGTGCTATGAATTGTTCCTATCTCCAGCTTCTTACATTTCCATTTGTATGCTTTGAGCACTCGAGAAGTAACCAGAACACATGTCTTAAAACACATGTCTCTGGTTTATTATAGCATTCGATCTCCTGCTGTAGAGTTCAGGGACCTTCAGTCACAGATAGAGGGTCGCATCTCATAGTGTTGCTGGTACTTCATCTCGGGTTGCCATGGACTGAGGATACTGAAGTTGGGACGGGGGAGGGTCAACCTACTGTGAGCATCATGGTTTATTAGATGTTTCAGAAGAAGCCGCAGCCTGGGTCTGAAAATGCCAACTTTTTTTTTTTTCAAAGAAGATAGGGATTTTACTTTGTCATTTTGAGCTTAAGTGAAAGTTCTAGAGCCTGAACTTGGCTTCTAGATGCCTCAGCTTAGAAAGAGCCTTGTTCGGTGTGTGTTAACTGAAACCAGTTCTTAACCTTATAAGATACACAAGACTAGGTGTAGGCTAGTGACTCAAAAGCAGGAATCATTTCAAAACCTACCTTCATCATGCTTGGCTTTTACTACTAGATTGTTTTAGAATAATAGTGGTTTGGGGATAAAATAGACTGGCAAGTTCCCTTCTGCTTCCTCTCTAGGTCTTCCCTTGTGGGTTGGTCCAAATCAAGCATCCCCAATCCGAAAATCCCAAAACGGAAACACTTCATCTGAAACCACCTGAGTTATCCTATCAGCACTAAAAACAAAAACAAAAAACAAAAACAACAACAACAACAACAAAAACTTTCACATTTTGAGTTTTTTTTTATCAAAGAAGTTCAACTTAGGAAAGTAGATGCAAATATTCCAAAAATCTGGAAAAACTCAAAATCTGAACCACTTTCAGTCTGGCTTTGAACATTTTGATTCTCAGCCTTAATAAAGCAGAATAAGCAGGTCTAAGATGCCGAGTGAGTCAGCATTTACCAACCACGAGGAGGGTCTGGGAGTCAGGGAATCCCTCGGTCTCTGAGGTGACAGAGAGAAAGGAAGTTATGTGAAGCTCATGGAGTCTCAGTGTTCATGGGAAACCTTGTCTGTGTTTGAGTCATGTAGCTGATAGGAGATGAAGGTCACGTATTGATTAAGTGGAGAGTATGTAACCTTAAAACCCTAGGACTGCACTGGCCTAGTACTGATGGTACCAGTATAAACAAGATGTGCACAAAAGTCAATCCCTTCTGAGGCCTGGTAAGAGGTTCCTGAATCTTGAACTCTCAACCCCAGAGGGTCGACTGTACTTGACCTAATGTGGCAATGGAAAGAGCTGGAACCTCCTGCATCCACCTCATGTTGTTCTACAAGGGCAGGGGGAATAGGAACAAGAGACTTCTTTTGATGAGATAGGGCTTAGAAGCCCAGAGATAAGGCAAGGACAGTCAGGCCACTAAAAACAGAGATGCCCCTTAAACAGCTACTGCTTTGGTTTTTCCCTTGACATTTGAAGAGAAGGGGGAATGAGAGTAGATATGCACTCTGCAAAAGAAGAGGAAGAGGACATGAATGAGAGAGAGACAGAGAGAGAGAGAGAGAGAGAGAGAGAGAGAGAGAGAGAGAGAGAGA
>JANHMN010000006.1:23947088-23986827 GCA_030674055.1 Rhabdomys pumilio | reverse complement strand
AGAGAGAGAGAGAGAGAGAGAGAGAGAGAGAGAGAGAGAGAGAGAGACAGAGACAGAGACAGAGACAGAGACAGAGAGACAGAGAGAATGACAGACAGATAGACAAACCATACAGACCAGACAGACAGACTCAGTCTTGGCAGCAAGTACCTTTACCTGCTGAGCCTTCTCACTGCCCCTTTTCTTCTGTCTTGAAGGAGAGAACCATATCTCTATGGCTGAGACCCAGGTTTTGCTTGCTGTGTTAAGCTTATAGCAGCCAGATATTCTTAAAGATGTGTCTTGACACTGGTACTAGGTGTTCATGGCAGCATGTCCCAAAGCTGACTAAGCATCCTGGGCCCAAAAGCAGACTTTGGCTGTACTTAGAACAATGGTGTCCCTGCCTCTGGTCCTCTAAGGCAGCACCCGTGGCTCTCCTATGCCCAGACCCACCTGCAGCATGGCACCTCTTCCTCCTTGTGGTTCTGAGCTGGGGTTTGGAAGGAGCTGTAGCATCCCCAGGTTTGTGGACAAGATGCCCATGAGTCTGACACCATGTCCATGGGCCCCAGTGCTGGCCTTGGGGCTATAGTGGCTCTGTGTTTTCATGGTTTTGTTTTTGCCTCTAACTCTATACCTTCTCCTTACTCTGCCCCATTTGAACAAAGTTTTTCTTTTCTCCCATTTAAGTGGATATGTTCTTATTAAATTTTAGCTGCATACTTAAAAAAAAAAGAAAAAAACCTGGCCTTTCTCAGACTCCTCTTGTAAACAGATATCAAGGGTAGTTCGGGTAAAGGAGAGAGGTTTTCTTTTTTCAGCCATCTGTCAATCTGTAAAAACAAAACACACAAAAAATTGGGTCAGCATCATCCCACGTGGAACCCAGGCACCCACCCCCAAGCTACAGAAACAAGGATTGCAAAGGTCATTGACCTCCACAAATATTTATATGCTCTTTGCCAACTCTCACCATGGGACTATAGGGAAACACAGACTTGGCCAGTGAATATCTGTAGGAAAGGAAACAGAAGAATTGGATTCCTGCTTTTCCTCTCTCTGGCCCCAGTCCTTAATAACAAAAACGTCAATGTCTGGCCATAAACGAAATAGCTCCTCTTTCCAGAAAGTTCTCTGTGCTAAGCACTGAGGGAGTCGGAACCAGGGCATGTTCACAGACAGCTGGAGTGGTTGGGAAGTTTGAGATGAAGTCCCAGGACTACATCCGTGGTGTGTCTCAGAGAGAAAAATTGAAATCTAGGGTGAGGAAGTTGTCCCTGTCTGTGTTCTGCTTTCAAATACTGACCAAGTGACCTTTAGTTCAGTTCTTACATAAGCCAACTCATTAGAGCAAGGTCCTCAGCAGGATTCCCCTGCCCTACTTCAGAGACGATGCCCAAGGTGCGGTCTCCAGGCCACCCGTACTTGGGTCTGGCTTTCCTACAAGTTGAGGAGATTCTGTGCCTGCTCTTTCATGTTTAGTAATTTTCTGCTTTTCCTCTGTATTTATGATTGACATTTTGTTATAAACTCAAGAATAGCAAAAGAATAAGGTGGAGCAGGGGTTAGGGTCTTGGAGTTTCTGTGCCCTCTCTTAGGTGCACCATTCTCTCAACATCAGAACATACACATATCTGGAAATGTCACAGAGCCTGCATGGTCCTGGGTTTTTATTTGGTAGCTCAGTCCATTTGGTGTTGCTATAACAAAATATCTGCGGCTGCGTACTTATAAGGAAAAGCTTATTTTAGCTTATGGTTTGGAAGCTGAAAAGTTTTGCCAGCTACATGTGATAAAGACCTCAGGAAGTGTCAATAGAGTAGAAGACCGCTTCACAGTGGATCCAAGGACAGAAAATAATATATAGAAAGGACAGTAGACATGCGCTATAGTAGCCTTGCTCTGTAGGAATCCGTCATGGTAACTGCTCTAGTCACTAGAAAGGCATATTCCACCTTGTGAGGTGGTTCCCCGTGACGTCATTACCTCCTACAAGGTCCACTCTGGTTCCACTCACCTAACTTAACTGAGGGCCAAGTCGCCATTGTGCCTACCTTGGAGCAATATACCATACATGAATCATAGAATATGGGGTTCTGATGCTATGCAAAATGGAATCATTGGCCACGTGATACACTCAATCTCCTGAGGTGAGGCAGGCCCAGAGCTCCACTCCTCTTATCATGCACTAGGTATTTTTCTGTGACCAGCACCCATCTTGAAGCTCTCTAGGGGCCTACAGTGAAGGATACAGGTATGGGTGTGTGGTGGGGTTTTATTTTTGTAACAAAGATACTTCTATCAGGAAACTCCAAGGTTTTCTATACCCTTAGCTAGGAAAAAGAGAAAAAAAGACAATCAAAAGTAAAACCACAGATAATATATTTTTTTGAGACAGAGTACCACTTTGTAGCCTTGGCTGACCCAGAACTCACAATGAAGCCCAGGCCAGCTTTGAACACATGGCAAGTGACCCTGCCTCAAATTTCCCATATTTCTAAATACTGGGATTACAGGTGTTACTATCATGCTTGGCCAATACAGTCTTTATTATTTTACACTGCTGCTATCTGTCTGACCTATAAAGGGAAATTATTTAGAAATCTCTGTATTTTATATGGCCAGAGAATCTAAGATTGATCTAAAAGATTTTGAAGGAAGTTTGGAGGAAGGATAAGCCGGAACTAGGTTGATTAGAGGCATTCCAGGTGAGACCCTAGATAGGGGATCATATAGTTGACAAGGATAGTTGCAGGAGAGTACAGGGACACTGGAGCCTTAGAATGTTCAAGAGACTGAGTCCATGTACCCAGGTGTCAGGGGAGGAAAGAGAGATCAGAGGCCCAAAGGAAAGTGAGGAGGGCCTATAGCTGGGTACATAATTTTAGATTAGTGGAGTTGTTCTTATGAAATTTAATATTTGAATGAATATTTTTTTTGTTAATTCTCCATCAATCTACTTGCTCTTCCTTTAATTTCTGTTACTTTGAGAATTTTTTTTATTTAATATATTCTGATTTTACCAATTTTGTCATCATAGGAATTTATTTATTCTGATTAGGCTCATCATGCCTTTTTATTGAAAGACGTTTATCTTTTCGAATTCTAGGAAACTCTCAGAGCCTTAGGTCTTTAAATAACACTTTTCCCCATCGGAGTTATCCGGAATTCCTAATAGAATTATGTATGTTGGGTCTTTTATTTTGTCTTCTATGTCTCTTTATAGATAATTATAGTTTCTGACCATTTACTTATATTTGAAGAGGTTTCTTTAAGTGAATGGTCTGACTCTACTTCTCTCTTAAGTTATGTCTGGTGCTTAGGCCTTTCACTTTATTTTCAATGCTTATTGGTTTTTATAAAGTTCTACTTGTTTGTATGTCTCTCCCTTCCTTCCTTCCTTCCTTCCTTCCTTCCTTCCTTCCTTCCTTCCTTCCTTTGGCATCCACCTATCTTCTCATATCTGCCTGCCCTTTTGCTGTCATGCTCTTAGTTTTGCCTTTCCATTATTTACTTTCCTTTTGTAGCCTTCTCTAGAGGTCATCCTGACCTGCAACCCATTAATTCGTGTGTCCTCTTCAGTTGCTTTCACTGAAGGGTTGTTTCCAGTAGGAAAGGCTTGTCTGTGTGCAGTGGTTCGGAGTGAGAAACCTCCATGCCCTGCTCTCAACTTCCCTCCATGGTTGCTCTAAATTTCCTTCTCATGTAGACTTGAGATGGGGGAGTGAGGTCTGCAAGGTCAGGTAGGCAGGCAGGGGTGGTGATGGAGTGGATGTGAGTATATTTAGAACCAATAAATACTTGACCCAAATCCCTTTTCCTAGGTCACTAGCTTTAGTTGACATGGTTTCTTTACAAAACTCTGAGTTCTATACCCTTTCTTCTGATTTGGGGTTGGGGGTTCCAAGAGGTAAATTGTGAGCATCTAGTTCAAATCCATCCGTGAGGTAACTCCTTGGTTTGTATGGTTAATTGACAAAGGCAGAGGTAGTACGAGCGTGTGATCTAGATTCTGTATCTCTTCTTAACCATATTAGAGGAAGAATCTTCCTCCAAAAACTGGCTCCTTGCCCTCCCTTCCTTCCCTGTCCTCTCCTACCTAACAAATGAATCCATGTGCCTTTAAAACCACAGCTCTGAGCCCACTGGTTCAAAACCCTCTGAAGACTCATTTCATGTCTCTAATAAAAAGTCCACATCATTGTTGGCATTCTAAGCCATTCATTTTTCCAATTGTATTTCTCAACTCTTTATGAGTCCTCCAATCCACTCCAGCAGAACTGTTCCCCACCCCCACTGTCCCTTCTACAAGCCTCAGGAGTATTGACCTATGACCCTTGATCATGCCGTTTGTATTCTGAGTTGTATTTGAGTTACTTGAGTGCATGTCTCTCACAGCCCCATTGAGTCTCCAGTTCTTGGAGGACACAGCTATATGCGATTCATCTCTCTGCTCTCCACGTCACAGAAAAGCTGTTCTGATGAGCTGGAATGAATCAAAGTGCTCCCGTGCCTCCTGCGGAGGTTGTTAAGCCAGGCCAGTGGTTCCTGAATTGCACAGGCAGGTTCGGCAGATTGTTTTGGGGAACTGCTGACGTTGGTATGATGGTTTTAGGGCACGTGTAGATAGAGGGCTCAAGCCCAGCAGTGAAGCATGCCCTCACAGTGTCCCCCTTTCCTCCATTTCTGGGCTTCCTGGTTGGCCCTAGATCATAACACTTTCTTCAGGACATTTTTTTTCGGGGGCCAGACGCTATCTCTAAAGTCCCATGCTATGTCTGGATAGTCCACATCTGAGACAGAGGGAATCCTGTCCAGCACAGCCCTCTGTCAATGACTATGTGTCATCTTTCAAGTCCAGTGGAAATCTTCACACATCCCTCTGTCAACCCTACACAAAGTGGATGACACGACACACATCTGTTGTTAAAAGGTGTCCATTAAATCAAC
This sequence comes from Rhabdomys pumilio, assembly GCA_030674055.1. Lineage (NCBI taxonomy): Eukaryota > Metazoa > Chordata > Mammalia > Rodentia > Muridae > Rhabdomys > Rhabdomys pumilio. Next base: position 23,981,895 of record JANHMN010000006.1, on the reverse strand, counting down.
AGGGTGTCCCAAAGCAGACACACAGTGGAGAGTGTCTTAAAGCGCCACGACCCCTCTGACTCAGTGCCAACTTGCTCTTTTATCTCATTCTCTCAAAGCCTAAGGAGATTTGAACACTTTAACAGCTTTTCTTTTGAAACACGATTAGGAAAAAAAATGATCAATTTCTTCAGTGGCTCTAAATTTAGGCAAACAACTGGGAGCTCAACTGAGCTGTTGGGGGACTGGGTGTGTCAACAGTGGCCTTATTCACAGTTGTCATGAGCCTCATCCATTGCCTGGCATGTATGTAAACTCTCATGTTAAGTTTTTAAGTGAAGGAGCAAATGAGTGAACGAGTGTATCTTTTTATGTCCTCTGACAGACTACAACAGCAGTGAGTTAAAAACAGCTTGCAAGAAGCACGAGCTTTATGTGAGTTTCCAGGACCTGGGATGGCAGGTGAGTCTCAGGATGAGGAGGACACAATAGGTATCTTGATCTTATCTCACCAATGGCTGCCATCATCAGCTTCCTGGAGCTGTCTGTCAAAGCAATCCAAGGAGCCCTCAAATATTCAAGCTGCTGGAGTTAAGACAGAAAAACCCGGCCTGCTGATATACCCAGTGCACCCTGCCCTTTGTGGGCTTCCAAAGCTTTGTAACCCCTTAAACCCAAGGCCTACTTACTGTCTTAGCTCACTCTTTCAAAGTCCAAGGGGGTGGGCATATTTATTTGTACATTTGAGTAACTTTTATTTTGAAACAGGATAACAAATTTAAAAAAAAAAAAGTGATGAATTTCTCCAGTAGCTCTAAATTGGCCATGATCCTGCATGGAAGAACGTTTGGCTCATATACCAAGTCCAGCTGGATGTGACGAGAAATGGGAGATAATAGTTTCTCTGTATGTAGGTGGCATGACTTTGACAGGAACATAATGGGATCCTGAAGAGGATCCTTTGGGTCCAAGTCCACATAACAGATCCTGACTTCTAATGTTTAACAGAGCGTGTTTCCGCTATATGTGTTCAATAGCTCTAGTGCTCTGAGGGTTGAAGCTGAGACTTTCTCAAGGCTACAGTCTCCTCTCCTCGTTGGTGTCAGCCCCCACAGTGCACTGTGCTAAGCTAGGATGCTTGGTATGTTAGGTGTACTATGGGTACTCTCAACTGGCATTTTAGTGGAGTGTAACCAAGAAGCGTTTGCTCTTTAAGCCATTCACCCACTCTCTTAGTTAGGGTTTGATTGCTGTGAACAGACACCATGACCAATGCAAGTCTAAAGGACAACATCTAATTGGGGCTGGCTTACAGGTTCAGAGGTTCTGTCCATTATCATCAAGGCAGGAGCATGGCAGTGTCCAGGCAGGTATGGTGAAGCAGGAGATGAGAGTTCTACATCTTCATCTCAAGGCTGCTAGCAGAATACTGGCTTCTAGGAAGCTAGGATGAGGGTCTTAAAGCCCACACCCACAGTGACCACACCTTCAAGGTCATACCTTCTAATAGTGCCACTCTCCGGTCCAAGCATATACAAACCATCACACCCGCTCAATTCCAGATCTAACAGGTTCATAGCAGCTAAGAACCCATGGAAAGACTGGAAGCTCTAGGGTCTGATCAACAGGCTCAAGCTTCACTTGAATGTGAACTTGGGCAATTCCCAAAACTCCCTGCATGTCCCCATATTGTGCACCATGAACAGTGCCTTCTCTTGGGGCCACTGAGAGTGTAGATGGTCCAGGGTTGCCTGGTGATGCTTCACTGCTTCCTTTTGCTTTGTCTCAAGGACTGGATCATTGCACCCAAAGGCTATGCTGCCAATTACTGTGATGGAGAGTGTTCCTTCCCGCTCAACGCACACATGAACGCCACCAACCACGCCATCGTACAGACCTTGGTGAGTGCTCTGATTCGGCTGTAAGTGGGATCGGGCCTAGATCTGGTGTCATTTCTAACTGTCCTCACACACTTCTGTTCTGGAACAGGTTCACCTTATGAATCCTGAGTACGTCCCCAAACCATGCTGTGCGCCAACCAAACTGAATGCCATCTCGGTTCTTTACTTCGATGATAACTCCAATGTCATCTTGAAAAAATACAGGAATATGGTTGTCAGAGCTTGTGGATGCCATTAAGTTGAAGCCAGTGGCGGGAGGGTGACTCTGCCTTGGATTCCTAACTCCATCTGCCTTAAAACACGTGAAGCAGCATAGTGAATCGGGGACGGTGACATCGCAAGCATCTCCTGCTGCTGCCTTAGCCCGAGGAGGATCTTAGGAGAACCTTGTTGACTTTCCCAGTTCCTAACTGAACAGTTGCTGGTCTGTAGGAAGCTGTAATGCTTACAGTGCAGGCCTGGAAACTGCAGAAACATAATGTTCACCTCCCCCAACCCCACCCAGACTAGTTTTAGCTTTTAGATCTAGCTGCTCGTGGTGTAAGCAGAGAGTAAACTTGAAGGAATATTCGATATCCCTGGTTGAAAGATCAAGTGGTTCTATAGCACCCATCCCGGGGAGATTTTGCAAATAGCCGAATAGGGAGGAGAGGAGAGTGCTCTATCAGATTCCATTCCCAGCAAGGGCAGCTTCCACGGGACCTGCAGCCTGGCCATCGACAGGCTTTGTGGAGATGCCTTCTGTCTACTGTTGTAGTTACATGGTTTGTGTTGACTCTTGGTGATGTGAAAACGTACTCATTTCAGTCAAAACAAACTGTAGCATTTCCACAGCACCCTCCTCCCTTCCTCACAGAATTCGTTCCTAGGACCCAGAGTAGACAGACCATACTTTGTGGCAGAGCCATGAAGCATCTGCAGTAGCTTTCATCTAAACTATGGAACAGCAGAATGTGATTCTGCATCTCTTGGGCAGAGTGGCTGACAAGCACGGTAACACCAGGACCACTGGCTCCAACATCAGTTATCTCTCTCTCTCTCTCTCCTAACTCTGCTCTTTGCCTTTTCCTTACATTAGCATTCCACGGCTCAGGGCTAGAGTCTAAACAGAAACCCAGAGGGAAGGGACCTGCCTCTAAGAATGGGTTTGTGGAGGTGAGCATGCTGTTTGTAAACCAAAAACCACCATTTCCTCTTGTAGAAAGTAAGACTCAGACTGAATCTTAGAATATTTTTTAAATGCCTTTTTCACAACCATGTACCGGGAAGCCAATTTCATACTAAACTGATTAAATAATACATTTACAATCTGTAACTGTTTGTACTTACAGCCTTCTTTGTAAATAGAAACTATAATTTATTGTCTATTTTATATCCATTTTGCTGTAACATTTAAGGAAAGACCAGACATTTTTCTTTAAAAAAAAAAAAGTTTATTTAGAAAGTATAAACCAATTGTACCACTTGAGTTTTCTTTTAATACAAGACTCATGATGCAAAGCTGAAGCCACCGTGAGCTGGGCCAATAGAGCTGGTTTCCAAGGACCAGCTGTGACCCACACTTGATTAATAATAAACGTTCAGAATGGGCTGGCGGGTGTCTCTGCTCCTGATGCTTAGGAAGCAGACATGGTCTTTTTCAAGTCTCCTTGCCACACATTTTATGCCAGGTGTTGACTTCACCCTGCTTATGGGAGGTGGTGAAGGGTCTGGGCACAAACATAGTGAGTGGTTCTGAGAACAAGCCAGGCAGAGGCATGGATGGCGCAGGCTGCATCTTTGCAGGGTTAAGAGCAGCAGAGTCTAATAACCAGGACGTCGGGAACCGGAAGGAGCTGTGTGAAATCCAACCTCGGGCTTCCTAGGTGAGGGCAGCCCTGCTGACTGCAGTCTTTGGTCTTGAGGTCAAATGAATGCCACTGCTCACACATTATTAGAAAGATGGTCAGCCTCCTTGAAGGTGGAGATTATAGAGCAAGCTTCTAAAAGGACTACGTAGGAAGAGAACCAGAAACTATTTCCGGAAGGCCCAAGTGGAGCTGCAGAATCTCCCTGGTCCTTGGACCTGGGAAAGCCTATCAGGTGAGGACCCATCTCATGGAGTGTCCCACACCCTCACTTTCTGCAGAAGACATCTCCACCCTATGCAAAGCAGACGAGAGGATCCTTTGAACAGCATGAGTATTTGGGGCACATATCAGAAGTACCATTTGTTATGGCTTACCTCTCTCAACTAGAGAAGTAATAACACCCAGGAGCCCAACAGTGGCTGTGAAGGGATCTTCAGGACTGCGGACTTTTGTTTTGAAATCTGCATACTATGGACTGACCCGTTACTAAGTCACAGTGCCACAGGCTCACTTTCCAGAACTCAGGCATTTCAAAACAAAAAAACCCACCACCAACAACTGCTTCTGCATGATGCATTTCCTCACATCCCCCAGGAGCCAACAGAGTTCAGCAATTTGGTTTTCCTTGACTGTATTTTAGTTGCAAAGGGAGCCAATTTAATTCTGTCAGAGAAAGTTACAGGGTGGATCGGCACTGAAAGTATTTGGTTTGCCCAGGGACCGTGAGCTATGATTAGAGACACTTAAGGGCCGTAGTGAGTAGTGGCTCAGAGAGCACACAGGAAACAACACACGCTCAATACATTCAGCTTTCTGACTAACCACAGTGAAAACGCGCATGTCCACGTGAGGTCACTCCTATGCACGGGGTGCATAACGCCAGACTGGATGACTTCACCAGGGGCGCCCTACAGTTCATCCTTTGCCTGGCGCAGAACAAAGCTGTGTAAAGAGTCGAGGTCTCTGCCTCCGTTGTGTTCACCCACTTTCTCACCTCCTCGGAAAAGCAGCAATGTGGGATAGCCTCGTACCTTTAAAGGAGAAAGAGAGAGTGCTTTAAATCATGCACAAAAGAGTAAGTATTGAGGACTTGAGTTTTGTTCTCCAGCACCCGTGTATAAAACAGGTCCTGGTGTGCCCATCTAGGATTCCACTGCTGCTGGGGTTGAGACTGGAGGAACCCCAGAGCTTATTGGCAAGCCAGCCCATCAGTGAGTTCTAGGTCCAGTGAAAGATCAGAAGAAAGATGTCTGATGTCAATGTTTTAGGGTTCACAGAGCACACCAAACCAAGAAAAAAAAAAGCTGTTATAGGTAAGGCTGGGGAATTCTGTGGCTACTACCAGTGCTACTGTATGATTGGGGCCTTGGTTCTATGTCCCGCACCATACATACAGGGGAATTATAAATGACACGCACATAGCCCATAACATCGTATGATGAGCTCAGAATAAACACGCCAGTTAAACAGACTGTCTCTCCAGCCATGGCCTTTTTCAAGGGTGTTTTGACTCACACATTCCTTTCAGCCCCATCCTTCAAGATGCCTGTTTATAACTGAAGGCTGAGCCCTTGGGTGGTTAGGACAAGGCAGCTGCTGGCTAGGCAGCAGGTAGCACCACCAAACCCAGCAAGAACCCAGCACTCCACTCTGAGAGGACAGCCTCCTCTGCTGCAGAGGGTCCTTTATTTCTCAAATGGCACAACTCAAGATACAAGCCATTCTCTAGGGAGACCTGGACAGAGTGCGTGAACTCATTCCATGATGTCAAGTGACAGTCCCCCTGGGGCTCTGATCTAAATCTTCAGCTCCCCATCTCCAGGCATGTTTCCCCTGAGGTACCCACCGAGTACTTGCTGCAGACATTGCGTTCAGCAGTGCAGTCTACCTCTGCGATGGTGACGTCTGACAAGCCTGGGAATTCCTTTTTAGAGAGCTCCTCCCAGGTAGGAGCCAGATTCTTGCAGTGGCCACACCTGGAAGAGAACAGGGGCAGTTGTACTGAGATCTGGTCAAGGTCAGTCTGTGTTTCTCCTGCTTGACAGTCACCATACCCTCAGAATCAGTTATAACTACCAAATTCTCCCACTGAATACTCATGGGCTCTTCCTTCCTCTCCTATGAAGGAAGTGAAAGTTGTGCCACTTGGTAGTCTGACAGAAGGTTTTCAAAGAAAGTTAGATTCTGCTCCCACAGCATGGTGAGTGGAGCTGACACATAAAATCACTGTGAGCAGCCTGGGTGGACACTCCTTGATATGTCATCCACATCAAAGACGCCACAACAAAGCTATGCTCAACTCTTCCCTTCTCTGCTGCCGTTTGCTTTCTTTCTGCCTTCGCCACTACAGGAGGGGCTTCTCTCTCCACTCATCTATCTGTACAGCTTTGGGGGTTTTCTAAATAAAAATGGTTAATAGCATTATGTGGCAGCATTTCTTGTTTCTTCTCTTTGTAGCCCAGGCTGGCCATGAACTCTCAGTCCTCCTGCCTTGGTCTCCCCGGTGCTAGGATTTCAGGCCTGAGTCACCATGCCAAGCCGCCTTTCTATTCAAGGGCAAAAGCTGCCCAACTCACGGGTGACGCCCTCATTAGCACCTCTCCTGCGTGCACGGAGTGAACAAGGTGATAGGGTGTCACGGTGACTGTTGTGTGTTTGATTCATCTTCTCCTCTATGTGCTCTGCTTGTCCAAGTGAACTGTACTTACAAAGACAAACTGTAGATGCAGTTTTAGAGCTAAGGAAACAGGTTCAGGGACATCAAAGGACATGCAGAGTTACAGTCATTCATGAAAGTCACGTAACCCATCTGTCCTCTGGTGCCAGGCTATCTAGGTCTCTGTTTGCTCTCCGTCCACTGAGATTCTAGTCCCTGAGGACCACATGGCAGGAAGGTTCGGGTAACTAGGTCATGTACTGAATGGCTGGACGAGAAAGCTGAGCCTGTCACAATTCACTTCTGGTTTTGTTTGTGCCTAAGTAGACTGAGCTTTAAAGGTGAATTCGCATCTTTCTCTATAAAATAACCATTGCTGCACAGGGTACAGTAGAGTCATTTCCTGTAAGACAGCCTATGTGTAAGTGTGACTTCTGCTCACTCCGCTGAGACACATGCTGTGACAGGGAGCACTGGCACACTGTCTGAGGCGGCCACTTACCACGGCGCATAGAACTTGACAAAGGTTATTCCCTGTGCAATAGTGTCCTCGAAGCTCTTCTCGGTGAGTGCCAGCACAGTGCCCTTCAGGAGAGAAGGTCAATTTAAACACACTGATTAGAGCAGAACAGGGCAGAAGATGGGATCTGGCCAGAGCAGCCTAAAAGTTATATGCAGGGCAGCCCGATCTCTTGATGGACAAAGACATTAGCACAGGGACTAGGGTACCAAGTCCAAGAGCTGCTGAGGGTTGTGGGCAGGACACTGAGACCCTTGACAGACCTCCCAACTACCTCTGTTCTACCCAAAACCAGCCCATGGGCTTCCCATACTGTGTCCCAGGGCTCTGCAATGTGGATGAGTTCATTCTAGGCTGGGCCTATAGCTCCCAGGCTTATAGCCCAAGATGCCTCTGTGGGTCTGCATGAGCTCACATGCTGTTTTTCTCTCCTGCCTTGCCTATCTTCAAGCATTTATCTCTTCTAGCCAACAGGGACCTAGCAGCACAGACATGGTAGGTGGCTTTTATTACACCCATACCAATGGGCTTCTATGTACTCTACAAAAAAGTGTGAGTATGGACCCAAGTCAGGCTAGGGTTTCATGCAGGCATTTTAAAACAGTTCTATCTTAAGAGTTCTTCATGGGATCTAGTCTGTATTTCTCTAAAAGCCAATGTTCAGCAGCCCCCTCAGAGGTGCTGGGGAACATTTATCACACAATCTGGACCTCCAACAGGAAGTACTTACTATAATGCTAGCATCCTATATCCTGATAAGCAGCCGTGTTCTCTGAGAGGCCAGATTAAAGATGGAAAACTTTGTTATAAATAGCCATGAAAACACTTGCAGTGTGTAATTACCCTGTTAGGGATGACACACATGCACCCTAGGTGGTCACATTTCTCAAGCCAAAACTTAAGGAATGGGTCCCTAAGCTTGAGGAGGCTTGCTGTCTGGCAGGGGCAGGGGCATCAGACAGCACTCATGTATCCAATTTCCAAGTACCAGGTTTTCTTGAGTGATGGCTCCAACCCTCTCTCTACATGACGGGTATTCAGTGAGTCACTGCCCTCATCCCAGGGAACAAGGCATGTGTACTAGCCCTGACCCCAACACCCCCACTCCAGTGTCTCACTGTCAAGAGAAGAGCTCAGTGGTGGGAGCTGAAACAACACCGTCCACGCAGTTATACCTTGGTACCCAGGGGATGCTGGTGCCAGGGACTTCCCTATTCCACAGTCCCGGGTTTGCTCACATGAAACGACTGGGCAATTTGCACAGAGTATACACATATCCTCCCATATCTTTAACTGCTACCTGTCACTCACTGTGGCCCTCCTGCCCTGGTCCTGAGTCCTGCACTGACTGCCCACTGTTTTGTTTCCATCCTCCCATATGTGCAACCTAGAAACCAAACATCCCCACCCCCACTTCTTACCTGTGTTTGGGTATCTGCCACCATTGGCTAGAGACTCCTGGAATCAGAGTGACCTCAGATCCCTCCTCCTCACCCTACCCCCAGAACTATCCTCACTCACAGGAGGAGTGGAATCCTCAGGCTCCCCTCCTCCTGCCCCCACTGTCTCACCCTTACTTTGGAGTCTCCTTGTCATTCAGAGCCCAGTATAATAGTTCCCCCTCTTGCCTCAGCAACTGCAAGTCATATTCCCAAAGCTGACCTGCTCCAACCTGCTAGGGCTCCACCCTCTGAGCTCCCATCCCTGGCTGCTCTCGGGCACCCCTCTATGCAACCTGGTTCCTCACAGTGCCTTCCTGACTCACTGTGGCCCTGCTCTGAACACAACAGCTGAGTCTCCCAATGGTATCTGGTTCCCATGCGCCCCCATCTGGCAACTTCTAAGCTGTCAGTTCTGCAAACCCTTGCTCATTTCTCTTCTCTCTAGGCTGACTACCCTGATGGTCACAGTCCCATGACACCTGCTCATCTCTGCTCTCATTGTCTCCTCCAGAGACCTAGCATCCTCCACAGGCTAGAAAACAGCTATGAGGGCTTTTGTTTTTGTTTTCTTCCTAGTAGCCCATGGTAGTGTCTAGAATGTACCTAAAACTTGTTAAATGCAGAACTAAAAGTCTAACAGCCAAGATCCCTAGGGGCTGGAGAATGGCTCAGTGGTTAAGAGTTCAAGCTCCGTTACAGATGACTCATGTTTGGTTCCCAGCATCCATACGAGACGGCTCACAACTGCCTGTAACTCCAGGTCTAAGGGATCAGATGCCTCTGGCCTCTGCACACCCCCCTTCCCTACCACCTACACAAAGAACTAAAAATAATAAAAATAAATCTTAAAACCAAAGACGCTTGGACGAAGAAGGATAGAGGCTGCCTAAGCAGATGACATGTTCTGCAATCTGGCTACCCAATCTTCTACATAGCCCTTCCTGATGCATATCTCCCAGAAGCCTTTGCTACAGGGTTAAAATGAAATGACAGCGGTCAGCTCTGGAGGGAACAGAAACGGGGCCAGGGCAGCAAAGAAGAGTCACAGCAAACTCTCACATATATGTAACTAGAGCAAAGGGACAGAGTCTGGAGGCTTGTGACACCAGCACCTTCTCTCAGGGTCTTCTCACCTCTACCTCAGGGGTTTTCAAGGGACACCTCTGTTGACCTTGGCCATGAGGAGCATGTAGCAGTAGACCAAAAATAATTTCACACTCAGAAGACCCCATTTGAGAAGACTCTGTAGGTACTCAGGACCATCTCCCTCTGACAAACACCCACCTTGTCGCCTGTGGGCTCAGCAGCCATCGCCGGGGCCTCCGATGGCTCAACAGTCTCTGCAGCTGCCTCTGAACCCTGAAGTTGGGACTGCACATAGTCTCTCAGTGACTCCAAGTCCCGCTTTCCCTTGTACTGATCCACCTGTCCGAGACATACAGATGTAGTCAGCATTCTCGGTCGCATGATGTCCCACCCCATCTGCCCAGTTAGGCCCCTATCAGAAGTTTCAGCTCCAGCTATGTGTCTGTCTCTTGTGAACAGGCGCTCACACTCAGATGGGAAATTAGATTGATTTAACCCCCCACCCTCCATCTCAAGCTCTGCATCATTGGAGTCTAAAGTAGGGGCTAGCCATTCACCCATCGACTTCCTTGAGAATTCTGAGATGCTAACTATGAGCAAGGCATTGGAGGAGTGGGGAGACGGATTAATCCCCTTCTGAGGCCTAGAAGGTCTATGTTAATACCAGAGCACAGGCGTCTGGTGCCTACATAGCTGTCTAATTTCAGTGGAAACTGAAGCTTACAAAAATGCCTCAGAATAGTTTGGCAAATGTCAGTTTTCTTATTTACCAGGCCTATCAGTGAAGGGAAACACATTACATTCAACAGTACTCATTCCTCCTACAGCTGACAGTGGCCATTTCCTGTACCTGTATTCTCTCAGAAACTTAGCCACAATGCCTAGTGGAAAGCTTATCCCCACACAGCACACAGGAGCTAAAGACATACCTTCTTGCCATCTCGAAACCAGAGCAGAGTTGGATAGCCTCTGACCTGATGCTCTGAGCAGACGGCATAGTGCTGCGTGCAGTCAACCTGAAAACACAGTACAACAGAGCACTCAGTCAGCTTCCCCACAGCCTTGTAAAAGGCATTATCAGACAATTTATACCTTAAAATAAGAAGTTTTCATCCAGATCCCAGAGCAACCGTGGCAGCAATCTGTAAGTTTTATAAAGACTTTGCCTAGAAGCCGCCCACAAATACACCCACGCTAATGGAACACAGTGGGAAGATTTGTCTTGGGATGTGGGATTTATTTGAATTCAACTGAAAATGGCAGGTCTAGGAAGCCCCACCCACTGTCTGGGAAGAAGTGTGAGCCTGGCTCCTGAGAGAGAGTACCACACTCACCCAGGCTTTCCCAAGGCTGGGAAACCTGCTATCACTCACAGTTATACAGTTTCAAATGGGGGGCGGGGGGACATGGCTCAGCGACACAGCATGTGCTATGCTCAGCATGCACAGGTCCCTGTAGTCCGATTCCTGTGCATACACCCCACGAATGGGAGCAGGTAGCCCATGTTTAATGAGAACGTTTGGTGAGTGTAGCGTTATAACTTGTCCAAGTAAGAATTTCAGGAGCTATTTATTTGGATGGGAACTGAACCCAGGGCCCTGTTCTTAAGAGGCAAGCACAGCTGAGCTACATCCCCTGCCCTGCCCTTAAAACATTTTTATTTTGAGATAAGAGTCCCAATAAGTTATCCCAGCTGGCCTTGAATTTGTGATCCTCCTGCCTAGATTTCAGAGTAGCTGGGCTCCAGTTACTTCAAGTAAAGCAAGATTCTGCCTGCCTGATATCTTTACAAGCATTATTTTTTTAATTTTTTTTAATCATTAAAATTAGCCAAGTGGAACTAAGCTGGTTTTCACTATGTCAATAAAGTGGGGTTTAAACTATGTTCAGCTGTAAGACTGCAACAAGAGCCATTAGGTGTTAAAATGAAGTCCAGGAAGCTTCCTGCTAGGTCTGTGAGGGGCACAAGCATTCTCCAGGGTCCTGTCTAAAGTAGCCCAAGTGACCAGCAATAAAAGTCCTTCACAGCCTGTGACTGCACATGTCTGCTTCTGCTTAGAGCCTCTTACTGGATAAAGTAAAGACAAATCATTTCCCATAAAAAAATCTCAAAGTAATTTGAAGTAAGGATACCAAGATTGGAACAAGACAGAATGAAGGCAAGATGTATTTTCACATTGTATTTCCACACAATGTTCAATGACTGAAATAATCAGCATGATTTATTATGTCTGTCATTATATTATCACTCAATGGTAGACTACAGCATTGAAAGCAAAGCGGGGCAAAAGGAGAAAAATCCATACAACTCACAGTAAGAATTACCATGTTCCCAGCATCACCCCACCCCAAGGGCCATGCTAAACAGCAAACTCTCATCTGACTATCCACCATCCACCATTTCCTTTCTGCAAAGTAAGTAACTCAGGGGAGACATCTCAGCCAGGTCCAGCCTATCAGGTCTACCAACCCCCAGTTTCTGTTTCTGACCATCATACCCAGACACACGGCACCGCTTCTGTATGCAAAAAGCCCTGCAGTAAGTGGAAAAAAGAGACATTTCTCTAGAGGAATTCCATAAAGAGTGGGTATCTGGTGGGTATCAGAAAGTCAATGAGATTAAAAGTAGCCAGAAACCCAGGAGCTTCTCTGGATAGTCCCAGAAAGCCTGGACACACAGAAGTTGTTACACAGTACTTCCAGCGTCTCTGTTTGAACAGTTGGAAGGAATGGTGGCTAGCAGTGTAAAGGAGGGCTCACCATGAGGGGTCTGCTGTGAGCCTGTGTGAATGCAGAACCCAGGAAGGACCCTTCAGGAAAGCTATTGGCTAAGATCCATAGACATCCAGTGAACATTCTACAAGGCTCTACCCCATATCTTTGGGCAGCTCCAGGGCTGCCAGTGCCGAGTTGGCCATCCCTTCTGAATAAATCGGCCAAGGCCATAATTTATCTCCATTCTGTGGAAAAGCCAGCAGACTCCAAAACCAGGCTGCCATCTGTAAAGGTGAAATGAATTGTCAAGTGGCACACTAACTGGAATTAATAAATCAAGTTTTCGACTTTGCACACAGAATGAATAATGGACTACTCTGCTAATTAATCCAGCCCGAAGCAGACGGCTTCCAGTTTAACAAGGGCTTGGACTTACCTTGCCAATCTTGACAGTTTCAGAATGTTCAAGGCCCAGAGCCAGCTGCTCCCAGGTTGGAGCCAGAGCTTTGCAGTGACCACACCATGGAGCGAAGAACTTGATAAAGTGGTCGCCTGTAGGGGAGGCCAAGGTGGAGAGGAATGGGAAAGAAGCATTGGGTTTACATCACAGGACCAAATGCTGAACTGAAGAATACAGCTTTGTTCCCTTGCTTATAGACTCACCACCACATATGTTTATACTGGAGTTCAAAACAATAACTCAAAATCAAATTTGTCATCTTTGAAGGATAATAGAGAACCAACTCACACTAAGAGAAAACTGGCAAAAGGGGAAAGAGCTGAACATTTACCTTAGCCTCTTTTAACCACTGCAAGTGATAAATGAGGGAGGGACCATGTGGTGACCACGAGTGCTGCTCCATCATAAACAATAGCTCTTGAGAGGCACTAGCAGGGTGGCTGCGGCTATGGCAATAATGCATTTCAGGGAAATGGTGAATCACTTATTTGAAATGATAAGCAACTGATCTTCGAGGCTAACACCGTCTCTGTGCAGACGTGTGGAGTACCAACAGCAGCATGGAGACTGAATTCCTAGCAGCTCCGATGGCAAGCCAGCAAGGTCAAGAAGCCATAGCTGCCTTTGAAGAAAGAGCCTCAGTGGGCCCTGAAACACCACCATGGGGGAACTTTGAGTGTGTTCTGCAGGAGACACTTGCACTGGGTGGGGCTTGGCTAGCCAGCAGGAGACTATCTAGGATGAGGGGATTTATGTAGAACATATATATTCTACATGAGCCCAGATCAGTCTGACTTCCCAGGGGAAACAGCTAGGTCCCACTGCCGGAGTAGTAATGCAGATTACATAACTCATTCTAGTAGCAATGGAAGACTCCATGATAAAGTTTTTGAGTAACGCAGGTGGTGAAAAGGACACCTGGCTCCTGGCAGGCACAGGCTTCAAGGCCAGATACAGTCCTAAGTCCTTTTTCATAGTGTGTGCAACCCAGTCTTCCAGGGGGGCGGGGGCCCCTCTCTGTGGCAGCACTTGATAATGGAGCCAGCAAGGAAGCTGCGTCTGCTTTCCGCCCATATGTGATGGAGCCAACCTCTGAAACCTGTCCACGTGGTAACAAGGGGAGGCTTGTGTTTTATTCGCAGTGGAGACTGCAGGCAGATATTTAGGAGACCGATTCCAAAGTCAGTATATAAAGAACACCTAATTTGATTCATAGTTTTAACAGTCTTACTACACTGTTTAAACAAGTAAGAAATGTGCTTCTTTCTGCCTCCAACAAGTAAACAAGCCCACGCCATTAATAAAGACTTCCTTATCCAAGGCTGTTGGTGTGTACCTAGTGTGCTCACAGCTTTAGCAAAGGCTTAGGTCAGGCATGTCTACAAGAACGAAAAAGGAAGAAATATATGGTATAAGAGCAGGCTCATCAAGCAACCATCCAAACGGTGCTGAAGAGACAACGTGAGCTGTGACTAGATGTTGCCATGAATCCTCAGATAGCAAGAGGAAAAGCCAGCCCAGAGCCATGGCCACCGATTCCAGTCTTACCTTGAGAAACATGCAGCTCAAAGTTGTTGGCTGAGAGCTCATACAGCCCCTGCTTGAGCTCAGGGGCTCTGGGTGGTTCTGCTTCTGGCTCTGGTGTCTAATAGGAAGAAGAAAAACAATCAGTGGGTTTGTCCTCGAGGATGCAGTTGAGGCATGGAGGAGGACCAGACCTTCTTCAGAAGACTTCAAAAATGTCTATCTGCCTTCACCTGTCTATCTCACACCTGTGCTGAACAAGGCCAGACAGGAAGTCACCCCCATCAAGAACTCTGGGTGCTTTAGCACCAGGCCCACCCTACTGACCTGAGCTATGGGGCAGTTGTCTCCACCCCAAACTCAACCAAGCAAATAAACCAACTGAAGTCTGCACACCCTGGAAACCATGCCCTCTTCCTGGACCTGATTTGAGATTCCCCACAGGGTTCAAGGTAAATTTTCAATGAGCACAGGAAGAAGCTAAGACACAAAGGTGGAGAAAAAGGCAAACCTAGAGGCAAAATCACAAGGAAGCAGGTTCTGATGATCCTCAGCTCCTACAAGGGGCAGGGAGAACATGGGGAGAAAAAGCTACCAAAGACCGGCAGAAAGGTCAGTCATAAGAATCCAGAACCCAACAAGCAAGAGGAACCAAGGAACAGGATTGGGTGGGCCTTGTGAGTTAAACCTTAAGGTAATTCATGAGACAAGGTTTGGGACAGAAGGGCACAGCCTTACAAAGGCTCTTCTGCCAGCACAGCAGCTATCCCTTATTGAAGGTGACACATCCAAGAGCTCCAACTTGAAATCATGGATAGAACCAAGCCCGAATCTACTTCATTTCCTGAGTATGCATGCCTAGGACAGTTGAATTTGTAAATGAAGTACAATGGGAGATTTGATAATAACTAATAAAATGGAAACCACAACAATATACTATAATAAAAGCTATCTAAAACTTGGAAATTGGAGAGAGCCCTGAGCAACTCTGGCCTCGTTCCCATCATACCTGGGAGGAGCCTCAGCTGGCCCAAGCCACTTCTTCATCATAACCATGAACACCAAGGCTGAGAGCCAAGAGCCACAGCCCATGCCCAAAGCCAGAGCCACTGACACCATGCCAGGTACCACAGGCAACAGAGGCCCAGACAGCCTCCCTAGGCAGCATATGCCAAGACGTAATCCCAGTGAACAACTGGAGAACGGTAAAATAGCTCAATATAATAACCAGATATGTTTTCACCAACAGGAATATATGGCAGAGTACCACAAAGAGGAACCTGGGAAGAACCTTCACAGTATAGGAGACAGAAAGAGACTGCAGCTTGATAATTTAAAGGAGAAGTATCACAGTAAATACGAAACCAACCATAACCCTTATAGATGCTAGCTGCCTTGTAGAGGTCCTCCATGCCATTGCAACAGAACTTCCAGAATACTGAGAGTGGGAAAATGAAGAGAGGTGCAGAGCTCGCGACACTGGCCCTACCACGGGTGACGGTTCTCACTTTACTGCATGTATGGAGTCTACTGAACACATAATTCGAGTAGCACAGAGAAGTGATGGGGAAGGGGTGTGCTAACAATCGGGGCTCAGCAGAGCAAGGGACTCCAGTAGGATAGAACACATATGGGGTTACAAATTACAACTCCACAAGGCCCTCTTCACCACAGACAGCCTAGAGAGGATGACAGTGAAGAGGACAAGGAAAACTGAGGCAATAAGATCAGGTCAGCAGCCACCTCATCACAAGTACAAGCTTAATTACTACCACAGATGCCCAGAGAACCTACCACAAAAGGCCACAGAGACAAACACAGATGATCTCTAGCTGAGAATTCCTCGTCTGCTCCCAAGGTCAAGCAGGGCAGGGTGGAGTAAATACTGGCTTACCAACGCTACCAACATGAGTGTATCATCCGACAAGCACAAACAATGTAAAATGCCAGCAATAAGAAATAAACAAGGCAGCTGGGAGAGATGGCTCAGCAGTTCGGTGTGCATTGTTCTTGCAGAAGAGCAGAAGTCCTCCCATGTACCCATGTGTCTATATTCCCACACAGGCATATGCATATACATAATGAAAAATAAAAATACATTTAAAAAAAAAAAACAAGAAATGAAGAGAAGAGCAGGGCTGAAGACCCAAAAGCTGCTCTTTGCCCTTTGACCCCATACACTAGCCCGCTCTAAGCGGCCTATGCAGCATGAACATTTTAGTACATTTCCCTTTCAGTAATGACAAACATTGTTTTATAGAAAGCCTCCGTTTTCCTCAATACATCTTCAAATGGTTTTAAATTGCTTCATATCTAGACAAATTGAGATTTTTAAGAGCTTCATTTTTAATTTAAATGAAAGTTTGATGTTCTAGTTTGCTTCATGTTGTTGTAATAAATGCCATGACCCAAAACTAACTTGGAGAAGAAAGGATTTAACTGGCTCATAGGTTCACATCATAGTCCATCCCTGAAAGAAGTAAGGCAGGAGAGGGTGCAGAGGCCATGGAACCGCTGCTTACTGACTTGCTCAGTCTGCTTTCTTACACAACCCAGAACCACCTGCCCAGAAGTGCCACTGCCCCTCAGTGAGCTGGGCCCTCCCACATTAAGTCCTGCAAGCTTGCCCACAACCCAATTTTACAGAAACATTTCTCAGTTAATGTTTTCTTCCTGGGGTGTGGGAGGAAGGGGGTTGTTAGTGTGGGAGGAGGTGACACCCAGAGGGGGATTTTCTCTGAGAAGGGGAAGGCGGAATAAGGGGAGGACTTGAGTGAGAGCTACCGAGAAAGCTGACACTGGGATGTTAAGTGAATAGATTAATTAATTAATTAATGAAAAAACCCTCTCTTTCCTGATTATCTCTATCTTGTATCAAGTTGACAAAGACAATCACAACTTTGTTTTCATTACAAACTCAACATCCTTAACCTCCAACCACAAATATTCCAAAATCTGAACTTTTTTGAGTCCCAGCAGGCACCACAGTGGAGAATCCACACTGGGCTGAAGTCAGAAAGTAGGCACACTAAAAAAGACTGTACGAAGATTACCTTTGGGCTGTATATAAAGGTACATATAACAAAATTATGAAACACTAGTGAATTTCATGTCTAGACTTGGAGCCCATCCCCAAGCCATCTTATTACATAGATGGGAATGTTTCAAAATACAACCACCCCGCCCCCAACTTTCATACCCAGCCCATGCACGCAGACACAAATTAAACATGTGTAATTAAAAAAATAATAAAAAGAATAATTTATAGAAAGACTGAATGTTTGGGGTTGGGTACAGAAGGATGCTTAAGGAAATCATGTCTGATGATGGTTATGACTTAGAATACAATGAAGATTTTCATATCGGATTAGGAAGTAAGGCTCTTACAGTGTTCTGATGATGCCTGCACACAGAACGATACAGGAAAATACTGGAACATTTGTTCAAGGTTTTCCATTATTAGTCAAGCTAGTTAAGGCCTGGAAAACTGAGGACCAAGAAGCAAAGGAAAGAGCTACACTATGGACAGCCAGTGGGAGCAAGCCCAAGTGAGCTACGGGATATGGGGAGTCAGGAGAAAGAACTGGCTCAATCAGGAGACTCTGGAGTGGGCCTGGTCCTGACTCCAGGCGGTAGAAGTCAGCCACCAGTACAAATGCATGGTTGCACAGTGCACCTCATGAGCTAGTGACATAGTAATTATGTTACCAAGCAAAAAGTACATATCTGTGAGAATGTGTTCTGAAATATTTATAGATAACACTCCCTGAGATGGATGCACGGGGGATGGAGGAGAAGGGGAGGCTGGCTAGCAAGACAGTGAAAATGGTACCTTTGTACATGTTTGAATATTTTTATATTAAGAAACTTTTCAAGTTATCATTGGTCAGTTCTAAGAAAGGTGCTTAAATAGAAGTGGAACCTGGAGACTGGGAGAGGCTCTCCACAGCCCAGTAGTCCTGCATCCCCCTGAATGGATTAGAGAAAACAGAAATAAAAGTCAAGCCACAAGCAATCGGACATGACACTGCTGCTTGCCAAAGATGGTCACCATGTGGTGGTCTGCTAAACAAAAGGAAGGCTGCTGCTCTTACATGAAGTCATTCAGGATAACGGAAAGCTTGGAAGCAGATAAACACTGTGGACAGTCTCCATGACAAAGCCATCTGAAAGAGCCTCCAAGGAATGTGCGCTGCCTTGCCCGGCTGCTATCTAAACAACTCAGAATGGAGTGGGAAGACTATTATAACCCACTAAGAATCTAATCTAAACCTAAACACATTCATCATATAAAAAATTACTAGAACCCTAAGGAAATTGTAGTGAACCAGTTAGAGGAAAAAGTAGACAAATGAAAGGTAGTTACTGAGCTACAGAAGGAGAAATCAGGAACAGGAGCCGAGGTGGAAGCATGGTGGTGCAAACCTGCAATCCCAGCCTCGGGGAGTGAAAAACACCGTAAACAGGAAGAGAAACCTGAGGACCTTAGGTAAGCAACTAAAGAGTATTAAGAAGAACTTGTATCTGGTTCTTCCCCAAGAAAACCAAGACCGGGTCTTCGCAAGACCAATATGACAGAGTGCCTGTTCCAAACAGCGGGTCAGAAAACCTGCAGTTGTCCAGACAACAGGAGTGTACCCGACAGAAGGGTCCAATGTGGAAATCGCATTGTTGACTTCTTTTAAGAATGACTGTTTACTCTTGTTCTCAAGAGAACCTGTTTGGAGTGCCACGCTAAGTTCTTGAGCTCCTGTATGCAAATTTGAATTCATTCAGCCAACCAGAAATGGCACAGGCAGAGAGGGTCTATTTACAACTTCAGAAGGGTTGAAACTTCAATTCTTTTCTCCTCTTCTGGCCTCTGGGCAGCAAAGGGAAGGAGGAGGGGACACTTACGGCTGGCTCCTCGTTGAGTGTCTGCAGCATCCAGTTTTCCAGTGTTTCAAAGTCTCTAGGACCCTGGTACTTCACCGCTTCTTGTCCAGGCTTAAAAAACTTCAGGCTGAAAGAAGAACAAGGGGTTAGAAAGAGCAGAAGTTGAAAAGTTTAAAAGCTGCTCTGGGTGGAATGTGAAATGGGAATGGAGCTGCCAGGGGCTGCAGCCAGGCACCTATCTGCCACTCAAGTAAAACTCCAACAGGAAACAAAAACCATCCTGCAAGAGACGGTTTGCTATGTGCATGAGCCTAAACTTTCACACATTCCTGTCATCACTCAAGGAAAATACAAATGAGGTGAAAACCAGTGCTTTCCCCAGGCTTCTTCTTCCTGGCCTTAGGCTCCTGGTCTCCCTTGTTGCTCCTGCTGCCTATAGGTCTCTCTTAGTCCTGAAGCAGACAAAACACTGTTTTGCAGTAGGTGTATTTCTAGGCAACCATGGCAGATGGACACCCAGTCACTGATGGATCCCAATCATCAGGGCATTCGAGCAGCTGCAGTCAATCTATGCCCGCCTTCCGCCATCCACTCTAGGACCCTTATCTCTGTTTGCAGAGAGCGAGAGTCTCTTCTCTCTTTTATTCACTGGCCTCCAAGGAATCCACAGAAGTGAGGGAACATTCCTATGATGCTGACTGAAAAAGACATAACACCAGGGGAAAATTTCACCAGGGGATGAATTTCACACACCCTGGTCTTGGATGACTCTGCTCACAACATGCCTTCGAAAAAAACTTCACTGAAGTTGTCAGGACTATGCTAAAATTGTGGCTCCTGTCAGGAGAAAGGAAAATATAGACTAACCTGCTCACCGGGGGACCCTCTAACACCTCCCTGACGTGATTTGGATTTTGTGAATTGACACAACGTTCAGAAATAGATTTTTACGTCTGGCGTGCATAGCTGAGACATGTAGATGGAGTCTCACAGACAGCGTGGTCTGCAGTGATAGACCATGACTGGCCTGGCAGCCCATAAAAGCACAGTAATTCATTTCCTAAAATGTTCTGGAGACTAAACTCCAAATTCACAACATAATATAGCCAATGTCTATGATGGCTTTCTGGTTCCCTGACGGCATCCTCTCCCTGTGAACTCATGTGGCAAGAAAGCCAAGAGAGCTCTCTGGAGCCCCCTGAATAACGTCAATCTCCTAAAACCAACACGCTGGTATGTGTCTGCATGTTTTCCAGAACACAAACATTCAGCCCACTCACAAACAGGTAAGTTCCCTTTAAATGAAGGCTTTAAAACAGAAGAAGCCTTCAAAATGAAGTTCCTCGGCTGTACAAGGAAACCAGACTACATGGTAGAGTATGCCAAAGACTGAGGCAGGAGGATAGCAAAAATACACAGTAAAACCCTGTCTTGAGAAGAACAGTGGATGCTGCTCAGAAGTAGATTGCTTGCTTAGCACACACAAGGCCCTAGACTCCATCTCCAAAATCAGAGAAGAAAGGAAAATAACAGTACATGGGCAGTTAGAAGGACATAGTGGCTTTATGGAGAACATGTGAGCATACGCTCAGCTTCCTCTGGAGCTCAATGACCCTCAGCTGACAGCAGGGTTATATCCTTATAAACCACCCTAACTTAAAACCATAGTAAGGTGAAAATAAACATTTACCAAACATCCTACCCAGCCTAAACTGTGCTCAGAACACATACATGAGCCTCAGGTGTATAAAGCCACCTGGCATTACAACAGTGTCCAATGTCTCCTGTCCCTTACTGCACAGCACACAGTGAGCAGAATGGCTGTATAGGGCTGCTTCTGCCCCATCATGTAGGTGAAGGATTTCAAGTCAAACTATCATTAAGTCTAGGACCATCTAGACAAGGAAAGGCTAACGTCTTTAGATTTAGGCACTATCCTGCACTCCCATGGAGAACATATGAAAGCTAGGCATGGAGGCACACACTCATAATCCCAGCCTTGCAGGGGCCGAGGCAGGTGAACCTTAAGTACAAGGCCTAAAAATAGAGTTCTGGGGAATCTTGGCAACATAGTGAAAACCTGTCTGAATAGAAAAAATACCACGCCTGAGAAACCCAGAGCCGGTTTGCAGGCAACTCAGTGGTAGCCGTGCTCCCAATACATCGCAGTCGTGTCTATTATGTCCTATAATGAAGGGGCCATCATGGCCATGAAGGAAAAGAACTGTGTAGCCATCGCTGCAGACAGGCGTTTTGGGATCCAGGCCCAGATGGTGACCACGGACTTCCAGAAGATCTTTCCCATGGGTGACAGGCTCTACATAGGCCTGGCCGGCCTGGCCACTGACGTCCAGACAGTTGCCCAGCGCCTCAAGTTCTGACTGAACCTGTATGAGCTGAAGGAAGGTCAGCAGATCAAGCCTTACACCCTGATGAGCATGGTGGCCAACCTCTTGTATGAGAAACGGTTTGGTCCCTACTACACCGAGCCTGTCATTGCTGGCCTGGACCCGAAGACCTTTAAGCCCTTCATTTGCTCTCTGGACCTCATTGGCTGCCCCGTGGTACTGATGACTTTGTAGTCAGTGGTACCTGCTCGGAACAAATGTACGGGATGTGTGAGTCTCTCTGGGAGCCCAACATGGATCCAGAACACCTATTTTAAACCATTTCCAAGGCCATGCTGAATGCTGTGGACCGGGACACTGTCTCGGGCATGGGCATCGTTGTCCACATCATTGAGAAAGACAAAATTACTACCAGGATGCTGAAGGCCCGGATGGACTAACCTGTGCTCTAGATGAACTAACCTGTGCTCTGGACCCATCTCCCTTTTGTTGTTTTTCTTTTTAATAAAATTGCTTTTCTTTCAAAAAAAAAAAAATAGAAAGAAAGAAAGAAAGAAAGAAAGAAAGAAAGAAAGAAAGAAAAAATACCACTAACAAAGTTTAAGCAAGCTAAAGTATGGAGTCAAAATTAAAAGGTTACACACACACACACACACACACACACACACACACACATACACACATCACTGGGCCTCCCTCTGGCAGCGCTGGCAAAGGAAGTTGGGGTCACAAAGTTGGGGTTCACACATAGAAGCAGCATATTATATTTCTCTACTTTCCTCTCTCTCTAAGTGCCCCCTCCCCCCCACACACACCACAGTGCAGGAAACAGATGGAATCTCAAAATACCAGAAAGAACCTGTACTTAAACTCGGTTTTTGGTTGCTGTTGTTTCTTTGCTAAAGTTAAAATATAAGATCTAGCCTTTTTTTTTGTGGGGGGGGGGGGGGGGGGGGGGGGGGGGGTTTTTTTTTTTTTTTTTTTTTTCCTAATTTGGTACACAAATCTCTTGTTGAATAAAAAAAAGTCTTTCCAACCTGCTTAAGAGTGAGATTCTTCCTTAGTAAGCTGAAAGGGCCCAGAGAGAGCTGGCTAGCAGTAACAGACCCTCCCATCAGCCTGCACACACCCCTTCTTTCTCAGTTGACAAAGGTAAAGGAGTTAACAGCAGAGTGAAGGTTGCTGGGTCCAAGATGAGCCCCCAGTTTCTTTATTACAAGCTTTCCACAGACACTTGTGTCTCTTCTTAGGAAGCTACAGAGAAAAAACTTGAGTGTTGCTATGCACAGCCTGTAACAAAGTGTACCAAAGCTGATGTGTTAGAGGTTTGAGACCTCCAAAACAGGCAATTGAAAGTCTAACCCGAGCGGATGAAGCCTCCCTCAGAAACAGGCCTTCACATGAGTCAATGTGATTCATGTCCTCACAAGAAAGGGACATTTGAACACACAGAAACATACACATGGTAAAAGGATGTAATGAGTTAATTAATGCAGCTAATACAGTTTGGATCTGAGGTCTCTCAGGGCCCAGTCATCAAAGACTTGTTCATTAGTGTTGGGCAGCTGGAAGGTGATGGAACTTTCAAGAATTAGGCCTAAGAGATCTCAGGTCATGGTGGGGGTGTACTCTTAAAGATGACATGAGACCCAGGCTCCCCTCCCCTTCTCTCTCTGCTGCGTGACTAACAATAAGTGCTCTATCACACCGCTATCCATCCTGCTGCAAGCCCAAAAGCAACAGGGACAACTGACCTTCAAAACTGTCAATCAAATCAACCTTTTCTCTTTTGAGAAGGAGGGGTTGAAACAAAGTTTCACTGTGGTTCAGGCTGGCCAGGAACTTACTATGTAACTTTCCTCTAAGTATCTTGAGTATTCTGCAACAGTAACAGAAAACCAAGATATCAACAAACCAGGAGACGCCAGAAAGAGGCACAAAACGATTTCCAAACCCAGTTTTGGAAGGAACTTGGCCTTTACAGCACCTCTAGCGTCCAGAACTGTGGGGAAATCACTTTGTGCAAATTATCCAGTCTGCTATGCAAATATAGCAACAGAACAGGACTGAGATATCCTCTTAAGAAGTCCGTTTGTCTGTCAGCTTTCTGTTGCTCTAACAAGGATCTGGGATCATCAATTTAGAAAGAGAAACAATGTATTTCCACTCCCTATTTTGGACAATTGGGGTCATAAGATACTTGGATTTGTTGCCTTTGGTCTACACCAAGATAGAACCTAACAGGCCTCTCTCCACACAGTAGACATGAAACAAACCAACCAATCAGAGCTGAGATCACAATATCTACTTCAAGGACACAGTTTCAGTGAACTGCCAGCCACTTGGCCCCACCTCCTAAAGGTTCTATAAGCTCCTCAGATCACCACTGGGTTTTGGGGGTGCTCCTCCAGACTGGAGCAGACAGTCATAATTTGTGTCATAAAACCATGTACATGCCTGCTGCAGTCTGGTTTGTCACCCTCCTTCCCAACAGACCTTGTGTTAGTTGCAGGGGAAGCAGCTTTCTGAAAAATCTTTTCATCAGGAAGAAGAAAAAGAGAAAAACTTCAGCAGTGGTAACAGTTCAAAGCAGAAAGTTAAACCAAAAGTGATAACAAAGTCTGAACAGGCTGTGTGAAGCATCACTTGGGAGTGGACTGCAGACAGCCAGACCCCACTACTGTCCCGCAAATGCCCACTTTCTCAGCAACCAACAGTATTCAATATAATCTTGGCCTAATAGCAGGGAGGGACCACCTGCTTACATTCAGCTCCTCAGATCTATGAAGTAAGTTACCAGAAGCTGAGCTTGAACACTCCTTGGCCACAGACCCAAACACACAGAAAGCCCAGCTTTCCCTTCCTACTTACGTGGGGTATCCTCGCACTCCCTGGGCAGAGCACACATCAGAGTCTGCCGTGCAGTCCACCTTGGCCACGTAGACTTTGGCATCCTCCATGCTGTTGTACTTGTCTCCCAGGTCATTCCAAGTTGGCTGTAGCCGCTGACAGTGTCCACACCTGCAGTGAAGCCAGAAGAAGGTCGCACTGAGCCTCAGTTCCCAGGATGTCCATCTTCACTACTCCAGCCTTTCCCATCGAGCAAGCAACTCCCCAGCCTTTCTTCTCTCTGCAGCAGATAGTTACCTCACAAGGACACCGTTCTCCTCATTAATCTAAATCAGCAGGCTACTGGCCCTAGTATTCTTTTTTATTTTTCCCTCTCTGCCAGACCCTGCCTCCTTGACTTCTAGTTGACCTCTGAGTACAACTGCAGTATCTCAGTTTCCTGAAAATTATAGCTTGCTGTGCCCTTGGAGTTCAAGGTATCCATGAACCCTACTGAGACTTTCCCTAAATTCTACCTGGCTGATTTCCATTCACCCTTCAGACTCAGTTTGGCATCACTTCCTCCAAGAAGACTTCCTTGGTTCTCAGGCTACTTGGACTCCTTTCTCACGTATTCCTCCTTTTCTGGACGTCTCCCCTGCTCTCCCATGCGGCTTTGCACTCTGTTGTAACTGTCCGTTTATTTATAAGGAAAGATCTCCCCTATTACAGAACCAAATGTACGCAAATACAAGGCAATCTCAAGAATTATCAGCTCTGCACCTTGCCCCATCAAAAGCCTTAAAATAAGTACATTTAAATTGTTTTATTTATGTACACAGGTCTTGGATATCTGAGGCTGGCTCTGAGCTCGCTATGTAGCTGAGGATAACCTTGACCTTCTGACTTTCTTACCTCCACCTTCCAAGTGCTGGAACTGTAAGTGTCCACAGGGCTGGAGAACAAACCAGGGCCTTATGCAAGGCAAACACTATACCATGGGAGCTACACCCCAAGCTCTCCAAACTATGGGTCATTAGAGGTTGGTGGTAACCTGAACATCTGCAGTTGAGAGGATCAAATGTCTTCTGTTGACTATGTGAGCTTAGTTATATACAAATATTTTAAAGTCATCTACTGTTTAAAACAATACTAGCAAGACTGTGGCTTCTTGCCTTTCTTATACTGCACTACAGCCTCAGATCTCTCTCGTCACGGGATCTGAAGGACAGGGCTGGCCACCGTCTTGCACGCTCACATGTATGCTGTAGCCCATTTGAGTTCTGAATGAGCACAACCCCACAGCATTATGGCACAGGACTAGTTATTGTTTTCTTTCTTTCTTCATCTAATTAACAAGTTATTTGTGTTTATAACATAACTAAGTGCTGCATTGCCTTTTAAAAGAATCCTTTAAAAAAAAAAAAAAAGCTCACTTACAAGAGTGATAGGTACTGACAATTGTGAGTTCCCCCTCAGATACATTCTCAATAAGATCTGTAAGCTTCTTTTTTTTTTTTTTTTTACCTGACTCCCAAAGCAGGCATCTAAAGGCGGCACTGAAAAGTCAGCTTAAAGCTAATGTGTCTTCCTGGCAGGACTTTCCTGGGCAACTAAGACAAATCCCTGCTTTATAAAGGCCTAAAATAAAATAGGACTAAAGAGGACTCAGTAATTAAGGGCACTTGTTACTCTTTCAGAGGACCCAGCATCCACATCAGGCAGGTCCCAATGCCTGTAGCTCTGGTTCTATGGAATATGACACCCTTTTCTCAACATGCATGGTACCCAAACCCACAGAGATGTACACATGCACATACATACAAATAAAACATGCGAACACATAAAAGCCCAAATACAGCACCGCCCCCTTTTTCTGAAGGGTCATCAGTATTCCTTTATGCATTCCATGTAAGTGCCAAGAAAGGAAGTGCTGTCCTTTCCAGACACTGTACACACTAAGCACGGTGGCAACTTAGGCAGAATGAATGGGATATCCAGACAGGGAAACTGTATTTGAGGATTTAACTTCCGTGAATTCAGCACAGTGAGTTCAGCAAGGTGGTG
This sequence comes from Rhabdomys pumilio, assembly GCA_030674055.1. NCBI lineage: Eukaryota > Metazoa > Chordata > Mammalia > Rodentia > Muridae > Rhabdomys > Rhabdomys pumilio. The sequence goes on along the minus strand of JANHMN010000006.1, from coordinate 23,955,643 downwards.
GGTTGGGAAAGAATGGATAGCAAGGAAGAAAAAAATGCCGAGGCAAGTGTGTACACAATGGGGCCCGTGGACTTTCTGCTCTCCAGCTGGCCCATGCTCCTGTTTGCTCCTCGTGACACCTGGTGCCTAATCAAAGAAAGCAGGATAGGTTGTAACAATGGTTATGGGAACCCAGTTATGAGATGTTGCTGGGAGATAGTAGGGTGGCTGCCCTGATGAATTTTCAAGGGCTGTTCTGATGCTAAGGGAATGTGATCAGATATGCTCAGTTTAGAGTTGTACAAATTCTCTACACCCTTGACAGGGTTCTTATGAAAACAATACAAGATTTAAAAAGAAAATAAAGATTTAGTTCCCTCTAATCTAAGTTAAACTGACCATCTGGGGCCATCACCACACAAGCATGCCCCTCTGCACCCAGGGGCAGTGAGAAGTCCACTGCTTCTATCTAACTGGCATTTCTGGCTTAGAGTCTATGTGGATACTGAGACAGGCCTGGAGCCAAGTGATAGATCAAAGGCACCTAACCTTACTCATGACCTCACTATCCCTAGGTTCAGTGTGACACAATGCTGGCACCAAATCAACACCAGTAGGAAAATCCTGCAGCCGCAAAGCTTAGAAGGAATACATACAGGTCAACGTTGTCACTACATGGTGTCCTTGCTCCCAAATCACACATGGACATCTAACATTCCAGGCACTCACAGTGAGAAAGAAGTGAGGAAGAGGGACCCAGCATAGTCTATCTTGAGTTCCATGTTGTTCTTAAAATTCTGAAATCTTAGCACTCCATAGTGCTGAGATCAAAACATCATAAGTTCAAGGTCAGCTTGGCTACACAGAGAGATCCTGTCTCAACTTCCTCTTAAAATATCAAAAACCCAGCCTTCAAAGGCCATGGTGGGCACCTACATATCTCTAATATTTTTAGCAGAGTAGCAAGAAGCAAACAATTAAAGGCTTATTCTGGGGAGCAGCATCGACCTAAATGTCTGTAAGCCATAGAGTGAAAAAAGAATCTATGTGATGTATACCCCAACTGGCCAAGACTAGCTGGTTGCTTATTGGAAATATTCTAAACTTAAAACTCTACCAATACTGCAGGGTTCTGCCTGCATGTCAACTTTTCTCATAAAACTAAAAACCCATAGATTTATTCCACCGAAATCAGCTCCAATTAAGTCCTGTGATGTACTTAACTGGAATCACTACTTTGAGACGACTCGTGCACAGAGTAACTATTAACGCTGACTGACTGTGGCAGACTACCAGTATTTTTTCTCTTTCAATGGTTCTACAGACTCAAGTGGCTGTTCTTGGGCATGTAAAACAATGTATCCCATTCCTGCATTCTTAACTGACAATGGCTGTGAGCCAAAAGGACACCTCTCCCTCCCCAAGTTAATTTAACACTAAACCAATTGAAATGCAGTAATAGCCCGCTATAGGGTTATGGGCAAAGTTTCTCTTACTTTAGAAAGAACAATCACTGAATACATTGGATTCCACAGGCACATTTTTCTTAACTGCTTAACCCTCTGTCCTTAATGAGTCCCTGCTGAGCCAGAGAAAGAGTACTTTGCTCAGCAATAAACACAACCAGCTCATCCCACATCTCAAGAGCCTGCGCTCTAAATACCGCTTTCTGCTGTGAACCTGAGAACTTCTTTCTCTGAGCATCTAGGCCCCAGCAAGAAAGCACTTCTATGTCTAGACGAATTCCTGAGGTACAGTTCTTTTGGGAAATAGGGAGATGCACCGGGAAGCTCCAACCGAAGAATGGAAGCCTGAAGATATGGCTTTTAGGAAGAATTGTTCTACCTCACACTTTCCAAATGACGGGGTTCCAAATGAGCCAAGAACAGGAGGTGAAAGAGGACAGCCTTGAGTTAAAGGCCTTGAGAATACAGCTCACATCCACTCCAGTGTGCAGCGGGGACTACAGAATTGGCACTATAGTTCGGACTCCAGGGGTCAGAGAAGCCCCAGTCCCCTACCTAGGCTATCTCTTCCCACCCTCGACACATAGAGTGGACAATCACATCTTGAGGGGGTCTTAGATTTTTCAATCCAACCCAATATTGAAGGGCCAGCAGGGAGGACACTAGGCTAGGGCACGTGGACGCCGGGCTCCCGCTGCGTCCGGCCAGCACAGGAAGTTTGAGGAGCTAGGCAGGAGACATAAGAGGGGGGTGCCTGGACTCCAGCAGCGTGGCGGGGCGGAGAGGCCTTTCCGGGTCTCCCCTCGGGGCCCGCCCTTCCTCGCTCGCAGCCCGGCGGCTAGCGCCACGTCAGCGGCGAGGCTCGAGCGCGGCCCACGCCCCCAGCACAGCCTGAGCGGCCCCGCGCCCTCCCCACGGTCCCCGGCTCCCGGTCCCCAGATCGGGCCCCGCCGGCCTGCGGGAGCTGCAGTTACCAGGGAGCGAAGAACATGACGAAGTGCGCAGCGCTCTGGATCCCGTGCGTGAACATGTCGGCCGTATACAGGTGCTTGGCGTGCGGGTCCTGCTCGACCCTGCCATCCGCCTCCACCTCCTGGGCCCGAGCACCCTTGCGCGCTCCAAGTAGCAGCAGGAGCGTGGCCAGGGCCGGCAGCCCGGCCAGAGGCTGGAGAAGGCGTCCTGGGCGCGGGGGCATCGCGGCGGGGCTGGCGAGCTCTCGCCCGGGCCGCGGGTCCCCTCCGCGGCGCCGCCTCCCGCCCCGGCTCCTCCCACGACCGCAGAGCCACGCCTCAGCCACGCCCCCGCTCTCAGAGCCACGCCCCTGTCCCGCCAGTTCATCTAGGCAACTTGCTGTCTTCTGCTGAAAGTCACCAGGAAGAAGTCGCTCAGATCTTGGGGTCCTTCGTGCAGCACCTCCAGCCTATCTCAGTCCTGTTCTCTTCCATCCCTCGGAGCTCATTCTCCTTCCCAAGCCCCTTATCAGCCTTTCCCTGTTGGGGACGAAGAGGCCAAGCTGCTAAGCTATGGAACAGTGGCAGCTTTTGTTCATATCTAATCAGAAAACAAGACCCCTAGAGTTCAGGACCAAGTTTTGCTGCTATCAGCAGAAAGGAGAAAATTGGGCAAAAGTGCGTGGGGTTTGTGTTTGCACAAGTCAGATTCTTAGCCAAAACTGAACTGTGATTTGAGGGCCTGACCTCAGGAGGTGTGATGAAACCACTTCCCAAGAGCACCTCTGTTATCCAGCCCTGCCTTCACTTCAGGTGAAAAGGAAAGGCAGTCACCGCGCAGCCCTTCCTTCCAGCTCTGGCTAGTGCCCTGTGTGTCCTAACTCACCCTGCAGCTCTGGCTGAACTGGTCTTGTGGATGACTGAGAGCTAATGACTGGGCTGAGGCGTGTTAAATCATGCCAACACTAGAACCTTAGGGCAGGTAACAATCCAAGCTCCCCGCCCTGCCTGGAGAACCTGGAGCTAAATTAGGGAGAGTGAAACAACCAATAGACACTTGAGAGGGGTCCCAGAGCTATCTATGCTCTGTGCTGATGAGAAAGAAACTGGCATCCTAAGAAGTGTGTACTGCGATCTTTTATTGGACTGCTAGGTAACACTTCTGAAAAATCACTGATCTTTATTGGCCTCAGCCTCCCTAAACCATAAGCCTTTATTTCTGAGTTATCATCGGGGGAAACTCCCATCATCTGTAACTGTTCTCCTCATGTTAAGTTCAGCCACCTGTAAATGTTTAACTGTGGTTTGCTAAATACCAAACTTCAAAACCTTATTCATGTGTGATTTATGGGCAGTGTCTCTTGCTTGCTCCCTACCCTCCTTTGTGCCCTCACATTCTAAGTAAGCACATTTCAGCCAAACACTTCCCACTTTCCTAATCTGAACAGACCTAAGCTTGCCCATTGCAGGAGAGTTCTAGGAGTGTCCTTTGCCCGTGTGATTTTAACTATAGCAATTCGTTGCTCAAACTTGAACCAGCACACCAACCCTACCCAGTGGCCTTGGCATACAGACTAAAATGGAAATCCCTACGTCTGTTCTTGAAGGCCTCCTGTGATGTGCTCCACCATGCCTCGTGTCCTGTGAAACTTGCTGGTGACTAGAAATCCAAGGACTCCGTCCTTTTATCTGTATTAGTCAAGCTTAAAGCTTTATGCTTTATACTTCATACCTCCTGTGCGCTGCTGAGACATCTCAAGGGATCACCATTCTCTGTTTATAATATCAACTCCTTTTTCACCTGCCTAGAGCTGTGTGGTTCCAGATCCCTTTGGGGGGGAGGGGTCAAATATCAGATACTAACATTATGATTTGTAATAACAGCAAAATCCTAGTTCTGAAGTAGTAACAACAATAATTTTATGGTTGGGGTCACCGTAACATGAGGACCTGTATTCGAGGGTTGCAGCATTAGGAAGGTTGAGAACCACTAGCCCAGAGCATGGCTCTTGGAGCCTTCTTGAGTGCTGGCTGCTGGGCGTTGTTTCACTCTTGTGTCTCTGGCAGTTGAGATGGAAGGCAGAAGCCACCCTTTACCAACGTGCTCCTTTCTATCCAGAGAGCTTCCGCTCCCGTTATATTGGATCTACCAAGTGTGGCACTGTCATCTGCCCTTCCAGTTTTTGCCATTCATCCAGGACACTCTCCTTTCACTGAAGACTCTGGTTCCTTCCAGATGACAGAATTTCCAACAACCCTTTCCCATCATCATTCCTGGTGACATTCCTGATTTCAACATTTCCATTAGTAACCTCTTTATATGAGGGAATCTAGAATGTTTACTGTTTCTAGTATCTGGATAAAGGTGCTATGGTTTGGGTCTTGAATGTCTCCTCTGTGTGTCCATGTGTTGGAGATCTGGTCCCGAGAGTAGTGCTAGTGGAAGGTGGGACTTTCAGAGGTGGGAGTGGGAGTTTTTAAGACCATTGGAGGTGTATCTTCAAAGGAGATCTCAGGAGCCCTACCTTTCATCCCCCTGCCTCCTAAGGTGAGGAGTTGTATTTCTACCTTGAGGTGCTATCTCAGCATGGGCCTAAAAGCACTGACATGGCTGTGATCACTGCCCAGAACCTCCAAGCCTGACAGTCAAAATACTTTTCCTCTTTGTATGTTTCAGGTGCTACTGCAGTGTCAGATTGGCATGGAGGCTCTCTGTTAATGTTATGGTTACTGTTTCTGTCAATGTAACTCTGACCATGAACACTCCATTGTCTGTGTTTCTCTGCAGTGTTGATACAGTGACACACATTCCATCTGAGTCTGCCATCCTTTTTTCTCTGATTTTTTTTCCTTTCCATGGCAGCCCTTGCTCAGTGTGTGAGCTCCATAAGGGTTGAGAAGATGTCTGTTGCCCAGCAGGTATTTGACTCATGTTTGTAAAATGAATAAATAGAAAGTCCTATGTGTCTCCTCTCAGAAGCTGACTTCCTTCAGAGGGTCCTCAGAATCACAGGGAGGTGTCCCAAGCAGACAAGCCATAACCATGTGGCTTATTACTGAACAAAGGCATCTTAGTCCACCATCCTATGACTGCACATCTTGAGCCTTCATAGGGTTGCAGCTCATTCCAGTGCTAATCCATGGGATACATGGTGAAGCCACCCAGTTACAACACTCTCTGTGTCCCAGGGCATTCCATGAGAATTGAAGCAGAAGTAATCACCCCCAAACAAGAAAAGCTATAGCTTTCGTGTTCCACCTTCTCACAGTACCAGATACCCTAAAATAGCATTCTGAAAAAAGAAAGACCCCACAAAATGCTCAGAAACTGAGGCGCTGCCACTCGAATGACTTTAACAGGTGCATCCTGAGTTATTATTGGACTGAAAAATGCTACTTTTAAACAGGGACTGAAAGTAAATACATCCGGTTGTTCTAACTTTGTCAGAATATTCTAAGAGGTACCTCTAAAGAGAGAAAATATGTTCTTTTGTGCAAAAATTAACTTTTATGGTTGCTCAGATATGATTATTGAGAGGAGGTCAAAGAGTAGAATACCGTCATCACCAGGAAAAAAAAAAAAAACAAAAAACAAAAAACTAAAGAACAAAGCTTTTTCCCAACCTGGAATCACGCAGAAAAATAGTCCTATTTTCAGTATTTAAAATGGTGTAAGAAGCCGGGCGGTGGTGGCACATACCTTAAAAAAAAAATGGTGTAAGATTTATTATTTACTCATTACCCACATAAGCTCTTGGAAAACACAGCCTCTTGAATAGTTAATAAGCGCAGACAAACACATTATAACATAATAGATTTGAGATACCACTGGAAGAGGAAAGCTTTCGAAATCCATGTGGAATTGGCATGGACATTGGGGAGGCTATAGAGAAAGTTTCCCTGTTGATTGGACTGTGGCCAATGAAGTCTTCATGTTGTCTGGCAAAGTCCACAGAAGCCTAGTTGCCTCCCCCAGCTCACTGAGTCTGTTCTGATGCTGCTGGCTCTTCTTTCCATCCACCATCTCTCAGCTCTTTGACAACTGGATGTCTCTCTGGAAGCTCCACTGTCCTCTGCCCACAGAGCCCCTGAACACAAGGCCAGTACACAAGCTCACCTACCATTGCCTGGGTTCCTGGCAGCCTTCCACTGATCATGCTAGCCACTGCTGATGGCCGTCTCCATGGATCTGCAATGTCCTGGTTTAGCTTAGAGACACAGTTCTCTCATGGTGGTTAGGGCTGGCTGCTTGAGTCTCAGAAGACTATTCCAAACTCAGAATCCAGGAAAAGGGTTTGACTAACATGGCAGTTCTCCATTTTGGCTGGTCTGGAATCTCATGGATCTGGAAAACAATATGGATGCCCTGGCCCAACTCCCAAGGCCAAGAAGTCAATGGTGCTGTCTCTGGTGCTCTTGGAGAAGGTTACGGCTCAACCAGGGAACACCTGAGCAGAGGTATTTTCTTAAGAGATGGGTTCTGGTTCACACTGAGTTTATACCGAAATATATGAAATTTATTTTTTTATTCTGTCTGTGTGTCTCTGTCTCTCTGTCTTGCTGTGTGTGTGCCCCCCACCACCACCACCACACACAAACCAGGGTGTGTATTTTGAGGTCATAGGACAGTTTGGGGGAGTAGATTCTCATCTTCCACCATGGTTCTGGGTATCAAACTCAGGCTGTCAGACTCATTCAAGCAAGATCCTTTACTGGCTAAGTCATTGTCTACCACAAGAGATCAAGTGCTTGCCCAACATGTGTTCAAACCCAGCCCTGGAAGAAAAAAAGAGTGGAGAAAATGGGGGAAGGGAAATGATGGAGGGAGAGAAGCACTTTATTGGTGGTAAACACAAGGGGCAAATAGGGAATGGAATATTAAGGGTTCAGATTCAAGATGACAGGGTTTAGACTTCTAAAAGATGGGAAGAAGAGCATTTGGAGGAAGAATGCTTCAGTTCAGAGGAACAGCCACTGTAAAGAGCTCTAAGTAGAATGAACAGGGGAGGCGAAGCATCTCTGGAGGTAGTGAGGGGTCAGGGGCACAGGATGAGGCAGTTTGCAGTGTGAACTTGGCTTCCATGACTAAGAAAGGATGCCCTTCGAGAATGTCAGCGGAATCATGACATGATCTGGCTCCCCTGTCAATGGCATCTCTAGGGCAGATGTCAGGTGACCAACCAGTGAGGGAGCCACCACAGTTGTGCCACAGGAGATGCATATGACTTAGGCGGTGTGAAGCAGTTGGCTCCCATAGCTGTTCTGATGCAACTGGCAACAGGATTGCTGAGTGAGCAGATACTGAAGGCCAGAGAGGAGCTCAGGGCGACTCGCTGGGCTTAGCTACAGCAACCAAGAGAAATGAGTTGTCATCAGTGCGACTATGAAGAGGCCGAATGTTAGAGCGACTTAACCCTGAACATCTTAGCAAGATCTAGAGATGTCCGTGGAGTTGGGACATGGATATTCCGGTCCAAGGAAGAGGTGTGGGCTGGGTCGTTTGAGAATCATTAGGGTGGAGATGGCATTTAAAGCCAGGAGTTGGGATAAGATCACTGTGGGAGTCTGAGAGGTGCAAGGGTCAAGCCTGAGGGGGTCTCTCACTCTTTCAAGACCAGCAGAGGAAGAAAAGTCAGGGGAAAGACTCACAAGGAGCAAGCAGGGATGCAGGAGGAAGGCCTGATCTCTGCTGTCCAAATGGAGACACAAATGAGCAGCTGTGTCAAATCTACCTGCAGAGCTTGCTGATCCATGAATTGTCCCAGCTCAGGCCTAGTGACTTGGTTTTGAGATGACTATTGATTTGAAATGGGTTCCTACACAGGGCAAACAGCGGAAACCAACACAGAAGTTAGCCACAGTGACTAAGCTTTGGTTGGTTGTTGTCGGCCCCTGGAGCCGATTATCTAATTAAGCTGTAATGCATTGACTGGTTGGCTGAGTAAGCTGTAGCCAATGAAGTCTATACCTCACTTCTGATTTCCTGTAAATGCTGTCAGATGACGTTTTTTGGATGGAGGTGCCAGTGTGTCAGCTAGCTGCCTGGTTTGTGGATCATTCTTGTTTTTACATTGTTTGAATAAACTCTGCCAGCTGGGTGTGGGCACACACACACACACACACACACACAGAGAGAGAGAGAGAGAGAGACAGAGAGAGA
>JANHMN010000006.1:23890827-23944123 GCA_030674055.1 Rhabdomys pumilio | reverse complement strand
ATATATATATATCAGATAGTCTGGGATGAGTTTCATCCTCAGACCCATGTGGTAGAAAAAGAGAATTAATTCCTTCAAGTTGTCCTCTGACACTGTAGCATGCATATATACGGCATACACACAATAAACAAAAACAATAATTAAAAATATTAACTATACATATGTTGGCTTTCCATTACATGATTATGAACTCCCATATTCTTTTATCCTTTTTGCATTATGGTGTCTATGTGTTGTGTTGTGTTGTGGGATGTATATGTGGTGTGGTGTGTATATGTGTGTGTTGTAGTATGTATATGTGTGTGTGCACACTTGCACACACATGTGCACACATGTCACTTCCCAAAATGGAAGTCTTCTTTCTCATTCTGAAATACTTCCTTGGTACCTTGATAGAGTGATTCTGCTCTTTGCTGCTTCTGATGCACCTAGAAAACTCGATGCTATCTGCCTGGTTCCAAACCATTTCTTCAGCACCCCATTTATTTCTCTTTATGGCCTGCTTTCTTTTCAACTCACTCCTCTGCAGTCGCCTTACAGTTCATCCTGCTTCATGGAGGAGCTTGTCCTTGAATGGTATCAAGATTTAAAGTGTTGTCTGAAATTCATTGACTTGCCAGAAAGTCCAAAGCTGTGCTTTCTCGGAACCCTACCTCAGATTTCATGACAGAGAACATTTTTATGGGTAGTATATCAGGTTTGTTTTTTTCAGAGCCTTCGAGCTACAGCCATGTTGATGAGTGAACATAGTCCCTGAGATTTCTCCAGTGGTTATGGTTCAGCTCCTGTATCTGCTGTTAGGCTTGTGGCCGAGCCTGTTCGTCAGCTCAGCCTCCCTATACAGATGTTACTGCTTGATGAAGACTGACAGATAGAGGAAAGGGTTCATTTGGCTTATATATTATCAAGGAACTGAAGCAGAAATCAAGGAGGAATGCTGCTTACTGCCTTGCTTCCCCTGGTTTGCTCAGCCTGCTTTCTTATACAGCCCAGGACAACCTGCCCAGGGATGGCACCTCCCACAATTTGCCGGGCCCTCCTCCGTCAGTTAGCAGCATAGAGAATGTTCAACAGACCTGTTCGTGGGCCAATCTGATGGAGGCAGTTCCTTAGCTAAGGTTCCCTCTTCTTAGATGTGCCAAGTTGAGAGTCAAAATGAGCCATCACAGCCACCATCCAGGGATGCCGTTCCCATCGCCAGCAGCTTCATGTGAGATACAGTGGTTCCTGCTCCGGACCCTTCAGTCCGATTTTACCAGACAGTTACCATCGCTTTCACCACCATTTCCACCAACGATAAATGTGAATCTCTGTGCACTGTGCTGACCTCACAAGAGAGGATCCTCACAGCTGATAAACTGCTCACCTCACTCCCTGAGTATCTTAATTTACCATATAATACCACATGCCGGGTGGCTTACAAACAATAGTAATGTTTTGCTCAAAGTAACGAAAGCTGAAAATCCCAAATCCCCAGTGTTATATATTCAGTGTCTGCCGATGACCCACGTCCTGGTTCATAGACATAGCCTTCTCCCTGCATCCTTATAAGACAGAAGGTTCTAGAACTTCTTTTGTAAAGATGCCACCTTTATTCATGAGAAACCCACGCCCCAGGGACCTCTCCAAGGCCCTGCCACCTTAGACCAACTTGTTGGCTTCAGCACAAACATTTTGAGGGGACTTAGCTCCAGGCACCGGGTTCCTTTCATGACCCACCTTTTTCTCCATAACTCAGTTCTCTAGGTCCAGACCCACTGAGCTTAGGGTTTCATCTTTTTCCTTCCCAGAAAGCTGTGCTGCAGCCTGAGAAAGGGGTCCACTGTTGCTGACTTGATGTCTTACTTCCTCATCTCTTTGTGGAAATCGATGTTTTCTCCAGTTTTTAGGCTTGGTGGGGAAGAAGTGGTCTGACATAAGTTACATCTTTGAAAGTCTGTGCTCAATGAGGGCGTCTCTGTCTCTGGGGCAGTGTTGACAGCAGGGTTGGCTATTGTTTAGTTGCTTTTTCCTGTGTTGCTCTTGCTTTCAAACAACACAGTCCTTCCAAATAGCACATTCTGAATTGGAAAAAATTAGAATTTTCAGTCTCCTTTATTCCACATTAAACCCACTGTGGATTGCAAATTAAGTATCGTTCACACAATTAGAGAAAATTTACTTATGGAGTTTTAAAAATTAAATTAGGGAAATTCAGTCCTAGAGAGGTGGCTCAGAGGTTAAGAGCACTTGCTGCTCTTGCTGAGGACTTGAGTTCAGTTTACGGAGTCTACACCCACAGCTGTCTGTAACTGCAGCTGCACAGGGCCCAGTGCCCTCTTCTGGCCTCCTGGGGTGCCCACCCGTACACATGTGGCAGAAACATATACACACATAAACATAAAAGAACAAGAAAAATTAATCCTTAAAATAAATGAGTTCAAGCAAAAGTTAATAGTCTCTTTCTGCAATTCTGGCTGCCTCAGCAGCTGTCATATTTTATTTTATAAATATGCGTTTAGAAGTATCACTTATTCTACCAATTTCACTAAATTGGCATACATCTTTAAAAAAATAAAACCAAAAACTTCTCAGGGCTGTGCATCCAAATATTTAATAAAACAGCAGTTTATTTCTCTTAATTTCCAAAGAAGTTTTATCTATATTAAATATCTGTCTGTCTATCCAGATAGTAGACATGTTCACTGTACCTATTTCCTTGAGGGGACATGTTCAGTCTTCCTGTATTTGAGCCAAAATGTCTGGCAATGAAATTTTAAAGTTTATTAACAGAGCCGTTAGGGAACACTGAAAGAAACACTAAATTTAAAAAATCCTACACAAATACATGTTTTCTTCTCTCTTCAATTATTGGTACAATTATATTTCCATGGAAACAAGATCTCATTCTGAAGAATTTCTCAGTTGGTTAATGTGCTGTCTTAGTCACTGTGCTATTGCTGTGAAAAGACACCATAACCAAGGCAACTCTTATAAAGGAAAGCATTTAATTGGGTCTTGCTTACAGTTTCAGGGATTTACTTCATTATACTTGTGGCAGGGGGAGCATGGTGGTATGCATGCATGCAGGTACTGGAGCAATAGCTGAGAGCTACATCCTGTTCCACAGGCCGAGAGAGAGAGAGAGAGAGAGAGAGAGAGAGAGAGAGAGAGAGAGAGAGAGAGAGAGGCAGAGACTGGGCCTATCATGGGATAGGGACTTCAAATCTCACCCCTAGAAACACACTTCCTCCAACAAAGCCACACCTATTCCAACAAAGCCACACCTCCTAATCTTTTCAAACAGTTCTACTCCCTGGAGGCTAAGCATTCAAATGTATGAGCCTATGGGGCCCAATCTTATTCAAACCACCACATTCCTCTCCCTAGCCCCCATAGGCTTATAGCTATATTATGTGCCTACTGCACAAGCACTAGGGTCTGAGTTTGGCATCCCACCACCTGTATGAAAGCTGGTGCCATGGTAACATTTAATAATAATCCCAGTGATGGAAAAGTAGAGCCAGGTGGATTCCTGGGGCTTGCTTGTCGACCAGTAGAACTCATAAGTGAGTTCCAGGTTCAATGAGAAAGACACCTGACATTGACTTCTGCTCCACGTGTGCACACATGTGTGCATGCACACATATACACATGCACGTGCACACACATGCACACACATGCACACACATGAAGAATTTGGGTTCATATTTTATCTCTTCTGGGTATATTATTATCTACTCCTTATCATTTCTGAGTTTTTGTTGTTGGCTCACTACATAGCCTTAGCTGGCCTAGAACTTGTTACATAGCTCAGGCTGACCTTAAACTTGCTGCAATCCTTCTGCCTCTGTCCTCCAAGTGCTAAGAATTTTAGGGATATGCCACAACATTTTCCCTTTGCCTTTTTAAAAAATTTTTTATTTTAATCTATTTGTAGAAACACCAAATATACTGTACTGGTTACTTTCCCTTTTGCTGGGATAAAATACTTTGATAAACGCAACTTAAGAAAGAAGGGTTTATTCTGGCTCATGATTGCAGGGTACAGTCCATCATAGCAGGAGGCAGGAGGGTGAGACTGCTCTTCACACAGCAACCACAATCAGGAAGCAGAGACAGATGATTGTTACTGCCCAGCTCACCTTCTCCTTTTTACTCATTCTGGGATTCTATGGAAAGTTACCTCCTGGTTAGGGTGGATCTTCCCATTTCTATTAAAATAACCAAAATGATCCCTCACAGGCATACCCAGAAAGCTTGTTTCCTAGGTGATTTTAGAACCTGCCAAACTGGCAATCAATATTGTCCATCACAGACCCTGTTAAAACCGATTGTCTTGAGCTAGTGGAATTAAAGTCTTAGTTCTTAAGATTTACAAATAACTGGAAAGCTGTGGAACCATGTACCTTTGCGCCAACATTCTAGGTCTTGAGCGTCCGGTATTTACTCGGTTGTGCCTTCTTGTTTAATGTTTAATTAAACATAGATGATTCCATAGCTTCACCCATGAAAGTCAAACATAACATAAAATACATAAAATACTTGTAATGGTGGGCGCACCTTAATGATGTAATGAAGACCTTTTCTACTAGATTAAAAAGTCTCTGTGTTTTTTTATAAACATGGTGGCATGATTTCTGTTGTCCAGCCAAATCCTGACACACTGGTTTCCCGCCACCTTACCAGGAAGAGTAGCATGGCAGCCAGAGGTGCATTAGGTTGCTGGGTACAGCCAGGAAGCTTCTAAGGACCCCAGCAGAGAGAGCTGCATGTCGCCAGAAGTGGTCACTGACATCTGTGTCACTAAGGCTTGCAAGTGTGGAATTTCTGACTTACAGGTTAGCTTTGCCAAAGTCTTGCTGGCAGAGGTTTTTGTCTGCAAAATAGTCATGCTAATGAGGCCCTCAGAAGTATTTTTTTTTAATGCCCTATACTCTGGAAACTTCTGTTGGCAGAAGGGAAGGAAGAAATCTACTCTTTCCCCAGGGAGGAAAAATGTTTCTACTGTTCTGAGCTTGTCCCTCTTATGAGACACTAAGAGCTGGGTTTTGAAAGCAAAGAAGGTTAGTGATAGAATTTTGCCTTAGGGCTCTGAAGCTAAATCCTCAGGGGACTGTCCTTGAGAGTCTTGAGTGATCCTTCCTAGTCACAAGGGTGTAATTCTGCCTGGGCAGGCTGAGTGGGTCTGGGCTCAGAGCCCTGGCTGTTAGACATGCTGTCTATCAGGAGCTGAAGTCCTAAACCCAAGGACCTCAGAGTGTGACTGTCTGAAGACAGGGCCATGAAAAAGGCAACTAAGCTAACGTGAGGCCATTTATAGTCCTTATATGAAGAAGATATTAAGACACAGGCACACACAGAGGGAGGAGTCACACAAGAGGACAAGGGAGAAGATACCTTCTACAAGGAGAAAAGCTTCAGGATGCAATGGAGACTTTTCCTACTAGATTAAAAAGTCTCTGGCATGAACTTACAGTTTCTGCATCTCTGATAAAAAACATTTTCCTAATCTTTATGCTCCAGAAATTATAATACTTTATTATGAAGACGTTATTAAAGTAACTCCCGATTTCCCTCGGTGATACAGACCCCAGGATATGCTGCCATTTGAAGACATGGATTCCTAGAATGAATGAATGGTGATACCATGGCTTGGGCCAATTGATACACAGTTCTGTATCTCTCATCTTCTTTTTCTTTTTCTTCTCTTCCTTCCTCTTCCATCTCATGTATACCAGACTGATCGAAAACTATGTAACTGAAGATGACCTTCAAGTTCAAATCCTTAAATTCTGGGATTACAGGTATGCAGCATCACACCTAGTTTACTCCATGCTGGGGATTTAGCCCAGGGCTTCCTGCGTGCTGGGCAAGCACTTACTGCCCCAACTGAACAAATCTCTAGTTCTAGCTAACAACAAAGGTAGTAAGAAATATGAACAAGAAAGAAATCTAAGAGAGCTCTAGACAGTGTCCTGTCTATGAGAGAGGACATCCTGAAGTCTCCACTGCCCAAACCCTGTGCTTATAATTCAGGAGTTAAGTACCCCGAGGTTCTCAGAGACCCAATTTGTAGAGACATCATGGGTGACAAAACTGCCAAGAGGCATTTCTGTTAGGGTTTGTAGAATAAAGGAAGTCAGATTTCTTCCAGTTACTTTCAGGCATATCTAATCTACCCACCCTTGTAAGATCTAAGCTTATTGCTAACACAAGAATAACTTTGTTGGTTCGATCTGTGTTCCATTACTTTTCTGTTGGGATAAAAATATGACCAAGCGCAACTTAGAGACAAAAGAGTTTAATTTGGCTTATGTCACCACAGGAAAGTCCATAATGGCAGCAGGTGGCTGTAGCAGGCAGCTGGCTGATCACATTTTGTCACCACATCAGGAAATGGAAGTAAAACTGAAGTGGGGTGAGGCTATATATTCTCAAAACCCACCCCACGAGATGTACCTCCTCTAGCAAGACTCCCTGTCACACCCAGGCCCTACACCTCCACAAACAGTGCCACCAACTGGGGACTAAGCATTCAAATCTATGACCCTCTAAGAGAAACTTCTCATTCAACCTCCCACACCCTGGCACATAACAGTACTTAATCGTGTATTTGTTACATTTGTTTGATGGGCTCTAGGCTCTTGCAAATGATACTTGAAGTTTTCAGATCCTGACAAGAGTTACCAATAAAGGTTACTGTCAGACTACAAAACATGTGAGGGTCCCTCTTTTGATTATCAACTGGCACTACACCTGTCCCCCAAGCCCAGCCAGCCCTCAGAGACCACAGGTAGGCCATGGAGGCTTTCACTGGCTGTCCCGGGTATTCCTGCTGAGACCAACAATGGGTACTCAGGCAGGTATAGGAGTCATAGGAATCATGACAAGAGCCCAGACCTGATCCAAGTACCCCCAGAGTTCCTAAACTTTTTCCTGGCTCTCTTGTAGAAGCTACACTCTCCCTCTCCCCTCATGTCTTTGATATTGCTCTTAAGGAGGCAAACCCACTTAGTATGTGCCTGTAAGGATTACCAAGCTCCCAGCAAATATGTTGTATTTACACAGCTGTGCTCACGTGCTTACACAATGCCAGTTTAAGGGCGATAGCATGACATAATGTTGGTGACAGCACAATTATTATCCCACTTGAGAGAAGAATGTTGTGATTGCAACAGAAAGGAAAAGCGTGTCTTTCATCTGAAAGCCTAAGTCCCATTCCCAGTCATCGTCTCAGCCCCTGAGCCAGGCTGGGAGTGGAAATTACTGCAAGCTGCTGACCAACAATGATGTCATCTTGCCTCCCACCTATGTTTTGGGTTTGACAGCCCAGGAGATGGCTTATACTCGGAGGAACACAGCTCCGACTACGTTGACAGGTTTTGGAGTATTTGAAAGGTAGTATATTCATAAAAAGTTATTCCCTTCTCTGTTTTCTCTTTGGATTTGGCACCTACTACTACAGTAACATTACAGCTACGATAAGGAGCCATTAGCTTCCCAGGGAGCCTCGGCCAGTGGTTCCCCCTGTGTGGAATTATAGGAGTTTAGGTCTCCTGATTAGAGCTTTCACACCTTAGGGCTCTGGACACAAAGGATTAAAGTCTATGTGCTGTTATTTGCCACTGCTTCTGCAGTTTGCTCTGCTATAACGCTGATTTCCAGGGCTTTTCATTATGGCTGCTCAAACACTGTGTGCTGAAGTTGTCCTGGGTCATGAAGAGTATTTCCGGCCAGTTCCCCTGCATCTGCTCCTGTGTGTTTGGGGGATGCTAAGCATACTTTCCTATGCTCTGGTTCTTTTCTGTAAAAAGACTCATGATTCAGCATCACCTAGAACATGAATTAGGGAGCTATATTTATCAGCAATTCTAAAAGAGGAGAATTTAAAAAAAAAAAAAAAAAACAATTCCAGAAGTAATTGTTATCTGCACCAAATCTATAAGGAGCCCTGGACACAAATGAGGCTTTGAAAGGAAAAAAAGAAAATCCCTGTATACTCTCATTTTTTACTCGGGGCTTAGTCTAGTCTAGGCAGAAATCAACAGAAAAACTGTTTTTAATTCTTTATTAGTTTCTTTCTTCCCTATCCATTCCCCAGCCACCCCACCCACTGGATTTACAACCTGTGTGTTCAACCACCGAAACGTGAGACTTAAACCGTGCCATCGATGGCCAACAATCGTGTCTGAGCCCTGGATCTGTGCAGTAAGGTCTGTCTGCCACAGCGCCCCCTCTGGTGAGAAAGACTCTCACCAGGTACTTGGCATAGTCAGAAATGAGTGGACCGTTGTGTGTCTCAACACCTTGTGGTTGTGAGAGCTGATTCTTGACACCTATTAGCTGCCACAGAAAAGGTAGAACAACACTGTGGTTTTTGTTGTTGTTGTTTGGTTGGGTTTTTTTTGTTTTTATTTTTTTAGAAATAAATAAGAGTCAGGCCTGAAAACAATCTTCTCCCCACTCCCTCCACCCTCGGCTGTCTGTCTGGTCGTCATCCCGGTCATCATCAAGCTAATGTGATTTGCATTAAGTTGACATGAAAGTGAACTCCCCACGGTCTATGAGCATGGCTGCCATTCTTAAAATCCTCTTAAAGTCCCTATCCAGAGACCGTAGTTAAGATGTAAAAGCCGGGCAGTGGTGCACACCTTTAATCCCAGCACTCGGGAGGCAGAGGCAGGCGGATTTCTAAGTTCGAGGCCAGCCTGGTCTACAGAGTGAGTTCCAGGGCTACAGAGAGAAACCCTGTCTTGAAAAACCAAACATATATATATATATGAAAATTTTAACAGTAAATAGAGCTTTTTTTTTTTAATGTACTATTGTCTTAGTCAGGGTTTGTATTTCTTCACAAAACATCATGATCAAGAAGCAAGTTGGAGAGGAAAGGGTTTATTCACTTTACACTTCCACACTGCTGTTCATCACCAAAGGAAGTCAGGACAGGAACTCACACAGAGCAGGAACTTGGAGGCAGGAGCTGATGCAGAGGCCATGGAGGGGTGCTGCTTACTGGATTGCTTGCCCTGGCTTGCTTAGCTTGCTTTCTTCTGGAACCCAGGACTACCAGTCCAGGGATGGTACCACCCACAGTGGGCCCTCCTACCCTTAATCACTAGTTGAAAAAAAAATGCCTTACAGCTGGATCTCATGGAGGCATTTCCTCAAGGGAAGCTCCTTTCTCTGTGATAACTCCAGTTTATGTCATGTTGACACTCAAAACCAGCCAATACAACTATGCAGCATGGTGTGAATACATGCATGTTAAGAAGGGTTAGTAAAGGACCAAGACTGGATACACAGTTGCTTAGGTCTCTTAGACCATCAGATGACTTTGCTGAAAACATGAGAACAGCTTTACTTCAGAGCTTTTTGATTTCAGAATGATAAAGAATTATGGACCCTTTTTTTTCCCAAGAGAAAAACAACTGATTTTTTTTTTTACATTCAATTTCTATAAGTGATAGATTCCTCTTAAAAATAAAATAGTTCAATTTCTATTAATAATTATTCATATTCCTCCAGGGAAGCAGGTAGGCAGACTGCAGATCTTTAGTCTCCCTCCTTTCCTCCCAATCCCATCCCCCAGTCTCATCCTCAGCTTTCTAACAGACTACCTTCTGTGGCCTCTCCTCACTCTCTACCACCATTCCAAGGGGACTAAGCAGATCCCGGGTGGCACATCCTGCTTTCCTCCTTCCTATGGACTCCCTTCAGCCCTTACCTCTCCTTCTAGAACATTCCCATTCCTCAGGGTCAGCTTCCAATAACTAGAAAGACATTCTACCTAGAATCACATTGGCCACGCCTGGCATAACCCCAGAAGAATTCCCTAGCAGGCAACTACTATACCCTATACCCTCCCTAAGAACCAGAGAAGGCTACAGAAACCAAGGAACAACACACCTCCTACTCAACAAAGGCAAAACCAAATATTAGTACCTAGACTAGCAATGATTCCAAACTCAGATGCCTAGGTACCAGCCTGAAAACATAACAACAGCCAGGACCATAAGTCTCCATAGAGCCCACCAACCCTCCCACAACAGTCCTGAGTATGACAACATATTTGAAGCACAAGTAAAAGACCATAACCTTTATGAATACAATGGAGGCCTTTAAAGAGGAGACAAGTACATCTCTTAAAGAAATCTATAAACACACAGACAAGCAGTGGAAGGAAATGAATAAAACTGTTCAAAACCTGATAGTGGAAATAGAATCAATAAAGAAAGCCCAAACTAAAGGAAATCTGGAAGTGAAAAATGTAAGAACTCAACAGGAACCTCTGCTGTAAGCCTCACCAACAGAATACAAGAGAGGGAAGAGAAAATCTCAGATATTAAAGACATAATAATAAAAATGAATACCTTGGTCAAAGAAAATGTTGATTCTAAAAATATACAGACACAAACATCCAGGAAATCTGGGACACTAAGAAAAAGCCAGATTTACAAATAATAGGAATAGAGGAAGGAGAAGAAACCCAGGACAAAGGCACAGAAAATATTTTCAACAAAATCATAAAAGAAAATTTCCCTAACTAAAGATGGGACAAGAAGCATACAGAACACCAAATAGACTATAACAAAAAAGAAATTCCTCATGATACACAATAACCAAAACATTAAAAATACAGAACAATAAAGAATATTTAAAACTACAAAGGGAAAAACCAAGTAAAGGCAAATCTATTAGAATAAATAACACTTGACTTCTCAATGGAAAAATTAAAAGCCAGAAGGGCCTGGACAGATGTTCCACAAACTCTAAGAGGCCACAGATGCCAGCCCAGACTACTAAAGCCAGCAAAGCTTACATTCACAATAGTTAGAGGAAAAAAAGTCATTCCGTGATAAAAACAAATTTATGCAGTATCTATTTCTAGTTACAAATCCAGCCCTACAGACCGTGACAGAAGGAAAACGTCAACCTGATGTAGTTAACCCCACGCAAGAAAATACAAGGAATAAATAATTGCAGACCAGTAATTTAAAAGGTAAAGGAGACCCACATGCCACAACAAAATAACATTAATCAACCAACACTGTTCATTGATAAGTCTCAAAATCAGTGGTCTCCATTCTCCAATAAAAAGGCACAGAGTAATACACAGCGTCCCCTCTACAGAATGGATATAAAAACAGGATCCATTCTTCTGCTGCAATCAAGAAACATACCTTAACATCAAGGATCGATATCACCTCAGGGTAGAAGAGTGGAAAGAGATAATCCAAGAAAATGGACCTAAGAAGCAAGCAGGGGTAACCATTTTAATATCCGACAAAGCAGACTTCGCATCAAAAGCAGTCAGAAGAGAGAGATGGGGAAGGACACTGCATGTTTATCAAGGGGGATTCACTAAGAGGACAATGCAAGGGTTTTTTTTTAATTATTTAATTTTTAAAAACATTTTTTGAGACAGGATCTTTCTACTGAGCTCCAGGCTTCCCGGAACTCCATATGTAGATCAGTCTGGCTTTGAACTCACAGAGATTCATCTGCCTCTGCCTCCTGAGTGCTGGGATTAAAGTTGTGTGTCACTGTACTTGACTGCAGTGTCAATGCAGTTATTACATCTGTGCACCAAAAAAAGTACTCAAGTTCATAAAAGAAACACTACTCCATCTTAAGTCACATATTACCCCTCAAACACTGATAGTGAGTGACATTAATACCCCACTCTCACCAACAGATAGGTCACCCAGACAAAAACTAAACAGAAATGCTGGAGCTGACTAACATCAGAAACCAAAATGACCCAACAGATATTTACAGAACATTTCACACAAACACACAAAATATTCCTTCTCAGCAGCTCATGGAACTTTCTGGGAAATTGACCACACACTCAGACACAGAGCAAGTCTCAGCAGATACAAGAAATTTGCATTAACAACCTGTATCCTATCCGACCACCATGGAATAAAGCTGGGTATGAACAACAGAAACCAACAAAATGCTTGCACACTCATGGAAACTGAACAACTCTCTGCTGGATGAAAAGACAGAAATGACTTTTGTGAACTGAATGAAAATGAAAACTTACCATACCCAAAGTTAGAGGACACAATGAAAGCTGTGCTAACAGACAAGTTTATAGCACTAAGTGCCTACGAGAGACAGAGAGAGAGAGAGAGAGAGAGAGAGAGAGAGATCTCATACTAGTAACTTAACCGCACACCTAAATGCTCTAGAATAAAAAAAAAATCACACCCAAAAGGAGTAGATGGCAAGAAATAATCAAACTTGGGGCTAAAATCAATAAAATAGAAACAACAATAACAAAACAATACAAAGACTCAGTGAAACCAAGAGTTGGTTTGTTAGGTCTCAACTACACCAGGGACAAGTCTCACTTAGTATCTCTTCCTCCTCCTTTCCCTTCTAACCCTGCCCCTTACCCTAAACCTTTCCAGCCCAGGGTCTTCACCTCCCTTCCCCAGCCTCTGATCTCTGTAATACTGTCATTTTGGCTATGTGTTCTCATGGCCTCTTGGCTTGCCTTTGGCCTCTTGGTCCATAGCTCCTCTCTTGGTCCACTTGCCCACCTCCCCCTCCTCCTTTCTCCTCTCTCATGGCCCATATTCTGCTGGCCATGTTCAAGCTGGACTCTTCCAGATGCCTCTGGCCGAATTCACCCTCATATCTACAATAAAACCTTTTGCCTCAACCATAACTAGGAGAGATCATATCCTCATTTTTCATTCATGGTTCTTTGAGAAAAATCAATAAGACTGACAAACCCTTAGTCTAATTAACTAAAAGGTGGAGAGAGATCCAAATGAATAAAATTAGAGATTAAAGGGGGAACAACAGACACCAAGAAAATTCAGAAATCATAAAGACATCCCTTAAAACCTGTAATCTACCAAATGGGAAAATCTAAAATAAATGAATATTTTTTGGACATATACAACTTACCAAAGTTAAATGAAGATCAGATAAGCAATTCAAACAGACCTATAACCCCTAGTAAAATAGAAGTCATAATTAAAATTCTCTCAACCAAAAAAGCCCCAGGGCCAGGTGGTTTTAGCACAAAATCCTACCAGACTTTCAAAGAAGAGTTAATGCCAAATACTCCTCAAATTATTCCACAGAATAAAAACAGAAGAGACATTGCCCAATTTGTTTTTATGAGGCCACAGTTACCCTGATACCTAAACCACATAAAGATCTAACAAAGAAAGAGCATTACAGACCAATTTTCTTTGGAACATAGATGCAAAAATTCTCAATAAAGTACTTGCAAACCAAATTCAAGAACACATCAAAAAGATCGCCCACCATGATCTGGCTTTAAGCAAGAGATGCAGGGATGTTTCAATAAACATAAATTAATAAATGTAACCCACCATATAAACAAATTGGAATCTAAAAAACACATGATTTTTATTTAGATGCAGAAAAGACCTTTACCAAATTCCAACACCCCTTCATGATAAAAGTCCTGGGAGATTAGAGATACATTATAATTAACATTACAAGGGAAATTTACAGCAAGCTCATAGCCAACATCAACTTAAACACAGTGAAACTCAAAGCAAGTTCACTAAAATCAGGAACAAGATAAGGTTGTCCACTTTCTCCACACCTACTCACTATAGTACTTGAAGTCTTAGCTATAGCAATAAGACAACTGAAGGCATACAAGGGATACAAATTGGAAGGGAGAAAATAAACTTATCTTTTGCAGATGATATGATAGTTAGTATACATAAATGACCTTAAAAATTCCACTAGGAAACTCCTATGTCTGGTAAACACTTGCAGCAAAGTAGCTGGATACAAAATTAACTCCCTAAAATATTGTTCTGGGTATCCCACCAGAGATGAACACTCTCAAGCAGTTCACAGCCAATTAAAAGTCTTTATTCCAGCCTGCTGGAATAACGTGTTCCAGGACCTAGATGTGGTCCCGAGTGTTCAGAACACATGATTTTTCATGGCAGAGAATATATCCAGGCATTTCTATTGATCAAGAGCTACAGGGGAGCTTCACAGAGTAAGTTGTTTGAAGCAAGCTATTTTAACAGAAGCTAAGATAAGTAGTTCCATACAAACCAGCAGTTTTAACAAAGGTAAGTTAGCAAGGACATCCTGACCCTTGGTTCCTAGAACAGAGTTGGGTAATTTTTCCATGGGATTCTTCATTAAGGAGATCAAATTCTAGACCAACCTAAAATGGTCTCAGCAAGAAACCCTTTACGCTGTCTTGCCCTGTCACAATTTTTCTATATACAAATGACAAATGGACTGAGAAGGAAACCAGGAAAACAACACCTTTCACAATAGCTTCAAGTAATATAAGACATCTTGGGGGTTACCCAAATCAAGCAAGTGAAAGACATGCATGATTAAAACTTTAAGACATTAAAGAAAGAAATTGAAGAAGGTATTGTGAGAATAAAACAGGGATAAGAACAATACACCATGCAAGTTAAAGTTCCGATTTGCTCTGTTTGTTTGACCCATCTTCATCAAATGTGCGTGATCATTTGTGGGTGGGAGGTATGGGGGATGTGCTACATAGGCAGGAAATACATTAGGATATATAATTGCCCCTGATTAGACGTGATGGGAAATACAGTGGCATTGTGGAATTACCTCTCTAAACCTCTGCAAGTCATGGCTCATGGCCATTTTCTGGGAACCCAGAGATGGGCCTGGCCAGAGCATCCATCAACCTGCCCAGTATTTAATTAAAACTTGATTCATATTTGGCTTTACAGTGTTGTGAGGTCTTATTCTCAACAGTGGGATTAACAATATCAGAAAGATGGAAAGATCTCCCATGCTCATGGATCAGTAGGATTAATATACTAAAAATGGCTATTCTACCAAAAACATTATACAGATTCAATGCATTCCCAATCAAAATGACAACACAATTCTTCACAGATCTTGAAAGGTCAATTTTCAGCTTCATATGGAAACACACACACACACACACACACACACACACACACACACCAGAATAAATAAAACAATCCTGACGGAGGTATCATCATCCCAACCTCAAATTGTACTATAGAGCTATAGTAACAAAAAACTGCATGATACTGCCAAAAAACCAGACACATTGATCAATGGAATTGGACTGAAGACCCAGATGTAAATGCACACATTCATAGACACCAGATTTTTTGATTAAAAAACCAGAAATACACACTGAAGAAAAGATAGTATCTTCAACAAATGGTGCTGGTCAAATTGGATGGCTGCTCGTAAAAGAATACAAATAGATTCACATTTATCACCTTGCATAAAATTCAACTCCAAATAGATCAAAGACCTCAGTGTAAACCAGGTACACTGAACTGTATAAAAGAGAAAGTGGGTAATAGCCTTGAACTCATTGTTATGGGAAAAGGTTTTCTGAACAGAATACCATTAGTACAGACACTAAGATCAACAATTAATGGAAGCTCATAAAAATGAAAAGCTTCTATATGGCAAAGGACACCATCATTTGGATAAAATGAGAGCCTACAAAATGGGAAAAGGTTTTTACCTACTATACCTCTGATAGAGGGCTAATATCCAAAATTTACAAAACTGGATCTCAAGAAAGCAAATAAGTTAATCAAAAATAGGGTACTGATCTAAACTGAGAATTCTCAAAAGAGGAAACTCAAATGGTTGAGAAACTCTTAAAGCAATGTTCAGTATCCTTAGTCTTCAGGAAAAGGCAAATCAAAATTACTTTGATATTTCATCTTAGACTCCTCAGAATGGCTAAGATCAACGTTACAAGTGACAGCTCATGCTGGTGACGATGTAGAGCAAGAGGACCACTCCTCCATTGCTGCTGAGAGTGCAAACTCGCACAGCCACTGTAGAAATCATGCAGCAGTTCCCAGGAAGACGAGAATTGATGTACCTTAAGACTGAGCTATTTCACTCCTGGGCATATACTCAAAGGACTCCTTATCCTACCACAGAGACACTTGCTTAACCATACCCATTGCTGCTCTCTTCGTAACAGCCAGAAATCGGGAATATAGATATCACTCAATGAATGAATGAGTAAAAAAAATGTGATCTATTTACACAACATGACTCAGGCATTAAAAAAATAATAATAAAATAATGAAATTTACAGGTAAATGAATGGAACTAAAAAAATGCCATCCTGAGTGAAGTAACCCAGACCTAGAGAGACAAATATGGTATGTACTTATGTGGTTCAGGCCATGTACAACAGGTTTGGTGCCTGTTCACAAAGGCTAGCTGTTCCATTTTCAAAAGGGTGCACCTGAGTGGATCACTAACCAACGACAACCCTATCGAGGTTCTGAAACTCCACTCAGGCAGGAGTTATTAACTGCTATGCCTCCAAGGGCACTGTTACAGATGTCACGGAAAGGATACCCTTGGTGCTGGCAGCGTCTGGGTTGTTTTTTTGTTTTTTTGTTTTTGTTTTTGTGGAAACCCCGAGTGTCCAATAAGCAATGCACACACCAAGCTGAAAAGGAAAGGCGGGACTGTAAAATACATTCAGATTGCTTCTAGGTATTAATCATTATCATTCCGTGAGTTGTTTTCTCTCCTAAGAAAACATTGACTTTTGACATCTGGCATTGGAGTTCATGTGGTATGGACGTGGCTCGTTTCCTGGAGAGAGGAGTACGACGATACACATCGAGTCACTGGGCCACACCTCTGTGTACTTACCTAGGCCAGCAGTGAGGGATGGGACAAGCACCATTTCAGACTTCAGCCCTACACATAGTGTGTCCAGAGACACACTTAGAGTGTCCAGAGAAAGTGAGGACATTTTCTCACATTAATTCAGACTTGGTCTGCTTTCTCTGTGATAGAGTTTTTAGTACTAGAGTAAATGATAGCACGAAGACAAGCTTCACACCCTGAGCGGGAACCATCCTAGGCAGGAGCCACAGTATTCTACACAGAAACTCTTGAGACCGTGATACCACTGAACTGGGATTTTTCAGAAGTCTCATTGTTGTGGATAGCCCCCCCCCCCCAACACCCTGCCTTGTATTTTGGTGATAATTTCCCTTTCCTGGGAAGAGCTGCAGAGAAGGAGTGAATCAGTATACAGGTGAATTCTAGTGAACCTTCTACACCTTAATTTGTAAAATAAAGGCTGGACAGTAGAAGAGGAGGTGGAGAAATAAAGGTTTGTGGGAAGATAGGAGCAGCACTCAGCCTGCAGCTGGGCTTGATCAGTGCCCTGTAAAAAACTGCATGATCCTAGAACATAACTGCCTGCGAAGTAGTTTTCAGGCAGAAACAGTGAACTGAGGGCTCCGGACCAGGTAACTCTTTGATATAAAAAAGACACATAACCTTTTGATACTTAAAAATGACAAAAACAATAAATATCTTTTGGGCTTTATGTGATGATATTTTCAATGGTTTGACAGGAACTGACTTAGGGAAAATAAACACCTTATCATTTTTCGGTTTTGTAATATTTATTCTCTTGATTTACTATGTCTTCTCAGAAGACAGGGCCCTAGATAAAAAATTCCTTGCCTTAGAAAAGAGATTACATGAAGTCAAATGTCTGCTTTTCCATTTTCTCCATGCCCTGTCATTCTCCCATTATCCATTTGACTTTGTTTTAGATAATTGCATCAATCTTAAGACATTTATCAAAATCAACAAGATTTCAAAGAAAGCTCAAGTAAGTCCCTTTTTCTGGTGACTTTGAAAAGCAACCAGAATTGTCACGTATGTGATCCCTTAAAATGCTTTGTGTATGTGGTGTTTTAAAAGAGTTTACTTCACAGTATCTAGGTCTGAGTGTCATAAGTTCTCTTCACTCCCTGCCCTGCAACAAGAATCCAAAAAGAGTATGTATCTCACAGTGTCCGTCCCCAACCATGGAGGGACAGTGTAGTTGGTGACACTTTCTATTCCCAGTGCTCAATGGGACCTGAGGATATTGCACTCACAATTTGTGTGGATCAAGGTGAACTGGCCCTTTTGCCACATCCAAGTTTTTAACAACCGTCTCCATACCTGACAGCATTTCCAGATTTACCAGCTTTTGTCAGTAGCTAGCTTCAGTGCTCCCAGCTGGGACAGGCAAGCCATACTATTAACAGCTTCCCTATTTGACCTACCTAAGTCTCTCAGAGGCCTCTACTTAAACATCAGGGTCTCCCTGTGTTGTTGAGATCAGCTACATTGTCAGTGCATGCTTCATTTGAGCAATTCATTGAGCAACAGGTGTATTTACAATAAAATTTTGATCCAAAGCTCAGGAGACAGACATACCATCGTGGTAGATGGAGTAGCATATGACATTTCCAGACTCAAAATTCTTTGTAATTTGCTGCAACCCAGATTGTATATGTTTTATGTGTGTTCAAATAAATATATTAAAGACACACGTGTATACATACAAAAAAAGAAAAGAGATTACAAGTAACACTAAAACTAAAGGTTTATGATTGTATTGGTCAAAATAAGCAACAGAAAGAGGATAATGAAGGTTAGAGACAGAAGCTGGAAGCATCGCTAGAACAGAAATTCTTGAAGTTCATAGGTGAGTCTGAGGAACAAAGAGTCTTGGCAACATAGTCTAGAGGATAATTTACTAAAGCTAGCAAATCAAAATAAAACGGATGCTGTAATATCACAATTACAACGTAAAGAAAAGCTAAGATTATAAAAGCAAGGCTTAGAAAAGAAGATACAGGAAATTATAGAGCAGCATGGACATCAGAAAGAGAAACTTATGACTTGGCAACAGGGCTTAGAGGAAACAGTAAAATAGAAGACACAGGAAATTATAGATCAGAATAAGAGACAGAAAGATAAAAATGAAGGTGGGAGACAGAAGCTGGAAGAGATGCTAGAACAGAGAATGCAGCAGCTCACAGATCAGACTGAGCAGCAGAGAGAAAATAATGAGGGATGGAAGCAAGATTTGGAGAATAACCTTTTACAATTAATCAAAATAAAGTGGACAGCAAAATATCGGAGTTACAATATAAGGAAAAATTCAAAATTTGGAGGCAGAACATTGAACAGAGACTACAGGAACTCAAGGAACAGGAAGAGTGACAAAAGGAGAGATATGAAGCATGGACACAGACCTTAAGGGGGGAGTTTAAAATTTTAATTAGGGAAAATACTCAAATAGACATAGAAGAAATTAGAGAAAGTCAATCAGAGGTTATTAAAAACCAAACTTTAGTCTATCTAGTTAATATACAACAAAGACCTCCAGACGTTGTTTATCCACAGGGTTATCAGGAATTTGAATGGCAACCCATGGATGTGTTAGATCTGAGAAAATTTAAGGAAAGTGTCACTAAATTTGGAATGCATTTGCCATTTGTAAAACAAAACCTAACTTCTTAGGCTATTAAAAATAAAATAATCCCCCAAGACTAGAAAGATACGGCAAGAGCAATACTAGAACCTGCCACAAATTTACAATGGTGGAGAGACGAGGTAAGGGAGATAGCACGACAAAATAGAGCCAGGAGAAGAGAGATTTCCATAGACCAACTGCTTGGTGAAGGTCGCTTTGCTGAGGTAGAGGTGCAGGCTGTATATGATGAAGAAACTCTGGCATTGTGTCGATTGTCAGCCTTAAAGGCCTGGGACAAAGTCACAGGATCAGGGAAAAGACTTGAACCATTTACTCAAGTCATACAAGGTCCAAAAGAAACCTTCCCTGACTTTTTACAAAGGCTAACCTCAGCTGTGGAAAGGAGTATATCAGATTCAGCAGCAAGAAAGGCAACAATTGAGTCTTTAGCCTTTGAAAATTCAAATGCTGAATGCAAGGAAATAATCAGATCACTGAGGGCAAGGTCAGCATCAATAGATGAGTGGATTAGATGCACAGCTAATATGATGGTAATAGGAGAAGCTGCCATTAGACACCTAGAGATGACCCAAGACTTAAAATGTTTTAATTGTGGTGAACAGGGTCATCTCTGAAATGAATGCAGGAAAAAACCAAAGTAATACAAAAGGGGGGCCTATGCCTTCTGGAATATATCAAAGATGTGGCAAAGGCTGACATCTGACTAGGGAATGTAGAGCGACAACAGACAAATGGGGCAATACCCTGCCAAAAAACTCCTGGGGGGGGGAGGTCTCTCGAAGGCCCCAATGCCATGCAGGGAGAGTTCTCTTCCTCAGGACAATTAAATGTCACTGCTTCAAAAACAGATGTTCTGATACCAGACAAGGCTGAGGCAAGTTTTATAGACAATTTAGAAGGCCTCACAAGGAGCCAAAAGTGAAAATTTTGGCATACTTCTATAGAGGATCAAAGACCAAAACTAAGAATACTAGTGAATAATACTGAGATTGAAGGGATGGTTGACACTGGAGCAGATGTCACCATTATCTCTCCAAATTCTTGACCTGAAAGTTGGCCACTTCAAGAAGTAGACACCAGTTTCAAGGAGTTGGAACTTTATCCCAAATAAAACAAAGTGCCAGATGGCTTAAATGTATAGGACCAGAAGGTCAGATAGGAAACCTGAGGTCATACATGGCTGATATAGCCATTAACTTATGAGAAAGAGGTCAAGGTTTTTCTGGTTACTGGCTCAAGGACCAACTGTTTAGGGAAAAAGGTTTTGTCTGTGTGCTTTCAGAAGAGACGATTAAGATACCTCCCAGAATTATATGGATTAGATATGACAGAGGCATGCCGCCAGAAGACTAGATTCCAGAATTCAAACAAAAAAATTATCTTGATACTAAAATTTGTTTTGAGAATTGTATATTGCAGAATACACAGCCTTGGTGTATTTACTCATCAAGTAAGCTGAGCAGACCTGATTAAACCTCTGATGTCCTAGAATTTCAGCTGGATGCAGTGAAGACACAGACATCAGAGGCTTATCAATTTACTCTTCCCCCCTTGTCCCTCTTTTAATATCTCAATGCTCAAATTTAGCTTGAAAAAGTTAATGAAGAGTTGGCGCACCTATTCTCTGGGCTTGGGGACTGAGGTGGTTAATATTAGGTTGTCCTTCTAGGGGAAAGTAATGGTTTTATTGGAACAGGGAGGAATAGTTAGAATTGATTTCTTAGCCATAACCTATTTGGTAGAAATCTGTATAATTGTTATTAACTTGAAATTATATTTCTTAAATGGTACAAAATTTATTTTGATTTCAAATTTAAGGTTTTCATTGGTATGAGTTTCTTATTGATTTAAAAGTGAGATTAATATTGTTATTCTCATAGGCGTTGTACCTATATAACACATTTAGAAATACAAGGCTTAGACCTAGTCCTTCTTTAAGTTTTTAAACTGATTTGAGATGGTTAGCCTGTGAGTTAAGGGCATCTAGCAACTGCATGGCTCTGAGTTTATTGTTAGGGTGTTTTCTAGAAATAGCTAAGAGGAGTTAATGAACAACAGTCCAGATTGCTTTACATAGATAGTTGGTTTTCAAAAATGTAAGAAGTCCATAGAGTTGATATTACAAACATTCCTGTATAAATGTTCAGTTTGATTAGAGACCTGTCTGCTCCTGACAGCTTTCCTGTCTTGGATTCTAAGAAGAAACTGAGCATCTTTGGAGTTACTCCAGTTGTGGTGAGACAGCCACTAGGCAAGAACTGCCTCTTTCTATCTACAGACAAATTACTGTCCAGAAAAAGGACACATTTGTGGAATAGTTGACTGATTATATCTGTCAACACAGAGTAATCAACCCTTAATATTTCTGCATTACTAGGTCTGTCAGATGATCCTGAGCCAGAAGGCTGAAGATCAGATGCTCCAACATTTTGAAGTATAGGGACTGTCCAGGTGTTCAGTGGTCTCTGTATATTGGCTAAGTTTTAGAAGCTATGCTTTGTGCTTACCGTAATTTTAGTTAATTCAGTCATTCTGGATTTCTGACTGGGTTGAAGACTTACAGTCTCATAGCCAATCCAGGCTATTTACTTTGAGAGGATGGTTTTCAGCTGACATTCATTTTAAAGCCAAGAAAAAAGCCAGGTTCAGAACTAAGTCTTTTAGTTAAGAGAGATGACAGAGGTTCTATTTAGTTTAAAAAAATGATGGACTGGGTATTAGATCTATCTTGTACTTTAACAACTACAATATGGTAATATAGTTGTGTTCAATTTATATCTGGGAGAAAAGAGCCTTTTAATTGGACAGAAAGGGGGAAGTGTTGTGGATAGCCCAGGCCTTGCATTTTGATGCTAATTCGCCTTTCCTGTGAAGGGCTGCAGAGGAGGAGTGAATCAGTACACAGGTTAATTCTAGTAAACCTTCTACCCACCTTAATTTGTAAAATAAAGGCTAGAGCCAGTGATTGGGCAGTAGAAGGGGAGGTGGAGAAATAAAGTTTTGTGGGAAAAGAGAGAGAAAACAACTGGGAAGGAAGATGATGGAGGAAGACGATGGAGGAAGATGATGGAGGAAGACAATGGAGGAGCAGGAGGTGAAGGACAAGCATATGACTTGGAAAACTCGCAAGTTATAAGGGTCTTGTAGCTGGGGAATAGAGTAGTGTAGTGGTGAATCTGCCCAATCTAGGCGTGCAGCTTATATTCATAATTATTAAGTTGTGTTTTCTTTAATTGATCTTATTTGGGTTGGAAAATTACAGCAACATCTCATGCTGAGGAAGGAGAAGGCTGAAGCCTGGTGCCAGTCAGAGGGACCCTGTCTCCTGGAAGAGATTTCATGTTCCACCACTTCTCATTCAGCCTTGTAGGAAAGACTGGAGTGGACACAAACTCAGGCAGGACCACACCTTGACCAGGATTGCTTATGTACACCTCTTGCCCTCTACTTAAACCTAAATAAGCCTCATGTGAGGGCCCAGAAAACAGACTTGGGAGTGGGAGGGTTCCTGTTCTGAATGTGACGACATTGAGTAATTCATTTTCTGCTTTTCTCCAGTCTTGGAATACATGAGACATGTGGCCGAGCCAAGCCTGTTAAGGTGCTAGAGGCTCCAGGGTGGATGCAGACAGCAGGGCTGGTGGGTGAAAAGGGCCAGCTTTGACCTCAACAACTCTGGTAACAAAGAGAACAACATACCACCATGCTGCTGTAGACTCCTTGACTTTATAGTTCACATCCTTTTCTTTTCCTATGATTTCCTTACTAATAAGATAGAGATTCGTTTTTTTCATGGTACAAATTTTTTATTGTCAAGATATTGACAGTTGTTGTAGCCCAAGCTACCCTACGTTGGGCACCAAAATGTCAAGAGCCACTCTGTCAATGTTTGAACCCGCACTGCCAAAAGCCTTGGGGGCTAAATTGTTAGAGCCTGTACTGCCCCAAGCTGCTCCGGTCTGCAGTCGGACTCGAGGAATGGAGACCAGAGTGTGATTCAATCCCATTTATTCTTCAGTCGCTCTTCCTTGTACAAGTTCCAAGTCTTGAGTTCCTAGTCCCTAGTGCCTCCAAGTTCCAAGTTACTTCTTCCAAGTGCTAAGTGCCTAATGTCTAATGATCTTCCAAGTGCCTAATAACTAACTCCAAGTTGTACTGTCTAATTCCAAGTTCTTCCTCCAAGTGCCAAGTGCCTAATACCTAATTCTCTGTTCCAAGTTGTACTCTTTCTCTAATGCTTAATTCCTACTCGAAGTTGTACTGTTGTCAAGTAATCTGTTGTCTGATTCTCTGATCTCTCTTCTGTCTGCCTCTTGCCTTTTATATGTCTCACTTCTAAGTCATGCCTCTAAATCACGCCCTTAGGCCTTGTCTCTAAATCTAATCTCTAAGTCACGCCCTTAAGTCTCAGCTCTAAATCACACCTTTAAGTCTCACACACCCAAGAGAAGATCCTGGGTATCTAAAACAAGATGTTATCAGAGTGTGCTCAGCTGTTTTAGGCTAATGTAATCAAGTCTCTTGTCAGGGTATATGGCTCAAGATGGCTGTCTATGGTGATAGCCACCTTCTGTCGGCTCCCCACAGACAGTAACGTATTAATTAGAATTAGAATTTTCTATGATTATTTTTTAAGTATAAAAGAAAAGAAAATGACCTTTGGGTTTAGATAATACACAAAATGGGATCCTAAAGTCAACAGAGGTATTAAGATAAGAGGCTAGAAATGAAAAGTATTGAGAATATATATAGAACTCAGTCAATACAGACTAGAACCAGTCATATAAACAATTATAAAATATATCCATCCTCAAAGTGTTTTATGAGAATTTATTTTTAAATTACATTTAATTGGTGTAGTGTGTGTGTGTGTGTGTGTGTGTGTGTGTCTAGACAACCTTCAAGGTGATCAGGATTGGGGACAAGCACCTTTACCCACTCTTCAAAGTTTACTAACTTCATTTAACCAGTGAAAGCACAGATTTGAAAAGTCTTGATTGACTTCTTATACTCAGTCATAAAGCTGTAGTCATTAAGAATTGAAATGAATCTCTTTCAGTTGTGTTCAAAGAGAACTTAGCTTTCCATTCACTCAGCAATGAATGGCTACAATATGCCAGTGAATGGAAGATGAAGTCCTGCCTGTCTTGCTGTCCTGTCCACCTGCTTGCTGAGTGCCCTGTTAACTTTGAACTTCTTATTGCCTCCCATGGCACAACCAAACTATCTAGTAGCTGTGTGGCAGTTTGAATGAAATATGTCTCCTATAGAATTATGTATTTGAATAGTTAGTCACTAGTTATTATCCCTGTTTGGGGAAGTCATAGGGAGGTTCATCCTCATTGGAAGAAGTTGTCGTTGGATCAACACATTTAAATCTTGCTTTCTGTTCTACACTTAAACTTAGTTTATAGCCACTTTGGGGCCAAATTAGAATAAGCATGCAATGTAGGGTAATGGAATGGAGAGGTAGGAAACACATTATCTAAGAGGGTGACCATGAACTGTGACCAAGATGGTGTCTTAGTTATGGTTCCTATTGCTGTGAAGAGACATCAGGTCCATAGCAACTCTTATAAGGGACAACATTTAATTGGGGCTGGCTTTCAGTTTTAGAAGTTTATTTTATTATCGTCAGGGCAGGAATCATGGCAGCATCCAAGCTGACATGATGCTGGAGAAGGAGCTGAGAATTCTACATCTTGATCTGCAGGCAGCAGGAGACTGTGTGCCACACTGGGTATAGCTTGAGCATATGAAATTTAAAAGCCCACCCCCACAGTAACATACTTTCTCCAGCAAGGCCTCACCTCCTAATAGTGCCATTCCTATAGGCCTCTGGGGGCCAATTATATCCAATCTACCACAGATGAATTTAAGGAATGGACAGGACAGAGTGGCTATACAGTGTGGGAACAGAGAGCAACAGGTGACACAATGAGGAGGTTAACAAGGGTGAAATCATGCAGAACCTAGTTGGCCTTGATGGGGAGCAGAGTTTTAACTGTGAGGAGAAGCCCCTGCAAGGGGGTTGGAGATAAGCTGACTCCACATTTACAAGAAAGCAGCACAGAAGGGAACAGAGAAGAAATGAGCTTCTAAGACTCCTCTCTGTAATGCCAACATTTTCAGAACTCTGGAAAGTAACCGAAGAGCTGCAATAGTCTAGGTAACATTTATTTTAAGAAAAAAAAGTTTGCTGAGTGCTAGCACTTTTTGCTGTTTTTTGTGATCACCTAAAAAATGAAAACCCCACAGTCTGAGGGAAAGCAGTACAAAGAGCCACAGGAGGACAAAAGGATCACAGGGAGCCAGAGGAGGACAGACAGATTACAGGGAGTCACCTTAGGACAGATGGATCACAGGGAGCCACAAGAGGACAGACGATTCACAGGGAGCCAGAGGAGGACAGATGGAGTGGTTCCTCCAAGGTTCATTCCTAGAGAACAGCCATTATGTGACTTCTATGGTATTCCTTGGGAGTCTGACTCAGGGAACATGTCTGTATTTGACCTGACTCAGCTACCAAGTGGAAAGCCTTCCTGAACCTTTGGTGAAATAGCCAGTGGCTGTTCTTTAATACTGAAGCTCCCTGAGAGGTGGTAACAGTTGGCAAAATGACCAAATAATTTAAAGAGGAAAAGATAGAGAATGAGATGTTCCTGGGAACTTGAAAATTTCCAGGGAAATGCTTGGACTCTAGAAAGATGGGCATAAGCTTAGAAAAAAAACTCAGTGTGGCCCTCAGACCTCACTATGAGCCACTTTGCACAAATCAGAACAGGCAGTCAACTGCCTCACAGAGTGTTGAAGACATGGAGCCTGTAGATAGAGACTGCCAAGATTGAGAGACTTAGTGATTATTGTGCTTCTGGAAATCTTTTGACCCTTACTTGACAAAGGAACAGATGGATAGAAATTAGAGTTGTCCAGACAGAACCAAAATGTGGACTTGACAGAATCCAATCACTAAAAGACAAAATACGTACAGTATTCATTACTTTTCTGATTGTGACCACGTACATGACAGGAAACAACTTAGTGAAAGGACTATTTTTCTAGTACTCTAATTCTGTCATAAATTTTTCATTTTTTGGTGGTAGATAAGTGCATAAAAATATATTCAGTGGTGAAAGTATAAAATCCAATGTGAAACTCCACAGCCTCAGAATGGCTATTTTATTGTGTGCAATTAACTACATAATACTTATACAATGAAGTTTCAATATTTAAAAATTGTTAAGGGATTCTGGGCATAGTAATGAATGCCTTTAATTTCAGCAACCAGAAAACAGAAGCAGGTGGATTTCTGTGACTCCAAGGCTAGCCTGATCTACATGGTCTGTTCCAGGCAAGACATGGGTATATAAGTGAGATGTTGTCATAAAGAAAAAGATGTTTTAGGGGAAAAATCATGTCTAAGAACTAAGCAAAATAGGAGAATGCTGTTAAACAAAATATAGGATATCAATAAGGAGATAGAAAACATACAGAAAATATCTAAGCAGACATTCTGAAATTAAAAAGAAATGAAAGAAAATGATCAGACCCTCAGAGACATGGGGCATCAAATTACATGTGAATGTGAATATCAGAAGGAAAAGAAGAAATAATAAGTGAAAAGGTAATGGGTACAAAGTCCACAAATTTGACACAAAGCATTTATATATGAAGTTTAAAAAGTGCTATGTAGAATAAACTCAAAGATAGTCTCATATGAACACATCATAATCAAACTGTTGCACATAGATGCCAAAGTGCCAAACAAGAAATGACCTTCCTTGTGGACAAGTAACTCTCATTAATACCAAATGCATATCTCTCATATCATATTCAAAATGCTGAAAGAAAAACATCTGTCAAAATAAGAATTCTAGGCCGGGCAGTGGTGGCGCACACCTTTAATCCTAGCACTTGGGAGGCAGAGGCAGGTGGATTTCTGAGTTCGAGGCTAGCCTGATCTACAGAGTGAGTTCCAGGACAGCCAGGACTACACAGAGAAATCCTGTCTCGAAAAACCAAAATAAATAAATAAATAAATAAATAAATAAAAATTCTATACGCATGGCCCTCATGCCTCACTGAACAACGACAGGAGGACTGGAGCCATTACAAGGTCCCCTTTAATTACTGGAGGTCAGGCTTCTATCCCTGCCTTCTCAAGATTAGAATTGCCACAGACCTTCTATACTTGGAGAAGGGAGGAGATGTCAGGAGCAGCCTTGCTTATACACTGAAGGTCTAAAGTTAGCCAAAGGCCTAAAATCAGCAATAGGCCTGACATACAGGCCTACTAACATAAAGTCTTGGGTCTCTGTGAAAAAAGACTGAAACAGATGGCTATAAGCTATTGTAAACAGGCAGCTTTGGTGGAAATTTACCAGCCTGGGTAGCCATAGACCTTATAGATAGGTAGCCTTGGTGGATAGTACCAACTTAGATAAGGACAAGGGAATCATTAGGCAGAGTCATAGTGACCTGTCCCCTGAATCTTCACCCAGCTGATACCCTTGTTCTGGAAGATATCTGTATTCCCCCTGAACACCTACACTCCTGTGTCATCCCCTTCCCCATATCCTGCCTTTTTGTGTTTACAACCCCTATGTGAAAAAGTAAAAATTATGATTTGATTAAAAAAATACTGTTATTCCAAAAAAAAAAAATCCATGGGAAAATAAGAATTCTATACCCAACAAAGCTATCATTAGAAATGGCACACTCCCCAGAAAATGATAGATATGTCACTGGCAGAAATGGTCTACAAAAAATTCTGGTGCTAGCAAGATAGCTGAGCAGGTAAAGATGCTTGTTCCCAGGCTTGGCAACCTGAGTTTGATCTCCAGACCTATGTGGTAGAGGGGAAAGAATCAACTCCCACACGTTGTCCCCTCACCTCCATGCACACACACACACACACACACACACACACCCTAAAATAATTAAATGTAATAAAATCTTAATTTGGAAATTGAGTATATTTTAAGATTGAATGAAGGGACAGCTGTCAGTAGATCAAATCCAATATAACACAGAATAAAAGACCAGCAAAGAAAAGTACATAGATAATATGACTGTTTCACAGTAAAAACCAGTACACTAAAGGCATTTTTGTAACTATTTTCCTTTTATTTAAAAGTTAACAACACTGAGAAATCATATGTGTGTGTGTATGTGTCTGTGTGTACTGATGTATGTATGATAGATAAAGATGTAATGTATATGAAATAATAGCATAGAATAGAAACCAAGAACAGTGTGGAACAGGAGACATGTTTTTATATACTATTGTAATTCAATTGTAATAAATTTGTTAGGGTTTTGTTTAAAGATTTATTTATTTCATGTGTGTGTGTGTCTTCACACACACTAGAAGAGGGAATCAGATCCCATTACAGATGGTTGTGAGCTACCATGTGGTTGCTGGGAATTGAATGCAGGACCTCTGAAAGAGCAGGCAGTGCTCTTAACCACTGAGCCATCTCCTCAGCCTTGGACTGGATTAAGACAATGGAAATATTCAGTGAAATGACTAAGGAAGTAATAAAAATATGTAACTAGAAATGATAATAAGAAATTAACACAAAGGAGAATATAAAGAAGGAATAGGGGAACAAAGACACAAAGCATCTCTGTATAATACCATACAGAACACAGATAGAAACCAACATATCTAACTCTTACCATACTAGAAGTTACATTAGATACAAGTATAAGAAATACTTCGGTGAAATGCAGACAGTTGGAAAAACATATGGAAACAAAAATAAAATATTTAGATTCAAAAGTATAAATAGGTTGCAACTGAAAGGATGGAAAATATATAATGCAAACAATAAATGAAAGAAAACTTTATCAGATAGAGTACACCTTAATTAAAACCTTGTTACAGAGACAACGAATTTAATAGAGATAAAGGATCAGAGTGTCAAAACCAGAATAATGATGAACATGCATGTACATAACAAGAGATACTGAAACCTGAAACAGAAGCTTACAGAACTGCAGGAAGACATAGACACTCCAGTGTCAGTAGTTGGGGACTTCAATAAGCCACTTTAACATTAATGAACTCATTAATTTGTGCCAGAAGCTGAGCCCATGGCCTCTCACAGGTTAGAAAGATGTTTTACTACTGAGCCACACCCTCGATCCTAGCCCCCCTAAACAATGGATAAAACAAATAGACAGAAGGTCAGTTATTATACAGGCAACTCGAATGACTCTATTAGAAGATCTGGCAGATGTTAATATAACACTCCACCCAATAACAATAGAATATACATTCTTATCAAGTGCAGATGAACTTATCTGGGTTAATAGTACTATACGATAAAACGAGTCGCAATAAATGAAAGGTATTGAATTACCAGTGTGTTCCTGCATAGTACACTGAAATTAGTGATCAGCAGCAGCAGGAACTGGGAAGCTCAAACTGCACAAACATTACAGAGCATCATCCTAACATTATGTATTTTAAAAAATTGTAAGGAAAATGAGGTCCCTTATAACCCTTAAGATGGATTAAAACTGTACATATTATAAGGGGCAGCCTACAGTGCTGTCTTAGAGGGAAAACAATGTGGAAAGAGAAACTTAGGGTTGCAAAGCCCTGCATTTAAAATAGAAATCCCTCCAGCTGTGCATTCAGCTCTGTTGGTAGCATACTTGCCTAGAATGTGAGAGGCCCTGGGTTCCAGCCCCAGCGCCTCACAAAACCAGCCATGGTATGCAGGTCTGTAATCCCTGTAATTGATGGTAGAAGCAAGAGGACTGGGAGTTTAAGGCTTGACTATATATTGAATTTGAAGGTAGCGTTGGCTACCTGAGACCCTGTCTTCAAACAGACAATCAAACAAATGGAACAACAAAACAAAATAACCTCAAAAATCCAAAATTGATATACGTAAGCCAAAACAAACAAAAAGCATGCTAACCCCTGACCAGCAGGAGGAAAAATATCATAATAATAAAAGTGTAAAATAATGAAAGAAGAAAAATACTAGAAAAGAAAAACAGAACCAAGAAGGTTTTTTAGGTAAACTGATCCAAATAAAAAGATAGCAGGGATTCATATTATTAATTCTGAAACAAAAGAGCGTATCATTGCATATCTTAGAGATGTAAAGAGGAAATCCCATGGACAATTATATGTCTAGAGAAAATGAACAAATGACTAGAAAGGCAGAAACTACTAAAACCAACATGAACAGGATGCAGTCTGAATGTGTTTGTAACAGGTGGGAGATCAAGGTACTGGTGACGATCATGGTGATGATGACAGTAAGTACCCACAAAGAAGGAAAAACAGGGCTCCTTCCCTAGTGAATCAACACCAACCTCTCAATGTTTCAGAAAAATTAGATGTGAGACACTTCCTGGATCTCTTTGAGACCAGGATTACACTAGCACCAAACTGATGGATCCAGCTACTGAAGGGAACTATGTATTTCCCAAGAGATGAGTGCAGAACCCTCCAAAAAGTTTTGTACCCACAAATCTAGCAAGTTATAAATAGTGTTATATACCATGAGGAAGTATGGTTTATGTCAGTAATGAAAATTATCTGAAAATGATATTATAGAAAAGACAGTGCCTGCAGATCCAGGAAAGGGCACTTAGCAAACTATGACTCCTTTCCTGATAATGACACTCAATAGTCAGGAATAGATGAAAATGCCTGGAATCTGCTAATACCAGCAACAAGGAAACCCCACTGCAAGAATTATCGTATATAGAGGTAAGAGCAAAAGCTGCTCTGAAGTCAGGACCCCAAAAGGATGTTTGTTTTTACCTCTCTGTAACTTGGGAGGGGGGCCCTGGTGAGGTCATTGGATAAGAAAAGCAAATAAAAGCAGTCATCCATCTTAAAACATAAGTAAAAAAAAATTAGAGAAGGTTTACATCCACGCAGAAACCTAAGTGTGTATAGAAGCATTATCTATAATAACTGCACAGTGAAGACAGATGTTCAGCAGTTAAGAACTGGTGGTGTGTGTGTGTGTGTGTGTGTGTGTATGAACCTTGAAAACACTTCTTCAGGGAAAAGAAATTTGGCACAGAGTCACCATTTAACTAATATAAAAAGTTCTGAATTTATAGAGGCAGAACGTTAATAAGCAGTTACTTGGAAAGTCAATCAATTGGGATTGGGAATGCAGCTCACTTAGTAGAATGATTGCCCAGCTGTCACAAAGCTCTGGGTTTGATCCTTTGTACTGTGGTAAACCAGGAATGATGGTACATACCTGAGGTCTCAGCATTCAGGAGTGGAGGCTAGAGGATTAGGAGTTGAAGGCCATCCTCAGCTGAGCTATATGTGGCCCTATTTCCAAAACAAAACAAAAGAGAATCAATGCATCTGAAGTTTTTCTAAGGGTGAGGAAAATGTCCTGGGATTAATGGTGACGTTTGTGCATCCATACTGTTAGTACTGCTGGCTTTGGCTAGTGAGACGGGAACAGTGTGACTTAGTGTAGGAAGCTGGCCTCACCAGAAAGACCAACAGTGTGGTATACAATGGGGGAGGGGGGAGGTGTTCACTGAGGAGAAGGGATTGGAAATTGAACCACATGTGGAAATCAGTCAGGCTCACAGAATGAAGCCCCTATAATAAAACCTCTGAACACTGAGGCTTTGCTCAGCTTTCTTTATTGTCAATATTCCATCCTCTGGTCCTGACCCATTCTGACTTTATGGGGGAGAGACAACAGAAGGTCTCTGTTTGCTATTTCCTGGGACCCATTGGGGGCATGTGAGACCAACAATACCTGTGAGGCTGGAGAGTAGCAACACTACCCCAATGACTCAAAGTGAATATGTGTCAAAGCAGAAGCCAGAGATGGATAGGGAGGAATGTCACCACACCTTGCTGGTGAGCAGTTGATGAACATCCAGTATGGACCATCTGCTTGGTTGGCTCAGAAGAACATCCATAGAGTATAGAACCCTCTGATTGGCTCAGCCCGTGAGATGCTCAGTGGACTAACCAATCTCAATAGGAATTACCTCTGTCTTTGTCCAACTTCTGCTATAAGTCCACTAAGAAGCTCCCAGACAAACAAGAGCAGTGTTGAGCTTTCTTTTTCTTAGGGTCTCAACTCTCAGGAGTTTCTCTCACTTATTTTTCTTGATTTTCTTTAATAAAGCTTGTGCTGTTTTTGATTGTTCATGTGTGTGTGTCTGTGTGTGTGTGTGCGCCCGCGCACACGCACGTGCATGTGTGTGTACACGTGTGTGTGCATACACATGTGCGTGTATGTTTGTGTGTGTGCAGTGCATGCACACATACATGGACACCCCCACATCTTTAATCATCACTTCTGTGGACAACAAGCTCAGGACCCACTGCCTCAGATTGCCTTTTGGTGACTTCTAATTGTCTGAGCCCTTGGGTGTCTCTCTCTCTCTCTCTCTCTCTCTCTCTCTCTCTCTCTCTCACACACACACACACACACACACACACACACACACACACACACTTGCTCACACGCATGCATGTATGCACATACACACCCACTTATACATACACACACATACACACACACAAACACACACACACTCACACACACACCTACTCATACATATACACACACTCACACACACATACACACAAACACAAGCTCACACACAAAGACTGAGAAAGGCCCCACTTCTCTCAAAAATGGACATCAATATTATCCATGGTATGTTATATTTGAGCCAGACATAACAAAAACCCAATAGATGAAGAGAAGAAGAAACTGTAGAAGGCAAGATGTTTCAAACCTTAGTTCCTCTGCTGCCTCATTTACAGGAAGCCATGACTCAGGAGTGGCCAGGGGCCAAGGCTGAGAAGCCATTATACCTGCATTATAGTTTATAAATATCAACATGCACAATTAAAAAGGTTTACTGATAGGCAATATAAAAACATGTGTAATTGAAGGCACAGAAGATTTGTATTTCCTCCTGTTATATATATATATATATATATATATATATATATATATATATTATATTTGTCATACATATATACACAAGTGTGTGTGTATGCATGTTTGTATGTCTGTGTATGTATGTCTGTATGTGCGCATGTCTGTGTGCGTGTGTGCGTGTGTGTATATCTGTGTATGTATGTCTGTATGTGTGCATGTCTGTGTGTGTGTGTGTGTGTGTGTGTGTGTGTGTGTGTGTGTGCGTGCCTGAGGTAAAGGTCAAGCATCTATTCCTCTACACATTATATATTAAAGAAGGGTCTCTCACTGAACCTGTCTTTCTAGCCTAGCTTGCTCAGGATTGCCTGTCTCTGTCTCTCATGAACTAGGATTTCAAGGAACCTATCTTGGAAATCCTAACTCTAGTCTTCATGCTTTGAAGGTAAGGTCTTTACCCATTGGTTTATTGCCTCTGTTTTTTGTTGTTGTTTTGAGGCAAATTCTCATGTAGCTCTGATGGCCTTAAATGTGCTATGTAGCCAAGTCCTGTCTTTCAAAAAATGATGGGATTGCATGCATGTCTACCACTCTGGGTCCCTTTCCTCCTCTCTTTCCTCTAACATTAAACAGCAGGAAATGGGTCTGTCAGCAATGTCCAGGGCATCATAGGACAGGCCAATGCTGCCTATTTGAAAAATAATCTTTGGCTACTTTCTGGCTGCTGTTGTTGGGACCCAGGATGGACAGATGAGACATGCACATGCTCTGGTGCTGGCCGTTTTCAATAACCCAGGAGAGGTCTGTGTGTGGCAGTATGATTCAATTCAGCGTGACATTGGATCCTGCCTTGCTTCTACGGTTTCCTCTGACAACGGTCACTCTTCAGTAGTTGAGTGTGAGTGGGTGGGGTAGGAAGCAAGTCTCACTGTGTAGCTCAGACTGTTCTCCTGCCTTCATTCCCTAAGTGCTTGGGTCACAGAAAGGCCAGTCCGTCTCATGGCCCATTGCTCATAGCGGGCCTCTTCAGAACAGCAGGCTCTTTGGACCAGCGTAAGAGTGGAGTTGAAGATTCCTGGGTTTGCTGGACAACTATATAAAAGCAAGCTCTCTTATGTTTTCTCAGTTTCCAAAAACAACCAGAAGATTTACTGAAGTTATGAACAGTTTGTACCTAGCTAAATGGTCGTACATTCAATACAGTCACTAAAACAGAAAACACTTCTGAGGAAAAAAATAGTCCTCTGAATTGATGAACTTACAAAAACACCAAATTTCAATAAAGAAACTTTGTCTGTCATGAAACAACCTTCGCCACAGGCCTGATGTTTCTGTGGGTGAATGCTGTCAAAATGATGAGGACAGAAACATTCTGTCACATATTGAGTCTCCTAGATAGAAAAGAAAACACTGTGTGGCCCCTAGTTATATGAAGATGTAGCAGTCTCTGGAGTCACAGAGCTATTATCAGAAAGAAGAGTTGTGGATATAGGGGTTGGGAGAGAGGAGTAGAATTAAGAAGCAGAATTAGGGCTTGGGGATCTAGTTCATTGGCAGAGTGTTTGCCTTGCAAACAAGGCCCTGAGTTTATCCTCAGTTCTGGGTCAGGTAGGAAGTTAGAATTAAGGGGAAGATTTTTGGGGTTTCCAATGAAAGAGTTCTGAGGATAGAAAGTTGTAATTGTACAACAGTGTGAGTGTGCTTACCACTGCTGGGCTGAACACTAAAGATGGGGAACAGGATCGATTTTACCAGTGTTTAAAAGTTGCCTCTAACAAGTAGGTACTTGGTTCAGGAGGCTCTAGAGTCAAGCTCCCCACGGCATGGCAACGGCTCTAATAGGGACAATTTTAGGCTATTGCCAGGTTATGTTTTTCAGAGTGATGCATTCAAAGCAGTTCTGAGACCCAAAGCATTTGAGTCTTATGAAGAATGCTTACATAAAGCAGAAAGAGGCTTGCCCAAGAAACCATAGCCTCTTGGTCAGGAGAGCAAGGGAAAAAAAATAAAGCACACAAGAATAACACAAAACAGATGGAGTCCTGGAAAATGAAAGTCCAATGTCCAAGTGTGTGGTGTGTATTCTCTAACAGGGAAGTCAACCATTAACAAGGGTGTAGAAGGAGGAAGAACTCAGGACACATCTGCCTTACATCCTGAGGACTAGGAACCCTGCAGAAGCTCCATGATTAGCTTCTCTGGTAACCTGTAAGAGCAAATAATAACCAACCCTGAGATCATAAATCAAGATACTGAAGAAATATACAAGTCCGAAATGACACACCACCTATGGGATAACACCTTACCCCAGCACCCAGTCCTTAAATCGGTTGAGTCACTGAGGTGGAGAGGCAGGAAGAACCATGTATCTACAGGCTAGCACCATAAGATAGGGTAATAGCACTAATTACCAGAGGCATGAAAACACTTCAAACACACCTTAGGTTAAAGGAC
This sequence comes from Rhabdomys pumilio, assembly GCA_030674055.1. Lineage (NCBI taxonomy): Eukaryota > Metazoa > Chordata > Mammalia > Rodentia > Muridae > Rhabdomys > Rhabdomys pumilio. The sequence continues at coordinate 23,908,453 of JANHMN010000006.1, read as the reverse complement.
TCACTCATGTGCAATTGCTTTAGTCATTCTCTAACGCTTATTAAGGACTCCTGAGGTGGCATGGGCCTTGTAGATGTCCTTATTTGTTTAGTGACAAATAATAAATGACTGATTCCCACAAGGAGAGTCAGGAGAAATGGAAAAGTGATTCTAATGTGCTATGCATAGTCTGTGGTAAGTCCACAGAGCAAGAAAGAGCTCTTGGGAGTCTAGATGGCCTGCCTGGAAAAGGGTCCTCTTTATGTTCTGAAGGAGACGAATGAGTTAGTTAGGGGACATTTGAGGCAATGAATGAATGAGGAGACACACATGTGGCACACAGACCTCCATGCAGCCAAAACACGCATAGGTATCATAATTGTTTTTTAAACTGGCCATGGTGGTATGGATCTGCTCCTGGACCTTCTGTTCTATTGCATTCCATACTCTTCTTATACTGACACTGCTTTGTTGTGATTGTCATTTCACAGGGAACCATGGAGTGAAATCTAGTAGTAGTAAACTTATAACTCTTCCCCTTTCCACGTTATTCTGGGGTCTGTGCAGTGATTCAGCTGACAAGTTGAACAACTTTGGTTTGATCCCCAGAACCTACACAGTAGAAAGAAAGAACCAACAATCACAAGTTGTCCCCAGACCATGACATGTCCATGCACACACAGACACACAGACACAGACACACACAGACACACACACAGACACAGACACACACACACACACACACACACACAGAGAGACACACACACACACAGAGACACAGACACACACACAGACACACACACACACAGACACACATAGACACAGACACACAGACACAGACACACACACACACACACACAGAGACACAGACACACACACAGACACACACACACAGACACACATAGACACAGACACACACACATAGACACACACACAGACACACACACAAATAAGTGTAGAAGAGTGTGATACCCTGAGGCCTAAGCTGCTGTGGTGCTGGAAATCAACACATAGAAGTGCAGCCAGTGCTCTAAACCACTGAGCCATCTTACAAGGCCCCAGCTAAGGCCAACTTTTGACAAGGTCGCAAAGGGAATTCACCTGGGGTAACGAGAGACCATTTTCAGCCAATGGTATTTGAACAGCTGGATAGTCACATAGGGGAAAATGAGCTCTGAATCCTACTTCTCTAAATGATCCTCAGACTTGGGCAGCTCCAAACTACATTTCTAGACGATAATATAGTAAACAAATGTTGCTCCCTTAGGCAAATACTTTTCACAGCTTTTTCTAAAAGGAATATGAATATCACTTACTGTGGGGTTAACCTTGATTGTCAACTTGATACAAGCCTCTTGGCAAGCCTGACAAGCATTTCCAGGAAGGATTAACAGAGGAGAGAAGATACTTCCTAAGCATACATGGCCTTCTAGCAGGTGGCCCAGATGTAGAGGTCCAAGATCAGTGGCCCCATGCCCGCTCTTGCTTCTGGCTGGTGTGTGTATTCTTCCTCCGCTGTTATCACCATCCTCAAATATAGCAGCAGTTCCCAGCTTCTTCTGCCCTCTAGTACCCGTGTGCTACAGGAGCTTCTAGGCTCTCAGCACTAGACTTGGGACTGCAGCAGCATCCAGCTTCAGGACCAAGCAGCTGCAGGGTTCTCAGTCTCTCCAGCATGAAGATTGCCATTGCTGAACTGCCCAGACTCAGTCTATGGGTTGTAAGCCACTGTAGAAAATCGTGTGTGTGTGTGTGTGTGTGTGTGTGTGTGTTTGAATGTGTGTGTATGTGCCACAAAAGCATGGTAGAGAGAGAATGAGAACATGCTGGTTGAAGGACACAAACTTATAAGATGAATAAGTTTGGAACTCTATTGTATACATACCATGGACTGCAATCAACAATTATGTACATTTGAAATTTTTTTAGAGTAAATCTTAAATATTCTGACCACACACAATTCTTATAGGAGGTGAGTGATGTGCTAATTAGCTGTAATAATCTTTTCACAATATATAACCTTCAAGTTATGCAACTTTTTTTCCAGCATTTGTTAATTCTATCCATTTCAACAGAAACAGGTAAGAGATACATTGTACAGCTTTGTCCTCTCAATTGAAGCTTCCCTTTTGGAAGGAGGAGGGAGACTCACAAGACTCAAAAACCAAGTTTACAAGGTTCAGGAAGTTCCTGAGATTTACAGGTGTCACAAGGATGCTCCCCTAACATTATAAAAGCACTAAGTGATTGCTCTCATGCCCCAGGTTGCCTGAAGTTTGTTCAGGAAGCTCTCCAGTGGTACGCCTTAATGAGCTGTCACTATGTTGGGGTGATGCTGCCTTTGACACATCTATATTCCTGTAAACAATGCCAGTAAACTGTCAAGTATTCTCTGATCTGTCATTAGTGCCCTATCTGGAGTGAGTAAACATCTGTTCGTGCCTCCCCAGGAAAAGTCACAAAATAAAATATAGATACAGAAATAATGTTTACATGGCTAGGTGTGGCATGTACACCTATAATTCCAGAATTCAGGAGGTGAAGGAAGAGAGTTGTGAGTTTGACCCTGAGGCTAACCTGAGCTATACAGTAAAAACTTGTCTTTTAAAAAACAAAAACAACAAAAGGAAAAAAAGAAAAAAATGTGGATACCAAAACAGATGTGTAGATGGCAAATTATTGACATAGGAAGGATAACCATGGATATACAGAAGCTACCTTTGTCCACATTTTGTCTAAGCACATTTGTCTAAGTAGGGGCCCCTCCTCAAAGAATGAAGTGGGCAGACCGTGAAGGTGAACACATCAGGAAGACTTTTATTAACAATTCAAAAGGAATATAAAAGGTCATCACAGAGCTTCCAGTAGAAAACTAAACGGCTTTAACTTTCAGCAGCAGTGGGATGCCAAGTTATGGAAAGTGTGATGGTAGTGGCCCTAACCCCTCAGCAGGCCTCAGGGAACCCAAGAACACTCCTTTGGACAAGTCTGCAGAGAGCAGACTGCTGACCAGAGTCTCGCTAGCACCGGGTCTCCGAAGGCAAGAATGGTATGTTGTGGAAAAAGAAAAACATAAACAATCAACAACAAAACAAACAAACGAAACCCAAACAGTCCCCTAGGCAGGGTATCAATCTTCCTTAGATGGTAGTCCCATGATTCTCGGCTTGATGATGGAAAGGCTCTGTACAGGGTTTACATAGACCCTGATTGGCTGGCCACATGCATGAAAATGAGCTAAAGAGTAAGGATCAGTCAGGAGTCTATCAGCCCAAAATGTTAACCAAAAAAGCCTGGCAAAACTCAGGGGCCGGAGGCTGAGTTCTCAATCAAGTCCTCTGCTCTGTCCCTTCCTGTCTCCCTCATTTCTGCAGTGGCAGTCATGGAGGTGGACAAAGTAAGGTTGGAGACCCCCTGCCCCCCACCCCAAAACTGCTTCTATCATTGCCTGGAACCTGCTGCAGCTGCAGCTGCTGCTGCTGCTGCTGACTACTAACTGTAGCTGGGAGCCTCTTTTGCCCGTCGTTCAGTTCACAGCATTCAGCACTAGAAAGCAAATATAACGTGTGTTTAGGGGATAGATGCACAATCTGCCATGTATTTCTCTCAGGTTTATAAATTCTCTTCTACCTCGTTGTCAAAAATGGTCCAAGAATTGCTTCTGTCCATTCTGTTACTTCTGCCCTCAAGCCCATAGCTCTTCCTACACCCAAACAGCACAGACATCCACTCCTAACTACTGTGTCCTCTCTCTGGCCCAAGGATACGATCCTTAACACAGATAAAGTGGGAAGGCCTTTGATTTTCAAAGACTTGGGGACTAATTTGATAGTAATACACCTTCAGGCAAGTTGAGCAAGAACCTTTTAAACATTGACACTCCCCTGCCTCCACCCCCAACTCCTCTGGCCTTTAGTTTAAAACTAAGATTAAAAACCTTAAAAAACTTGTCAACAGCGAGCTTTATATATTAATACTATTATAAGTTAAAATGTATCTTGAAAATGTAAGATGTCATTTACTTGTTTGTATCTTATGAATGTGGGTCTCTTGCCTGCATTTGTCTGTGTACTGTGTGCATACAGTGCCCACAGAGGCCAGAAGAGGGCATCAGATCCTCTCGAATTGGAGTTATGGAAGGTTGTGAACTGCCATGTGGGTACTGGAAACCAAACCTGGGTCCCTAGCAACATCAACAAGTGCACTTGGCTGCTAAGCCAACTCTCCAGCCCCCAATATCAGTTACTTTTAAGACTCAATACCACAGTTATTTTATTATATGGAGAATAAATTTACCTAGGCTTTGAATGTTGCTACTTGTTAGGGTCACATCTCCTGTAATTTTCACTTGTTATTAGCAAAAAGGCCTAGATAAAGTCTCTCCTGAATAGAAAATTTAATATAAAAACATCTGGCATACATGTATGCACAACTGCATGCACATACACACACACAATTTTACATGTACCACAGACTTAATAAAATCTTACATTTAATGCTCATATAGTATTCATAAAAACCCAAAGCAATTAATCTAATAAAAGAATTTATAATTTACTTTACTTAGAGGTACTCTGATTAAGGCAAAACTTTGTATTTCTTGTTTCTTTTTGTTGCCTGTGCTTACTAAACTATAAAGTAGAATTACTTGGAAGAAAATCACTATCAAAATCTATATATCCAATGTTAAATTCCACAGCCTAATAAAATATTTATCTTATGACCCCAGTAAATGTTGTTTAATATAGACAAGTAACATTTTATGTAATATTTAATTGACCCAAGGATACCATATAACTAGATCCTAAGATGGTAAAATACCTCAGTTTATATGTCATGTACTTATCAGGCTTTTTAATATATCCCCAGTTACATTTACACACATGCACATATATTTTTAAAGTAGGTATCTCTCTATCTCTCTCTGTGTCTCTGTCTGTGTCTCTGTCTGTCTCTGTCTGTCTGTCTGTCTGTCTCTCTCTCTCTCTATTTATATATACATATATATATATATATATATATTTTTTTTTTTTCTAAACCCACAGTAAAAGTGGCTGCAAGTCTAGTTACTCAGATACTTGGGAGAATTCTAAGACTAGCATAAGCTCAGCCTGTCTGTACAGAAAACTATGAATATACATGACACTGTGACCTTAGCAAGGTGAAAAGTTCTTACCTCTGTTGATCTTCAGAATGAACAAAGTTACTCAGGGGAGACCTGGAAGGCTCTCTGTTGGTCTTTTACTGGGTACGTTCGGTCCTGTCTGTGACCATGTCAGGGTCTGGACCTTTTCTTTAGATCTTCATCACTGAACATCAAGAAGGCAGAGCCCAACAGTTGAGTCTGTGGCACCTGAGTTTCCAAAAGTTCTCCATGGTGTCTTGAGAAAGTTCTAGGTATAATCTTTAGGCAGTAAGAAAACAAACAAACAAACAAACAGAGCAGGAGACCTGGCATAAGGAAAATGTTCTACTGATCTGGGAGGGCAGATGGAAGACTAGGGTGCACATCTGCAATAAGGGAAAACATGGGGCTATAGTGCTCAGGGGACCCAGCAGCACCAAGGACTCTGAGCAACCGCATGCGTGTCATCATCTTGGTTGGTCTCTACCTGGACTTGGTGGTTCATACACATGTCTTCAGTGAGATCCCCATGTCTCACAGACTCACCATTAGGTCACTGTGAATCTATGTGGGCCTCCCAGTAAAACCCCTCCCACACTGCCTCTCAATTTTAAGAATGGGTGACCATGTACATTTCTTTGCCCCAACTCATATTCCAAGGCAGGAGAGAGGTTCTAGGCATACCCACATCTCACCTGCCACATAAGCCACAGAAAGGATGACAGAAAGAAGAGGTTCATTCAGAGCTCTGGTAGCATTCTACCCAGAGTTTTCAAGGGCTTGCAGAAAAGAGGAGCAATGAGTTGGGTATGTTTGTTAAGAGAAAGGTGTTCAGAAGCTACTAGAGGCATGGATCTGAGTCCCAGGACACTTGATGAAGTTTCCAGGTTCTTGTGTCCCAGGACAAAGGATTATATCAGGGTCACATGGTCCCAAACAGAAACAGACCATTGTTAAGAAAAGAAAAGCACTCCTGAGAATGGAAATGAGCGGGGAAAAACATGCTCAAAAATGCTAGGCCACAGGGGTCATGACCCCTTGTATGTCATCAACATAGTATGTGCCTCTTTTGTTCATTGGTCTAGAGCTTTTCTTGTACATGCTCTGTCTGTCATGTGTCGCTTGGGTGGGGGATTTCTAGTCTTCTGCCAATGGGCTTTTTTCATATGTCAATCTTGATGGCACTTTCTATAGATTCTGCTCTCCTGCCTCAGGTTTAGGATAGTGACTTGTGTTTGTGTCTTCAGCCTTGAAGGGGGATGAGAGAGGCTAGATGAACAGACACCCTCAGATGATTAGAACACCTATACAAAACTACAGTTGGAGCTGAGCCAAAGTGTTGCTAGAACTCCTTCCCTTGGAGAGATGTAAACAAGATCTCCACCTTCTCCTGTGGTCCCAGTGAAAAAAAACTGAGACATGACTCTAACAAAGTATACTCTGGGAAACCAATGATCTTGCTTACAGACCCTAGGTGAGGAGTTACAGGGGTGTAAATGTTGCTTCCCTAAACGGCAACAACTGCAAAGCCTTTACCCCACAGGAATGAGATGGGGCACCCTTCTCCCCCACCTATATACTCTAGCCCTTCCTTGGGACCTTGCACAAGTAAGGCAGATATGACATGACAGGGGGTGTGTAAGGAACCACTGGATACTCCTGGTGGTTGTAAACAGTCTACGAGCTCAGCTCGGATAATCCTTTTATGATATGATATGATACATTCTTGCATATCTGCTTATTTACTTGCTTGTTACACAGTCACTAGTCTTGAGTTTTCCCAAGAGTTACAGCCCTACTTTACTAAACATTATTCAGTCCAGGTGCTCCAATGGTGTCAGGTCCAGAGGAGAACTACTTGATGAATTCATAAATAAAGGGGCATTTGAGAGACCAATGAGTGAGTGGATGCATGCCTTGTAGAAGAAATCCAGGAAGTTTCTCTTTGAAAAGTAGGTAGATTAAATGAACAAGGAAGGGACATTGGCTTCTCTGTGACCCACAGTCCCCTACTGTCTACTAAATCTCCTGGGCAGTTTTACTCTAGCCACCAAATCTCTCAGACTGAACTTCAAAACCTGCTCTGCAAGATAACTCAGTGGCAATTTGTTTCGGGACAAAGGGAACTGGGTTCTCTCAAAATGGTACTAGTGAACCTTGATTGCCAGCTGGCTGAGGATGACTAACGTCATGTTTGTGATTCAACTGCAGATGGTGCCTGACTAATAATGGTCTGACTTATCTTTTGGCTTTATGATAAGCATTCAGTGGAGATTGTATTTCGAAGTTTGAATGTGGATCTCCCCCCTACCCCAATCTATCAAAAGGAGTGTGATTGTAGCGTCTCCTGCAATGCAGGGTGCTGGCAGTGAGCCTCAGCTCCCAGTCAGCAACCAGAAGGACAAACAGACACTGTGTAGTACACTGTGGTATTAAACTGGATTGTTGGTAGGTTAGGCATATTAAATGCATTTCTGACTTATGATATTTTCATTTCGAGATGTGTGTATGTGTGTGTGTGTGTGTGTGTGTGTGTGTGTGTATGACCAAATAGGGCACAACCAAATCTTTGTAAGAAATGACAGGAAGGATGTGCAATTTAAGATTTTAACTGCTTGGTCTGCTTTTGGATTTTTAATACTTGTTATCGGGGGCTTACATTCACAAAGACCAGAAGGTAATCCTAATAATACAACCAAATGGGATGGATGACTTTCAGATGTGAAGCCGTACTATCCAGGAAGACAGTGGATAGTAACCACCTTGGCGAACTTAAGACAAGCTAACTTGGAGGATAGAGCTAATCATGACTTTGGACTTACTGCGCTTCAGATGCCAGCAGGATGTCCTACATAGGCTGTGCTGCTCACGAAGTCAGCCAGTAAAGGACAAGAGCCATGAATGAGAGTCCGACTTCAGATCTAGATTACAGGCTGTGCTCTACTGTAGACTACTTACCACTTTGTTTCCAGGGCTGATGCAGGACTTTACAAAACCACTGTAGTTCTACTTGAATGGTGAGGTTGTCTTTGTTTTGTTAATGAGTGGTCCTGAGACATCTCTCTAACAGCACGCAGATGAGCCTGGGAACCAGGTCTCTAGTGGTATCCATGAATGGGGAAGTTGGGGCCTGTAGATTGAGTCCAGTCATGTGGCCAGTGATTTAATCAACCCTATCAGCATATTGAAAAATGCACTGAAGAAACAAAATGATGCAGCTCTGGACACAAGGGGCTTCCTGGCTGGTGAGCACAGTGGGAGGGTAAGAGACTAGAGTCTATGTCACTCTCAGACCTCACTTTGGGCGACCCTTCCACCTTGCTCCTCCTTAATTCTATCCTTTTGTTATGAAGCTATACGTGGAGCTCTTGTTGCTGCTATGTGGGATTAGGACCCCCATAACACCGGTAGTTCCTGGGTGTGTGAGGCCCTGCATATAATGGCATAGAATTTGCATAGCATTTGTACACATCTTGGTGTATGCTTCAAACAGTCTCCAGGGGACTTATAGTCTGTGCATCATAACTGCTATGAAATACTTATCATATTGTATTAGCTAAGGATCTGTGGCAAGAAGGAGGCCTGTCCATGTTCAGCACAGACACTTCTTTTTTTGAGTATTTTCATGTCGCAGATGGTTTCAGCTATGGATGTGCAGTGTCATTGACATGGGCATCCACTATGTCAGCCCACCTTAGGGAAAGTTACGTAAAAATAGAATGCATCTTGAATTTCCTTTTCTTTTCTACACTAACTGATTCTTGGCAAAGAATCCTTCACGAACTGCACTATGAAGCATTACACACCAGCAGAAAGCAGCTTTGTCTCACGGAGTCACAGAAACTGCAGAGCTTCATGGTGCACACAGATTTATTCCTCCACCCTGCTCCATGCTACTACAGGGAGAACACAAAAGTAGAACAGTCATCAAGGCATAGATGGACATAGAAATAGGGGACAGAATCTGGAATCCTGTCAAAGAGTCTCATGGCCACAGACAGGGCTCAAAGATGGCTCAGAGGGTGGAGGCTGCCAAGCCTGATGACAGAGTTCAGTGCCAGCATTCAGATGATGACAGGAGAAAATTGCCCCCTACAAGTTATTCTCTGGCCTCAACATGTGTGCCATGGTACTTGCCCCACCACATACATATATTCATACATAATACATAATATATGCATACATACATACATACATACATACATACATACATACATACACTAATTTATTTAAATACCAGATGGATTCCAGGCAAAAGGAAGCTGGGGGGTGAGCTAGGACAGAAACGCAGAATGTCCACAAGGCATGGGATTTATAGGAGGGGTACCCCAGCTGCTCCTGTGTTCCAGGGTTACGGGTATGTCCTCATTGTCCCCTAAATGACCACATCACTTTCCCCCTTTTATTCAGAAGTCCAACCCAAAAGAGGGGTGTCTACAAAATTAAAATTCATGATTCCATCCTAGGCTCTGTAACTGGCACTCCCTCCACCACATGGAAGCCCGTTCATGTCTTCCTGACCTTGAGGGTTCATGGATTGTCTACATGCAGGTTAATAAACTGCTCTGTGCAAGAGCCCAGCTCAAGAATACTGCCAGTTCATCACAACTGGGAATCAACGAAGAGGCCAAAGACAGAAGTGCTACTGTCAAATCATGCAGCACTTGCCCCAGCCTGAGCTATGGGGCCTCTCCTTAATTTATAAAGGCTGAAAACAAATATAGGAAACCGGGCAGAGTGGGCTCTGTGGAGGTAAGCCCCTGGACTTTGATGAGATCTTTCTCTTCAGAGGACTGAAGTGACTAACTTACAAAAAATCAACCCACCCACATAGCAAGCACAAGGAACGCTGCAAAAATCACAGGGAAGAGCACTCTGCCCTTGGTCAGGTAGTCAGTCAGCACACAAGAGGCCTAGTGAACACTAGACATGAAGCTATATCATGGAAATCACCTGAAGGTGACAAGGTGTCAGTTCAGGGAAGAACACATTGTGTTCTTAGTGTTATCCTCAGTTCTTTAACGGTTAATCCATGAAGCTTTGAGACCATGAGGGGGAATTCGATCAGAGTCTGGTGATAAATAACACTGTTGAAGAGGATGCTACCTGTGTACTTAGTGACTTGAGATGAAGATGCCTGCGACTAATGTATTCCGTTTGCCCTTGTTCCAGTTCTGTAACAATGCCTGAGTCACGATACCTGGGATGATCTATGTCTGATCATTATAGACAGATGTTTGCTTTGACTCTCAATTCTGGATGTTTCTGACTATGATTATGTGGACCCATTACTTTTAGAGCTCTAGTATGACAGCCTAGAAAACTGAGAGAGAAAGATCCCACATTTACCTTCAAGTTAATAGCACCCCCCAATAGCTAAAATCCTCCCAGCAGCCTCTGCCTCTTAAAGGTTCCATTATCTTCCAGTAGCACCGCTCTAGGGACCAAGAGACAAGGCCTTTTGGAGGACATTTGAGATCCACATACCCACCAAGCAGTGAATTTTGTCAGTGGTCAATGATCGTTGAAATGCTCTACTTAGCTGCTCTCAACTGTCTTTGAATTATCAAATCCATCCTGTGAGAATAAAGGTTGTGTCAGTCATTCTGAGGATGGTTTATATGGCTGTCAAAACTTCACCTTTGCTGGACACGGTCACACACACCTATAATTCCTGCACTTTGGAGTTGGGTGCAGGAAGATCCAGTGTTTTGGGTCAGCCTCAGCTAACAGTGGCTGGGACTGCATGCATAAGACCTGTACAAGACCAAGCCAACCAAACTCTTAGCATGGAGACAAGAACGGTCATGAAACCCACCCCTATCTGAGGCGCTATGGATGACAGAGGAAGAAAAGTATGTTTTCTTCAGGGATGCAACCTCTGAGCAATTACCTGTGCTCTAGCAGATGCTCCTATGTCCATGCACATACAGGCAGCTGTAAGTGGTCTCAGTGGACTTAAAAAGAAAAGAGCACATGACATCGGAAGAGAAAAGAGGTGGGAGAGGACCGGAAGGAGCTGCAGGGAGGGGTTTAGGGTAGGTCTAATTAGAGCATGCTTGAAATTCTCAAACAATTAAAAAAAATTTTTTTTAAATGGATCTTTCTTCTCTCCCTCCCTCCATCCCTCCTCCCATACCTCCCCTCCTTCCTTCCTTTCTTCAGAGACAGGGTCTCACCTGCAGCCTTGGCTAACCTGGAACTCACTATGTAGACTAGACATGCCTGGAGTATACAGAGCTGTGCCTGCTTCTTCCTTCTGAGTGCATACATTAATGGCCTGGACCATCAAGCCCAACTCAGGTGCCTTTTCTGAGAGCAACAGAAAACACATTGTCTCCTCAAGATGAACTGCGAGCATTAACTTCCTTACAGGATCCTTATAGGATCCAGAAATAAACTTAGTCCTTCTGGCTAGCACTGGGGCCTCCAACTGTGTTGACAGTATGGTCCCGGCAGCAAACTGTGCGAATTGGCCACTCTATCTCCCTTCCTTTTCCCTGTCTGCCAGGTGGGGCCTTGATGTCCAGTGGCCGTCAGCCGTCTGACTCTTGGTGGCACCCGCCTCTTATCACTGTCTGGCAAGCCACCACTCTGCTTCCAGAACCCCGGAGCCTTCCAGGGCATATGCCGATAAGGGATTCTCAGGCCGTGGTGCCAGGGGCTTTCTTGGCGAGGGTCTGAGGAAGGCCATTGTTGTAGCTAGCTGTTATCTCTCACTCTGACTCCACTTGGCAGAAATGCAAGGCCCATCACTGCGGTGTGGAAACGGCTGCTGGACACCGGAGGAGCCGGCGCGTCAATAAACACGAGGCGCGCAGGAAATAGCAACCAGCCTTGCAAACAAAAAGAGAAACATTCTCAAGTTTATTGGATGCTGAGATGTTTGTCCTTGGTACTGCTACCCGGCTTTATCTCACTCCACAGCCTTCCTATGGAAGAAGCTGGGAAGTGAGCGGTTTATCAGTGGGGATCGGAGGTAATGTTTATGTTTGGCTGACATCGCTCGGAAAGTATTTTTGGTGCCGAGGGTACTGTTTTTGTTCGTTGCAAATGTCTGTCTTTGCCATTGGCTTCTTTGTTAGATTCCATATTCTAGGAAATCCCCAGTCAACTATGATGTTTCTTGTCTCCCCAAGCCATCAGGGAACCTCCAGACTGTGGCCTCATGGAAGGGCAAACTGCCAGTGTGCTCCTGAAAGGACAGCAACAGAGTGGAACCCCTCCCCAATGGGAGGCTGTGGCTAGAGGAAGACACACCTACATGGAGATATCTGCTCTGTGCATGCCCCCTGCAGACACTAGGTGATATTGCATCCTGGTCCCTGGCCCAATTCTGTAACATCTTTGCTAGGCAATTCCTATACCAAGTATCAGGATAGCCACCCTGGGTGGGTCAAATGCCACTCCTCAACAATGTAACAGGAACCAAGGGTCCCCATAAGATTCAAACTCAACTGTTGAAGATATAATGCCACCTTCAGAATTCTGGGGGTACTGCAGGGAGGGGGACCTGACCACGGTTTCAGGTCAGCTTCCCACCCAGAGATCTTGAGTCAACAAGAACAATTAAGAACAACAAATGCTACAAAACAGCCCAAGACAGGGAAGTGCTGTCTGAGGTGACTTGGGATATCTCACACTAATCCTGTAGTGAGAGTCATAGGCCATGACTATATCTCCGATTCCTCTAGGAAATGGGTTTTAACCCAACACATGCATTGGTAACGTTCTCTTCCTTGCTCGGAAAAGTACCTTCATTTGGGTGGTAAATGGTTTCCTCTCCTCAAGCTGTACCAACAGCATGGCTACACTGTGGGGCCCACTTACCACCTGTGCTTTAATTTAATTTGGTTTCAACAAACACTCCTCAGAACAGCTGAGAATCAGGTAGGTGTCCTGGCACAAACCTATAACTAGCACTAGGGAGGTTGGGGGCAAGAAGATTGATAATGAAGGAATCTTGGATACATAGTGAGTTCCAGGGCAGACTAGACTATATACTAAGTGGGGAGGAGAAGGTTATAAGGGAAAGAAAGAAGGAGAAGTAGGAGGAGAGGAAGAGGGAGAGGGAGAGAAAAAGGGAGAAGAAGGAAGATCCGGTGAGCCAGTCATGGGGACACTTGCCTGTAATCCTAGCACTTGAGACTCAACATCAGTTATTTAAAGTTCTCCACTGCAGTAAGGCACATTTGAAGCCAGTCTGGGATACTTGGGACCCAATCTGAATGAATGAATGAATGAATGATTGATTTAAAAAAAAAACAAAGCAATTCATGTCCTGACAGTTCACAGGTCAGAAACTGAGACCCAGAAAGGTGGGCTAACTTGTCCAGGGCTATACAGAGAGATTTTAAAGACATTGCTACAAACCCTAGGATACCAAGTTCTTTCCTTCATAGCATGTTGGTTTTGAGGTGGAGGTATCACTCCAGGAACTGGGCTCTCAGGTGTGTTTTAAGTAGCAAGAAGTGGGGCTGGAGGAGGTGAGAGTCTGGGAGCCCCGAGTAGCTACAGCCTGAACAGTGAGGCTGAACGAGGTGAGCTTGGGAGGGAGCTAGGGGGGGTGGTCACTGTAAGGTGACCAGGGAGGAATGCCAATGGAAAGTGGGAAGTTGACGTATCCCTGTGACCTTTAAGCAGCAACTGGAGGGTGTGGGTTCTGTAACATAGAACACACATATGTTACTGCCTGGCCACAGTAACGGTAAGAGCAGGCAGTGCCCATCGCACCTAAGTGCCAGCACACTGGTGAGAAACAGGACAGGATGGAAAGAAGGCCAGGACAGGATGATGTCATTTGCAACTAATGAATACAGCAGAAGTGCAAATGTCTGGGAAATGGATGTGTTCTTTTCTGTCAACCTATAGTCTTCTATAGGTTCCGTCTTTCTTAGAGGTACTCAAGCCAGTGAGATGAGTCTGAAGGGTTTCGTTTTTTGCATGCTGGGGCTAGAACACAGAGCTCTACCACTGAGATGCACCCACCGTCTGAGTTGACAGTTTTTACATCCCTTGCTTTTCAAGTGTAACACATAGCAGCATATAGTGTGTCTTTCCATAGCATATTTACTCATATGGACAGCTGCCAGGGCGCCTGGCCCTTTAAGGAGAACCCTCTGCTGTGCTGTTAGCAGCGTCATTTCTGAGACACAGAACCGGGTTGTTCTAATGCTAAGCCACTGATCCAGAGAAGAACTTATTCAGACCTATGCTAAGAACTAAGGAAACAGATAAAGAGCCTGGCAGCTGCTGCCAAGAAGTTGTTTGGCTCACTGGTGGAATTTCCTAGTTCCCATGTTGCTCTTGGCTGTGCAAAAATTAGATGTTTGAAATGGTATTATTATCTAAAAGGGATAGGTTATGCCACTTGGTGAGAGAGAAAGACCTCATCGATGTCCCAGGGTGAGTCTGCTGGCGGAGACTGAAAGAACCTGAGCAACTAGCTCCTTATGGAATGACAAGCGGTGTCACTATCCCTACAACTGAGTGAAGGGTGGCAAAATGACATTCTGGGGTTGCTTTCAATGGTCTTTCAGAAAGAGAGCTCCATACAGAAGATGATCCTTGGGAATGCTTGCTAGACACTCAAGTTGAACAAGCTGGTGAAGCCAGCATGGTGACTCAGTCTTAAATTCCCAGTACCCAGGAGGCTGAGGCAAGACTATTGATAATCTGGGGCCAACCTGGGGTACATAATAAGTTACATGATCTTCAGAGAATGTTTCCAAGATCTTATCTCAAAGTGGAAAACAAACAAAGAAACAAGGCTTATTCCTAAGGAACATGGAAGCTGACGTGGCTTTGCTGTTTACAGTTACTGAGACACTTGGTTCCTCAGGCAGACCAGCTCATGTGTGGCCAGTGGCCTCTAAACTGTACAGCATGAGCTCAGGACATTTCCTCCATTCCAGAAATATTACTGGGCTATTTGAAAATGGAATGTGTCACCATTCTAGAGGCTGTGGGACCTGGGAGAACAGAGCTGATAAATTACATGGACAAAAGTCTCATGCACTAGCGACTTCTATTCAGAGGATCAGACAATTTATACTCTGAGGGTTAAAGAAAGGTCACCTGGGTAAAGTTCTCACGAGTTCAAGCTGTAAACAATCACAAGGGCAAGCTACATGTTGGTAACAAAAATGTGGTTTTCTATAGAAGTGTATAAAGCTTAAACATGTAATTGAATAGCATCAGCAAGCAATAATGAGTAATTTGAAGTAAAGCCATTCCTATCTGCTACACCTGGGAAGAGCACAGAAACACATTCCAGGAATAATTCCATATTTTGAAGAAACTGAGGTCACAAAACTCATCTTGATTTCTTGTAGTGTTCTCACAAGTTCTCAGAATTCTCTTCACAAGAACTCATTCCTGGCTCACGCTCCTATGAAATGTCTCTTATAGAGATTCAAGGTTGGGAATGAACACAGAGCTATGGAGTTTAGAAGTCACAAGAGAGAAATTACAACTAATTACAATGAAATGTAATCAAAATTTAAAATCACAGTAGAAACACACAGGTGGGAGGGGTTGGAGGATAATGTTAGCTGGTATTCCTCCGGTACCATCTACCTTTGTTCTTGAAATGGAGTCTCTTTCTGGCCTGGAACTGGCTAATTAGAACAACTAGGGTGACTGGCCACCAAACCCCAGGGATCTTCTTTTCTCTGCCCCACCAGAGCTGGGATTACAAGCACCCAATTTCAGTTTAGGAAAGAATGAGATATGCTAATACTTCAAACTAAAGAACACAAGCATCCTGACCATAAGCAAGCAATAACTTTTCTCATCCTCGTTTGAGATGTCTTTAGGAAGACAGCAAGATCTCTGTAGGTAATCCTGGTTTTGACAGCAGGGTCAAAGTTTTTAACTCTCAGCCAGATTTCCCATCCTTTCCATGGCCCCTAATTTTCCCTTCCTATCCTGCCTCCAGTCACCTGGTTATCCTGGGGTTGTCCACATGCAGTGGACTTTACTTAGTACAATTTATCTTGCTCATGTGGACACAGTACACTATTCTATATGAATGACTTGTTCTAATAGAAGCCCACTTGACACATCCTGATCTCATTTTCCCAACACAAGACACACAGACAGACATGGGTGCAGTGCTCCATGCCTTACAGTGATGATGAGAAAGACCCAAAACTGCCCAAATGCCACAGGGACAGCATGATGTTGGCAAGCACTGCTTTCATTGTGTCCTCTGTCCATCTCCTAGAAGTTACTAGTTAAAGCTAAAGAAGGGAGAGCAAGAGAGAAAGAGAAAGGTGGGGGGGAGGGAAGAGAGCGAGAGCACATGGACAATTTCCCAGATATCCATTCAGTCTCAGAGGGCTAGGGTCTGTTTGCGTGATATTGCCAGCTCAGCAGTGGAAAAATTGAAGCCCATTATTCCCCTTTGAATGTGCTCTTCCTACGTGGCTGGGAGCCCCACAGCATGAGGCTGCCACTTGCCACAGTGCCAAGCTCAGAACAGAAGAGCCTGGCTCTGGGGCACAAGGACTTAGGAGCTCCAGGGCTCTACTGGTCTGCAGTCCTTCCCTTGGCCACAGATAGTGGCTATTGATCTAGAGGAAGGACTGCCAGCTCCTCAAAGCAGAGGTAGCTAATTGTGTATCAGGAGATGTTGGGAGAAGCCAGCAAGACGCTGGAGAGCAAGTCCTTTGTTTGCTGGAGTGATCAGTTTGCATCCCACCCCATCAGACTTTATTGTCCTAATCTTTTCTTACTTAATTGTGAATATCACAGTGACCAGACTTCCAAGAAAAAAAATCCAGCCACAATATTCGACCTCATGACTTCCTGTGGTGGTAAACTCTACAGACCAGCTACATGCTTCAAGAAAAGACATTTTCTCTCGATTGTTCATTTCCCAGAATGAAAGCTCACTCTTTCACTGTCCCATTTCGGTTGTGATATTTAACCTACATATCCTCTAACGTTTTCTCATCCTGCCGTCACTTAAAAACTTCCGTTTAAAAATACTTTTTTGTTAATTTTTAAAGTTTCATCATATTCATGCTCACTCTGATCCTACATCCTCCCAGACCCACACCCATCTTTGTGCCCTTTTAAAAACTCATTTTTGAACCCAATTTGTACTGCCCACATAATCCTTGGGTGTGGGCATCCCCTGGAGTGTGGCTGACCTACCAGGAGCTACACCCTTAAAGAAAACTGAGGCTTCTTCCCCAGAAGCCATTAACTGTCCATAACTCCTCAGCCAGGAGTGGGAGCTTGTAAGCCCTCCACGAGGGGATGTTAACTGGCTTCATCCTGTACAGGTCTTGTGGCGGTGGCCACAGCTGCTGTGATCTCATGAGGTCTGGAATGTTCAGAAGACACCATTTCTCTCAGGTCCTCCTGACCTCTGGCTCTTATAATGTTTTATTTCCTCCTCACAATGATCCCTGAGCATAGGATGTGTGTGTATTTGTGTGTGTGTGTGTGTGTGTGTGTGTGTGTGTGTGTGTGAGAGAGAGAGAGAGAGAGAGAGAGAGAGAGAGAGAGAGA
>JANHMN010000006.1:23880121-23890817 GCA_030674055.1 Rhabdomys pumilio | reverse complement strand
AGTTCTGATGGACGCTTAGTGAGCCTGTGAAGCACCGAATACTGGCAACCAAGGAGGGAAACCAAGGCTCACAGAGAATAAGGTGACAGGCTAAATCTATACAGCCAGAGCAGTGCAAGATTAGAACGGGGTGCAGTGCTTAGTTCCAATCTCATGGTCTTAATCATTATCTGCATTTTCCTAACGAAAATACAAGTGCTACTATGTTTGTTGAAATGACTGTGTTTTGATTTCCAGCGACTGGCCAAACTTACTATCAGGATTCACAGTTTGTCAAACCTGGGTTCTCTTGATGTGGTATCAGGACCTTTACCGGTGGCAGGTCTGGTTTCACCACAGTTTGTTCAGGAACCCTGATGCCACTTGGTGCTTTGTGTTCAGAGGCTAACCAGCCTTTGTGGATGAACATGTGACCTGGCAGGTAAAAGCGGCAGGTAGTCCATATTGTTCTGGAAATGGGTTGGCTGTTACTGCATAAAACTGGGAAGGTGTCATTGGGTGAAAATGTGAAGGAAGGGGGTGGGGAGCTGGCCTACAGAATGAGATGTTAGGCCTCAGATATAGGATTATTAGCTGACTCGAGATGGATTACAGTCCACCCAGGCAGCACCCTTTCATCTTCTTACACCACCTGCCATGACACTTCTGATAGCCTGCTGCATGCACTAGCTTGCCTGCTCCTAGGATACCGACTCTGCTGTACCCCAGCTCACAACCCTTCATTGTTAGCTGCCATCTGCTCTGTGCAAGTACCTTTCTCGGCTTCCTCCACCCAGTTACACTTTGGACACAAAGGAGCCTTCATCCCTCCAGAGCAGAGCATATGCTCTACATATGTTCTTTACTCTCCTGCTCCCTCTGTGGAGAAATAAGGTGCAAAGGGCATAGATGGCTATGACAGCTAAGAGGGAGTGCTGACTCCTTCATGTATACATATACACGAGTCACATATAAAGACATCTTCAACTCTCCAGTATTCTGTGTGTGTGTGCACATATGTATTTACGCTTTTTAAACTTGGTATTGGCAACTGAACCCAGGACATTATGTATGCCACACAAGAGCTCTACCACTGACCTATAGTCCCAGATGGTTTTACCTTTTATTTTCAGACAGGGTCTCATTAAGTTGCCTTGAACTTGCAGTCTACCTATCTCAGCCTCCCAAGTGGCTGGATTACAGGCCTATTCCACCTAGGTCTACCTACACACACTATTTTAAACATTTGAGTGGCTACAGTATATCACAATCTGTATTGTTCTTTATCTCATTAAGTAGTTTACTCATTGCCTTCGAGGTGGCTCTTATTATCTCCCCAAATACAGAGAAATGACCAAAGCATAAAGAAATGTAGTCTGGGTTACAACATAGCTCAGTTGGGAGAATGCTTTCCTAGCATGCAGTACCATCCTGGGTTTAACCCCAGCACCACATAGTGTCAGGGATGGTTATACAGACCTGTGATCTCAACACTTGGAAGGTGGAGGCAGGAGAATCAAGAATTCAAGGTCACCCTTGTTTATATAATGAGTTCAAGACCAGCTTGGGCTACATGAGACTTTTTTAAAAAATAAAAAGTTAGGAAGGGAGGGAGGGTGAACAGGCAGAAGAGGCACCAGGATTCAAATTCAAAGCTGTCTAAGATATGGAGCCAATAATACTCAGAGTACATAAACACGAGCAAACTACTTACTGTCTCCAGTCCTGAGTATCCTCATGTATAAACAAGGATCTAGTGTCCACTCTGCAGGCTTAACATGGGTGAGTACATGGGGCTACAGGCAAGGACTCTGGCATTCATGGGAGGCTCTGTGAATGTTTCTCTGTGTCTCTGCCCAGTTACAGTGCATCCATCCTTCATATCCTACTCCTTCCATGAAGGCTTCTGGGGAGAAACAAAGACCTATTTTAACCTAAAGATGTCCTCTCTTACAAAATACAAAAGTTCAAAGGAGAGTTTTCAATCATTTTCCAGCTATTTAAGTTTTAGCCCCTCACGGTTTCTTCAGTTGAAGGATCTCACAGGGTTATAGCCACATATCACACCCTACTTGTGCTGGATGTTAATTAGAAAAGCACATGGAAATATCTAGATAAGTGTTGACAGGCTTAGAGAGAAAGGCTCCTGAATGCAATTGAAATTAGCTCTGACTTTAGAAAAAAAAAATCCATTCTATTTGTGATGGTTTGTATATGCTTAGGCCTAGGAGTGGCACTATTAGGAGGTGTGGCCTTGTTGGAGTAGGTGTGTCATTTTGGGCATGGGGTTTAATACCCTGGTCCTAGCTGCCTGGAAGTCAGTCTTCTCTTAGAGGCCTGCAGATGAAGATGTAGAACTCTCAAGTCCTTCTACACCATGCCTGCCTGGATGCTGCCATGCTCCCTCCTTAATGATACTGGCCTGAATCTCTGTAAGCCAGCCCCATTTAAATGTTGTCCTTATACGAGTTGCCTTGGTCATGGTGTCTGTTCACAGCAGTAAAACCCTAAGACACTATTGTAACAATGTTTATAAATAGGAACATAGTAAATCTGTTTACTCACAAAGAATATGAATTATGAGTGAAGAGAAAAACTCTTATTTATCTTGCTGCCTGTGTATAGCCTAGGATGTACCTTGTGTTGAAGGCTAACAGACTCTTGGTATTTACATTAAAAATTATACTATTGTATCTTGAATTTCTTCACTATAAGGAAAATAACATCTATACTAGAAAACATGTATTTGCTTGGATATATGTAGCAATCTGTTAAGGAGCTTTGATCAAGTGTGAAGGCACATGCCTTTAACCTCCGCATTTATTTTAAGGCCAGCCTGGTCTACAGAGGGAGTTCCAGCTGAGCCTACATAGCAAGACTTTGTCTCAAAAAATAAATTAAAGTTTAAAACCAACCAACCAACCATAGAACAGAAAATGGAGGTGTTGATTGATCATAGCTGGTCCCTTCTGGGGCAATTGACAGAGCCCAAAGAGGCAGCTACAATCTAGAGAATTGACAAATGATTATGTTAAAGCAATCCTCGGAGTGATCTAAGATAGAAAAGCCAGAAGTGAGTCCACTGCTACAATATAACCCAAACAAAGAAGACATGGTTCACTCTTCAGTTCTCAAGGCTGGGCTAAATGGAGAGATATCTTATATTTTTGATTGTGAGCCTAGCCTTTAATGGATGAGCCATCTCTCCAGCCCATGGAGATATATATTAAAGGAAGAAAAGCCCAAACCAACTGTTGTTAGCATTCCACCACTGAAATGAAATGCATGATAGGGTCACTTTATAAGAGAAATCATTCATTGGCCATGTTTCTTTGGACCTATGGTAAGGGAGCCCATCACAGCAGGATCAACTGCTGTAGCAAAAGTGTTCCTTAAGGAGTAAAAGAGACAAAGTTGAGGTGAGCTGAATCCTACAATCCCCTTAGAGGATAATAAGCCCATTGATCTAAAGGCCTTAGGACAGTCCCCATATCCCTAAGGCTCCATCACTTCCCAGTAGTGCCAACCCTGAGGACCAAGCTTTCAGCACCCAGGGCTTTGGGGGACACTCATAAAAACCATAAAATTATTTCCACAATGTATACGAAATTGATTAGTTTCTGAGATAGACAAGAAGAAGCCATTTTAAATAACAACTCCACTCTATTCATCCACATAGTTTATCAGAGGGAAATGTCATAGAGGTTGATTCCAATGCATCAGGTCACTGATGGAGCTCCCAAGGGAGGGAACTTTATGGACATACTACCAGCAGATAAGATGGTCTTTCTCTGACAAAATCCTGCCTCTCCCTCCTTTGGTACCTTGGTTTCCTTCACTCTGTTTAAGATCCCCTTCTGTGATACTTATACACGTTATACTTTGGATTTTATGCTAGGTGGAGGAGGATATGATGACACAAAGCCAAACATTCTGATGAAGCTTGAACAGCCATCTAGAAGTTTCCAAGTAGCTTTAGAGATGGCATTGTACAGAAACCCAATGCTTATCCCCAGCCTTTTCTAAAGACACCAAGAAGGAAGCTTTCTACATCCTAGGTGACATGCTCACCATGCCTGCTTTCCTTTTGATGAGAATTCAATATTGAGAACTCAAGAAAGGCCAGTGTCTCACCATCAGCTGCCTCATTATTGCTGTGTAATGATGCCATCGCTATTGTGGTCCTGCTTCAACTGTATATGAAGTTACTTTCCTGTTGCTGTGATGAAACACCTGACAGAGGTGACTTAGGACAGATGGGTTGATTCTGGCTGGAAGTGGTAGGGTACAGTCATCAATGGTAGGGAAGTGACAGAGACAGGAGCTGGAGGAGGCAGCTGTACCAGCACCACCACAGTCAGTAGGCAGGGAGAGACTGAGGATGCTGTTCGGTTTGTTTTCTCTCTTTATCCCTTGGAATG
Source organism: Rhabdomys pumilio (assembly GCA_030674055.1). Taxonomy (NCBI): domain Eukaryota; kingdom Metazoa; phylum Chordata; class Mammalia; order Rodentia; family Muridae; genus Rhabdomys; species Rhabdomys pumilio. The sequence continues at coordinate 23,886,417 of JANHMN010000006.1, read as the reverse complement.
GTGCAGCCCACATTCAGGGAGGGTAGTTTTACCTCAGTGAACTCAATCTGTCTGCATATGTCCAGAAATCCCCTCCCCCATGACTCTAAATCCTATTAAGTTGATAGGGTTAACCATTGGAGATTGGAAGGATCATAAAGAAGACAGTTCTTGGGGATATTTTTTAGTCCACATTCAAGAAGAAGGAAGGCAAAAGGTTCAAAAAACCTCTCACACTGTTATAAAAGTTGTTTGACAAAAAGAGATACCTATTCTTTGTCCAAAGCATTTTTTAAAAAAAATCTGAGGTGTTTGAAACAGAAGCCCTGAATTCTGTTTAGAGACAAAAGGGAAACACTATTATAGAATGCAATCCAATAAACTGTTAACTTTAAGTCATTTCTGGATTGTTTCCAAAGGTGGCAAAAAGGAATCTCAGACCCGAATCTTATGGAATTCCAAAAGGCAGCTACCCCGCACATCCAGAGCCCCTCTCCATCACAACAAGTGGGTAGTGACTCAGGCTCTGCTCGCTGGAACCCAGTCAAGGAGACTGGAATGTCATGCCTTCATTCATAACACTGTCCCGTGGAATTATTTTTTCCGGATTCCTGGGGAAGTTAAAGTATTTGAGGAGAATATCAGGAACTGTTGTTTCAGCCTGTTTTGTGAGCAGATAATTGCCTTCCAACTCCATTACTTCAGGAAGTGATGTGTGCGGCATTGTTTCTGATGGGGGAGGTGCTGAGTGTCGGCCAGACGTACCAAGTACACTGAAACAAAACAAAGCCAGGAGCGAGGAGTAAGTCACCACATTGAACTCAGCCTTCTGAGTCCACTTTGCAGATAAGACAGCCCCAGACAACCTGACCCCATGCCAACCTCACTATTTTGAAAGGGTGTAAGCACAACTTGTTTTGGGAATGAGAAATTTCACTAAAATTACTAAATGTGGTCATCAAAACTTTTGGCAAATGAAGTGCTATCAAAATGGCTTCAGCAGAAACTTACTTGGAAGGCCAAACTTCTCTCTCTTTTGGGTCTGAATCAAAAGCCAGCCTGGGAACTAGAAGCAAAACACGTTTTGTCCTGAGCAAAATTTGTCTTTGATCCTATGGAACATATTAGCTGATCTTCCTGAAGTGTGACATCATTTGTGGCACCAGCTGTGTGGGTGTGCCATCTAAGGATTTACGAAACTTGTCTTTCTTTGGCTTTAATGTGTATTTTAAGACTGCAGAAAGCAGTCTAATCCAGCTAAGTGCTCCAAGGGGAACTGTTACAGACTTTAACTTAAGAAGCTTAAACTTCTTATGGCTGTGATCTATCAACCTTTCAATAGTTATTACAAAGTCATTTCCAAATGGGCACTGGGAACCCATGATAGTGATGATAAAATTGTTATTGAGCAAACATAAATATCACGCCTATGTTGTCAGCTCCTTCTAAACGTATACACATTAACTCATCTAAACTTCAAATGTATGATGTACTATAATATATTATGTATTGGTTCCTTTGCCAAGTCAAGTGTACAAATAAGGAAACTGAGGCACAGAGAGGTTAAGTGACTTGTCACTGGTCACTTGACCAACAAAGAACAAGCAAACCTAGAATTTGAGCTCCCACTCACATGATTCCCTCCCCTATATCGTCTTTCATGGTTCTCAGTTTTGTCTTAACTCTGTTATAATACAATAGTCAAATATTGTCTTAGCAAAGGCCATTAACTCTATGTTCTGTCAAGAAATGAGAAGTACTGATATTTTTCCCCTAGAGACTAATTTTTAATAGAATCAGTACAGCCCTATTTTGACTCAACATGCAGTTGCCGTGGGGAGGTTCTGTTTTCCCTCAAGCAGTAGGCTTAGTGTTATTTGGCAAGTGATCTATCTGCTCCACTATGGAAAGGGTTGCTTTTAAGGATCTATGCCTAAAACTATCACTCAACAGTTTATCCTTCAACATTGTAATACATTATCTTTCAATGCTTTTAAAAACCCATTACCAAGTGGAATCACACTACTGAGAAATGGCTCAATTCTTATGTATTACACTTAAAAACAGCATAAGTAAAGATGCCTAGGTGAAAGGAATGCTGGGTTACAGCATGTTCTACCCATTTATTTACTCACTAATCCATTCACCTGAAGAAGGACTCACCCATCCATCCACCTCAATACCCAGGTGTTCATCCGTCCATCAATCCAACCACCCCGTATCTGACATCAACCCACCCAATAAATACTGTATTTCAGGCATTGAGAATACAGAGTGGATCAGACGAACAAGCTGCTCATTACAGCTAATATTTTAGTGGTTGAAACATTAAATAAAAATGACCGGACTAGGGCCCTGAGAAGACTCTCTAGGGAGATAGCATTTGTAAACAGAGCTAATGAAAGTGAGAGATGGACTCTTGATAGAACACGGGGGAGAAAGCTGGGAGGAAAGTTTTCCCAGTGCAAGAAAGAATGTTGGAGCATCAAGAAAGGCCCACATGGCTAAATGAAAATGAGCAAGGGCTTGGGGTGAGACAAAAAACTGAGACAGCCAGGGTTCATGCTGTGGGACAAGTCACTGGAATGTTTTCAGAAAGCAAATGGTACCCACAGCAAGATACGTGCTGTTATGCAAAACTGGACAGAGGGAGAGAAGCAAAAAGCAAGGGATCTGGTTAAGAGGTGATGTCCTGGGTTGGGGGAGAGGGAGAGAGTTGGTGAAGTGGTGGTTTTGAAACCAGTGGGCAACTTAGCTAACATGTGGGTTAGAGGTGAAGGATGAATGAAGAGCTAAGCAAGATTCCCAGAATGCTGTTGGGAAGCTGGACTGGGAACTGTTTTCTACCTGGCAGCATTACTGCACAGCACAGCAAAGGTTAAGAAGAGATCCGATCTGGACACATGTGTATCAACAAGTCAATGTATCCAATGCAGCTGCCCACTGTTAGCACATGTGCGATGTGCTCGCTGTTCCTGAGACTGTGTCTGTCCTGACTAGGAATCGCTAGTTCCAGTCAAATCCCAAAATATCTTCCTACAGGCTAGCAGTTTCTTCCATCCGTTACACATCTGAGTCCACAGAGTAACCTTCCTGAGACACTTTAAGAGTCTATTACATACTATCAAGATAAGCAGGGATTGCCATAGTTGGAAATGATGCAAAGGGGCCTGCTTAAAGCCCATGAGTAAATTTAGACATGGAGCACAGCTAAAAAGGACTTCTAACTCCAATGTGGAGTTAACACCAGAGAAGAATGCCTGGACATGGGTTTAAGCCAATAGCTAGTCTTTATTAGCCGGCCGGTGCCAAGAGTGGATGTTCAGGATCCCAGCGTAGCACTGAGACTTTCTCAGGGTGAGCTTTCAAGCACAAAACCCATGTTCTGGGTTGACACCCTCCATTCAACAAGGACAGTTAGACAGAAGCAGAACTACAGAAGCTAAAAAGCAAGGTTAGTACATTTAGAGACTTTCTCAGACCTATATGGACTTCGATGGATCAGGCCTTTGTTTTCGTTTTGGCAGGTGGTGCAGTCTACATGCTGAGTTTTAGAGCCTGAATGGCATTTCCATCAGTCAGTTGTGTGAAGGTCTAGGCCCCCTTCCAATCTTATCTACAATTTTTCAACATCAAAGAAGTTATACCATGCATAATCAGTATTATCACCAGCATTTCAATTTCTCTCTTTCTCTCTGCCTCTCTCTGCCCCCCTCTCCCCCCACCTCTCTCTCTGTATGTGTGTACACAGAAGCCAATTTCTCCTTAGGAGTGAAAACTGCCTAGAATACAGGCGATCTATAAGTGGTTACTGGATTTCATGACCATCTTTTTGTGATCCAAATCCTCATGAATTCACGTTTCCCCTGCAGTGCAAACAGTTCCCTACCACAGTTCACAAAGATAGTTCCTGCACAGTTTGCGTATGTTACTCATGTGGGACAGGTTTAATTCGGGTCATTGGAATGTTACATACTTTTTATTTGTACTTTATTACTACGTGGACAAAATCAACTGCAAACTCCTTAATGACAGGACACAGTTCTTACCTAGCTTTCTTTGGGAACTTAATCCTGACACAGCTCAATGCTCCAGTGATCACCGTGAGTCAAATACCACTCTGCCTTCCATATTTGAGAGGAATAAAATACTAACAGCTAGCTTTCTAATTCCTATTTTTATATTTTACCAATTATATTTTTATGTCTCTGAATGATGTGTTTGACTTGTAATTCTTTCTTAATTTGAAAGAAAGCACTAAGAGTTTCTCAGCCCCTGTGTAGGTCATTATAGGTAACGTTCTCAATTCAGTTTTGGTTATACAAACTGGAGCCTTGTAAAATGTGTTCAGAAAATTTACAGTTGTTTTTTAACCTTTACTTTTCTTTCCCTAACAAAACTCTGACATCAACTATATAATAAAAGATATGAAGAAAATTAGGAGAAAAAAAAATACAGTTTTGCAAAACACTCCTAACCAACCAGGATACAGTTCCTACACTTATCTAACTTTATTCAGCTATGTGAATATGAATTTATTATGTCTTATACATTTTTGTCAACAGAAGAGGAGAAATATTTTACTGCAGTGACACCTGCTGGTCTTAGTGTATAAGTTTTTGATTCTAAGTGGAAGACATTCTCTGGTGTCAAAATTGCTTAGCATGTTATACATACCCATAATTACAGCATTTGGAGGGAGAGGAAAAGGAGTAGACATTCAAGGTCATCCTTAGCTGTGTAGCAAGTTTGAGCCCAGTTTGGGATACATTAGACCTTTCCCAAAATAAAACTAACCATACAACAAAACAACAATAGACATGCTATGGGGGTGTGAGGGTGGGGATGGGGTGGGGAATGACATGGACACAAGGCCTCAACCCTACACAGAAACTACAGGCAGTGAAGGAATGCTGCAATTGAGAGAAATCATCTTCCTCATGAAGAACACACCAATTGGTTATCCAAGACCAAACAATCAGCCTTGAAGACATACATGAGTAACATTATACAGACTGAGAAGGCTGTATTTATATATTTATGAACACACACACACACACACACACACACACACACACACACACACACACACACAGGAAAAGCATCATGACTTTGAAATTCAGAGAGTAAGAAGGAATACATGGGAGGAAGAAAATGGAAGGGAAAAATGATGTAATTATAATCTCTAAAAATATTACTTAAAATGAAAAAAGACATTTAAAATATCTAAGCATTGTTTTCTAATTTAATAATTTATTTAATGTACATTAAATTTTAAAAACTTTACTATATCACAGAAGACACCATGCTAATAGCATGGAGGATTTCTAAATTTTACAGTGGTCTCACTGTAACTACATGAACCACTTTCTTCCAAAGTACATACCTCTGAGCTGGAGAGATAGCTCCATGGTTAAGAGCACTGGCTGCTCTTCCAGAGAACCCAGGTTCAATTCCCAGCACTCATATGGCAGCTCACAACTGTAACTCCAGTTCCAAGGGATTTGGTACCCTCACACAAATGTACACGCAGGAAAAACATCACGGTACATACAAATAAATATCTTTTTTCTTTTTTTGAGCTGCTTGGGCACTTCTGATGGCAAAATTTTAAAATGTGCATTTTGTGATTTTTCTTTTCTACAAATTCTATTTTAAAGGAAAAATGATTAAATCTTACCACTCATAGAATATTTTTTTCTTGGGAGCTCAGTGGTAGAGAACTTGCCCAGCATCTATGAGGCCCTCAGTTACATTCCCCAGCATCACAGGAAAAACAAAAATGAAGTTAATGCTAGCAACGAGGGCAAGTTCCTCAAGTCGGATCCATGTGTCAGCCATAAGTCAGCTCCATGTGGCACAAGCTGAAGCCCAGTCTAGAGCCTCACATGCTGACTTCCTTTAGAGTAAAATTTCAGTTCTATGTGGTGATAGCATGTACGTTGGCGACCAGTCATGCCTGGTCTCAGCGGATGTTTTGTTAGATTTACCAGGGAGGGGTGGCAGCAAGGAGTGATGCAAAGCACACATCCCCATTCTCTTTGATTTGTGTTGTTACATGTTTATTTACTTGGTGCATGTGTGCCTATGTGTGAGTTAGCACATGCTACAGAGACATGTGGAGGTCAGAGAACAATCTGTGAAAGTTGGGTTCTCTCCTTCCATCATGTGGGTCCCAGGGATTGATCTTAGGTGGTCAGGTGTGGTACCCAGCACCATCACCCACTAAGTCATCTTTCTTCTTAGGTGGTCAGGTGTGGTACCCAGGACCATCACCCACTAGGCCATCTTTCTTCTTAGGTGGTCAGGTGTGGTAC
>JANHMN010000006.1:23795794-23872071 GCA_030674055.1 Rhabdomys pumilio | reverse complement strand
ATGTATGTTTTATTTGTATGTGTATATATGGTGTGTATGTGTTATGTGTATAGTGTGTGTGTACTAAAACTGTGGCCTTGTCAAACTGTGAGTAGGAGGTAAGGTGGCAGAAAAGTCAATCTTAAGGTCCTGTAGCCATGCCCTTCCAATGCTCTGATAATTAGGTAAGTGTAACACTGAAAGAACTGGGACTTAGACTAAAGGTTTATCCCAGCAAGCATTTCAGGAACCTTCATTTACTGCTGCTCTGTGAAAATGCATGTCTTTTATAACTTCAAGACTGTTAATTTTATTAAAGTGTCTGGAGGAGAAAATTCAGAGTATCCCTTATAAATGAAGGTCCACTGACTGTGCTAGTCCTTGGTGAAAGAGCAGTTTAGCATATGCCAACACTCCTATGCAAAGCCAGGCACAGCGTCAAAGTCTCTATCACAGAACTTGGGATCAAGAAGCAGGAAGGCCAGGAGTTCATGGCTAGTCTTCGTTCGCTAGAGAGCAAGTACGAGGTTATCTTAAGCGCTATCAGATTATGTCTCAAAATAAGAAACAAACAAGAGTGTGCAGCCAGCATTCTACCAGATACTCTGGTCTCACAAACAGAAGTGCTCTTATCCCCAGTAACAAAGTGTGCAGCCCAGGCCTCAGGGTCCTCCGCACTCCCCCAAAGCTGACACTGGACAGCCAAGCCAGCACTCACTGCCTCCTCCTCATTTGTCTTTGCTTCTGCCACTCTCCTCACCCTCCCTCAGCCTTCCACACACCAGCACCTGAACCCTGCTTGCCAAATGGACTTGGACAGTCACACCTTCCTAATCGTTCCTTTGATGAGATCACACAAGGCTCCTGTAACTTGACCACAGTGCACACTCTGCCCTGTCTTCTATTAATATTTGTGGTTTAAGACTCCTGGATTTTAGCTCCCCAGGTCTAGAAACTGCCTCAACCTTAACAAATAAGAAAGTTTTGCCCCTGCCGGCAGCTTGTAAAGCACAAGATTAAACCGTACCTGCTGCCCAGGCTGGCCTGTGCACTCCAGCCCTGCCTGCAGTTCCTCGGTGCTAGTGTTCCACCCTGCACAGGTCCCAACCACAACTCTACCTCGCTATGTCCTCTGTGCTCAGCAAAGCCCAGCTTCCAGAGCTGGGCCCTAGAACCTTGGGGCAGCCTACCCATCTGGCTTAAGGACCAGGTCCTTTCAGTAAGGTTTACGCCATCCAATTACTGAGCTTCAAAACTCTCTACAGGAACCCAGAGTTGGATAAAGAATGTGAAATCACACCTCTGGAAGGATTCATTCCAGTACCTGCCTATCCTGTGGCAGCCCTCAGTTCAGTTCATTAGAATACACAAGAGAAAGGGGTTTGCTTTCAGAGGGACTAGAGGTTTCAACATCTGTACTAGTAAACATGATGTGTATTTTTATTAATGTATGGGAAAGAATAAATTACTGAAACACTAAGAAATTTCCAGGTGAGAACAAATTATCTCATTAACTTACATTTTACCCTGCTTTCTTACATTTGAGTTATGATATAATTCAAATAAGGCCAAACATTGTCTAGCTAAGGCTTCACACCCTCCTGTAATTGTCCACTGAGCACTTGCCACCTTTTCTAAAGGGACATGCATAATGCCACACTAAATATGGCTTCAGGCTCATAAGCAAGGTTTATGTTTCTTTTTTTTTTTTCTTTCCTCTGTGAGACAAATAACACTTTCAGAAAATAATATGGAAATGCTGAAAAAAGTCTATATTTGAATTATTAAACATGGCTGGGGGCTGGGAAACGGTTCAGTTGGTGAAGTACTTACACTCAGATCCTGGGCGTGCAGCAGGCAGCTGTAAGTACAGTGCAAGGGGAGGGGCTGTCAGAAACAGGTGGATCCCTGCAGCTCACTGTTCAGCAATCTACCCAAATCCACGAGCCCTGTGTCAGTGAGGCCCTGTCTCCAAAAGTGAGGTAGAGGGAATTGAGGAGGACACCTGATATCTAGCTCTGGCCTCAAGAAGCACACATGGCCATAGGCACAACACACACACAAATGCACACATTCATTTAAAAAGATTAAAGACACACTGCACATCCCACCACAGACACAAATATCTAAAAAGATGACACTGCCACTGTGCTTTCAACACTTCTTAATGTGTTGCCATCTTTCCATCTTTTTTGTTTAATTGCTGTATATTTGTAATGTGTATCAGTGTTTTGCCTGCATGTATGTTTGTGCATCATATGCATGCAGTCCTGAGGAAGCCAGAAGAGGACATTGGATCCCCTGGGACTGGAGTAACTGGTAACTGTGAGCCACCATGTGGGTGCTGGGAACTGAGCCTAAGTCTGCTGGAAGAACAGTGCTCTTAACTGCTGAGCCATCTCTCCAGCCCCATCTTTCAGTCTTTTAGTCACTGCATGGTAGAAAATAAATTCAGAGATGCTGGATTAGAAGCAACTGCTGATAATGTAACAACAGGTCAGAGAAGTCTGTGCCCTCTGCTCAAGTAGCCCATTTTTACCTTTTTCCGTTCCTGTTCTCTCTGCTGGATTCTACAGATGGAGTCGTTAGCTGCTTGCACTGAAATAAAACAGACAGTGGAATTTCAATGGCAGCCTCTGGTCAGGAAGACACCTATCTAGCTTCTTTAGATCTCAACAGTGTATTAAAAATAGATATTAGTTGCCAGTTGGAGGGATGGCTAAGAGGAAAAGTACATTTTGTCAACACATTCAGGATAGCATAGCTGGAAAAACCACTGTTTTTGAGCTCTGAGCTATAATCCAAAGAGCACAGAAATACTAAGGCCATTGATATGTTGGCATCAATCCCCTTAATGTTTTCTATAAAGGGAGAGCATAAGATAAACTCACAGTCACACTCAGAGCAATGAGGCCCATTGTCTGAGCCTTCTCTCTCAGAGGCGAGGCCTGACAGCCAGATGGCCCCACAGCTTCTGCTCACCCTTCTTGCCTCTGCTCCTGCTTTCTAACTAGTTCATCCTGGATGCTGCTGCAACAGTTACCTCTCCCGGGTCTGAACGTTCACTAAATCATTTCCATTTCTTAAGAACCAACATTCTGATGTTGGGTGAGCATCCCCAAATTAAAAATGTTCTAAAATCTAAGACTTCCAGAGAGCTGGTGTGACAGTTCAAGTGGAAATTTCCACACCAGACCTCATGTGGTGGGTCTCAGGGAAGACTCTGGTCATAAAATATTACACAAGGCTACTCCCAGGCTGGTGTGAATCCCCAAGTTCCTCAGACCTTCACATCACCGCTGATCTTTACTTCTGCTCCGACAAAGGCAGCTGGTCTGCAGGCTAACAGCCAGCCTTGCCATCTGTGACTGCTCTGCCTTCCTGCTGGTCCACTGGTTCCTGACATGCCTGCAGAGGCTGCTACATGCCCGGTCCTGCTCTTGCTGAGCTCCTCCCTCCTCAGCTCCTCATCATATAAGTACTGCCTTTACATCTTAACACTTGTTCTGGGCACACTGACCGACTCTCTCTTTTTCCACTGTGCAGAATTCTGCTCCCAGAATACTTTTCTCCCAACTCTCCTGCAAGTTTCTGTCTGAGTGTCTTACTTATTTTACAAACGAGGAACTTAAAACAGGACCTCAGGATGGACATGATCATGAAAAAGCATAGCCAACATGCGTATTAAGAAAGTAAGTATTAGAACCATATAACTGGGGAGACAGCTACACAAGTGTGAGGATCTAAGATTGGATTTCCAGCTGCTGTGTCTGCAAGCCCCATACTGAGGGCAGAGCCAGGCTAGCCAAAACTCAAAGACTCAGGTTCACTGTGAGACCCATAGCACAGCCTGGTTTACAAAGTGAGTCCCAGACCAGCCTAAGCCACAGGGAAGATCCTGTCTCAGCAGTAGCCCTTCACACACAAGCAGTGTCAAGTATGGTGTGCTGAGGACACTGCTCACTCTGTTGCCCTTACACAAAGCACTCACTCGGTCTTCCTGTCCTCTGATGAAGTGCTTTCAGTTATGAAATTCTCTTAGCAGAAGCATCACTACAGGACCACCTTCTGTTAGAGCCGCTGAAGCTGGAACCCATCTTTCTGTCTTCCTCTCTCTGCCTAGGGCTAACCCAACCAGGTCCACAGCAGGGCAGGGACAGTGATTTCTCTTTCAGAAAACTGAAGCCTCCACCTCCCGAATGCAGCCAGTGGATCTCATTTTCAAAAGCTTTATTCTCAGCGATGATTAACAAACATTCCTAGCTCACAGATGATATCTAAGGACTGAGGATTAGCTTCCCAATCATTTTTTTCCTTAACAAAAGTAGGAAAACAAAACAAGAGAGGAGTTGATTAGATCTGCCTTCTTCCTGCGCCAGCGAGTATGACATAACGCTTCCTAAACATGGTATCATTTCCTGTTTGTCTTTTTTCCTTCCTAGCCCCGTTAGCAGATCTTAAAAACCTGATTTTATGTCCTCGAGTCATTTTCATTTTTGGATCACCTTGAGTGCAATTTGAAAGGAAAGTTGAAGGACCATGTCACTTCTGCTGTCACCTGTCACAGCGCCCCTGCCCCAGATAATAATCACACCAACCCCCATACTTTTCTCCTCCCCAAACTGCCCACTGACCCTTGCTCTCTTTTAAATCCATAGCCTCTTTGTCCATTGTTACTCCAAGCATATATGTAGATACAAGTATATTCCTGGATATAACCTGTGCAGTCTGTATGGTACTTGTACGCATGTTTTCAGGGCTGAGCATTTGGTACTGAATGACAAACTGCCATGCTCTTCTCTGGGAAGACTGTTTCTCCGCACTCGCAGCAGTCCTTATTGCCTATAGTTCTTTGTGTAGGGCTGAGGCCTGTGGGCTTTTCCCCATCCACTTTGGCATGCCTATGGGTGTCATCTGTGTTCAGCTCATGTTTAGGCTATCATAGTGATGAGACTTCATGTGTATACCTTCTGACATTACTAGGAGACACAGTCTCACAGCAAACTCCCTGGGCCTCTGGCTCTTACAATCTTTCTGCCCCTTCTTCAACGTCTGCTGGGCCTTGGGTTCCAGAGTGTTAAGTAGATGTATTCACTGGGACTGGGTTCTACAAAGTTGTATTCTGACTAGTTGTCAGAATACACAGAATTCTGTGGTAGTCTCTGTCTACTGTAAAAAGAAGTTTCTTTGGTGAGGCATGAAGACTACACTTATTTGTGGATTGTCACAGTCTTTAAAAACTTCCTTTGGATTCAGGTAATAAGTCTACACTTCGGATCATCTACAGAACTGTTTCCATGGTTGGAAAGAATATCAATCTTCAGAATTTGACTCCCTGTGAAGTTATCTACATTTCAGCCACATAGCCACAAGACAGAAGGCTTTTCTTTTTTATTTCATTTTGTATGTGTGTGCAGGCACATGTGCTCCAACAGGAAAAGGAAAAGGACAGCTTTGTATTTGGTTCTCATTCCACTGTGTGGGTTTAGGCATCCAACTAGGCTGTCAGGCTCAGCAGCAAGCACCTCTCCCCACTGAACTTCTCTGAACTTACAAAGTTTGCATTTCTAAGATCTATAAATAAATAACCACCTGACCACTCTAGAACAGTCCTGTCCTTAAGGTCAGCGAGACCACGAGAAGGCCCATGTAGTAGAGGCTTCCACTCACTCATATCACTTTGTGGCCATGTCCTTCAACAGGAAGCACTGTCTTCTGCTATCTGTCAGGAGACTGTACTGACTTGTGATAAATAACAGTAACTTATCAAGTGCTCCACCTGAGATGGGGTCTCAAGTAGCCAAGGTTGCCCTCACATTCACTGTGTAGCCAAGGATGGTCTTAAACTCCCAACACTCTTGCCTCAGTCAGCCTCCCGAGTGCTGTGCAAATAGATCAGTACACTTGCTACATAGGGCAGTTTTTCCAAAAGGTCTCAGAGGGAGATGAGCACCCTTGAATAGTTACTGTGCTGCACTATGCTAACAACGTCTTGATGTGCTTCACATAAAGCAGAAGCAAATTCTATCATTCTGCCTATGTGTAAGCTTCAACACCACATAGCAGCACTATCTCAGATTAGTATTAGAGCAGATGCTAGCTGTGCTCTCAGCCACTGAGTTCAAGCAGGTAATCGGAGAGCAGCCAGAAGGTGTAAGCACTGACTGGGTGATGTGCAGTGAGCACGTGGGGCTCTGTTTTAGCAGGGAGAATGTGCAATATGCAGATAAGTATTTAGTGTGTCAGCTGCTTACAGATATGCAGGCTAAAACACAAGGTAGAGAGTACAGGAATGCCAAAAGGAAGGGTATGGGGAATGTCGAGGAGGCCAAGAAAGTTCTTGGTAATGTCTGAGCAGAGACTTGCAGGAAACTTGAGAGAAGAATGTTCTCAGAGGAGCAACAAGTGCAAAGGCCCTGCAGTGAAAGTGTGCTTGGCACATCAGAGAGAGTGTGGCCAGGACATGGTGAGGGAAAAAGACAGTGGTAGGGTTCACAGTAAGAGTGGGGAGCAGTACAGAGGTTCCAGGATATGAAAGAATTTGGGTTTTAATCTATACAAAATGAAAAGATTCTAAACACAGCAATGACAAAAACTGACTTATATCCTACGTGGAGACTAGCCTACATGGAGGAAAGAGAAGCAGCAAAGATCAGCTACTAGAAGAACCCAGGAGAGAGACGACCGTGGCGTACACCAGGATGGGAGCAGTCAGAGTGAAGTGGGCAGGTACTCCTGCTACACTCTCAAAGCTCGGCACGTCTGCAGTTTGCTGAGAACAGGCTGTGCTGAGATGCTCACAGACATCTAAGAGTGCAGGGCAGGTGGACACAGACTCAAGGGTGGGAGGAGGGGAGGAGACCAGACTGTAAACAAGTATGACATTGACTAGTCAAAGCTGTGATTCAGTGAGGGCAGCAATAAAATCAACATGAGGTGAGGGGAGAGCAGGAAGGGAGGTGGGAGAGAGGAAGGAAAGGAACACAGTAAAGGGCGAAGACAGGTAAGCAGGGGAAGGGGAGAGGGAGGCAGGCCAGAGAGGAAGGAGGAAGGTGGTAAATGGGAGACAGCTTCCAGCTAGGTTAATGGTGGTGTCAGCCCTGAGAGCAGAATGGAGTTGGGAACCGGAGTTTGGCCTCGCCATGTTATACACCTGTCCAACCCCTTGGTGGACTAGGATATAAGAGTTTGTCATTTTGGTCAGTGGTCCATGTTGAGTGTGCCATCACAGAGTGGAATACACATGACACCTAAGACTGTGATCATGAGCAACAGACACAGAGAAGGCACAGGGCACTCCAGTGGTCAGTCACAGAGCTCCAGAGATGGCTCAGCAGCTAAGTGCACTTGTTATTCTCACGGAGACCTGGGTTCTCACAGTCACCTTTAACTCCAGTTCTGATGTTCTCTTCTAATTCTGAAGGCATCTACACACATGGTGGACACACGTACATGCTGGTGGTACATGCACACACACATGCACACACACAAGAAATAAATATTAAAAACATGAAAGGTAGCTGTACGTCAGCTGTAAATAGGAACGACTGAAGCAGACTGAGGAGGAGAACCTGTGTTGGAGGAAGAAACCCAAAAGTGATGAACCAGAAGAAAAGGCAAGCTGTTCTTGGATGCACAGAAAATGGCACCCTGAGATGCCAAAGATGCAGCTCAGTTGTCAGAGTCCTTGTCTAGCACACACAAGCCCTGGTTCCATCCTGACACTGAGGATGCCAGTACATGCCTTGAGTCCTAGCACTCAGGTGAAGGCAGGAGGATCAGAAGTTCAAGGTCATACTTAGCTACCACAATGAATTCAAGTTGACAGTGGTCTATATGAAAAAATTGTTTACAAAGAGACATCCTGAAGTTAAACTTGAGTTTGAGAGTCAGAAGAGCTTGTGATTACAGGAGAACCACAATGTTAAATCGCTATACATTTTAGTTTTCTCAACAATGAATTAGAAATGATAATGAATGTTTGTTTTACTGTGTTAGGATAGTTGGCATTGTAGTCTGTAATCCCAGAAGTCAGGAGGCTAAGGAAGAAGGCTTACCATGAGTTTCAGCTAGCATGGGCTACATACCTAAATCCTATCTCAAAAACCAAACCAAGCCGGGCAGTGGTGGCGCATGCCTTCAATAATCCCAGCACTTGGGAGGCAGAGGCAGGCAGGCAGATTTCTGAGTTTGAGGTCAGCCTGGTCTACAGAGTGAGCTCCAGGACAGCCAGGACTACACAGAGAAACCCTGTCTCGAAAACAAAGGAAAAAAAAATAGAAGAGAGCAGAGCAAAGCAAGAGCACCCCATGGTCTCCCCGCTTTAACAAGAGACCAAACATGACAATAAAACACAGATGAGATGGAAAATGGGACGCAAAGACAAAGAAACTCATGAACTCAGCAGTGGTCTCCCACAGGCAAACAGAGCAGAGACAGAGGGTTTGTGGACAGGCACAGAGTCCACTGCTCATCATTCTTCAGGGTCTACTTAGAGCAGAAAATACTCCATGTTGACACTTGTTTACATGACTTTACACAAATGAAAACAAACAAACTAACACGGGTTTAAAACGTCAAGCTTAAAAAATGCAATCTGTTAGGGGTGGCAGCTGGACCCAGGTTAATTATTAAAAAGACCTCAGTTTGCTAGTACGTCATTATTTCTATTAGAGCCACGAGTCTTAGCAAACTAGGCAAAGGAAACCCTCTGGAGCCTTCTGCAGCAGCTTCTTTTGCTGCTAGCAGAGAATAGCTCCCAAGGTCACTGCCAAGTTTCTCATGGCAACAACACAACCCAGCGCACTTCAGAGGCCAGATCCCTATCACTAGAATGTAATCCTTCCATTCAAGGAAACATACTTTTGGTTCAGATTCTAAATTACTGGTAATACTTTCCAACGTCATTAGGAAGGCCTGATAGCAGACTAACTTCACCTGAAGAGAAAATCAGTCAGATAGCAGCCCATCGTTTCTCATTGTCTTATTCGACTGCTTTAGTGATATTCCCAGAGTCAAAGGGCTCTTTTCAGTTCCTGTAGATGCATCCCACCTGATAATAATCGGGGGTTTCGGATAGCGCTCAGTTGGTAAAGTGCTTTCCATACAAGCATGAGGGACTGGGTTTGATCTTAGGACTCACATAAAAATGTGAACCACGGTAGTGCTTACCTAATTTCAGCACTGGGAAGGCAGACACTGTTGAGTCTTTGAGGCCCAATGGTGGCCAGCCAACCTGGCTTACTCTGAGAGCCTCAGGCCCCGGTGAGGAGAGACACTCAGGCTTTCATGTACACACATGTGCCTGTGATACACACACACAGACACACACACATACACTACCTAGAATGCGTGTCAGCTAAGGATGCAGCACTGTGGACAAACAAGCACAGTACAAAAGTCTAATGCCAGTTTTTATTCTTTACCCCCACCCCTACTCCCTCTCGATTGTTCTACGTGAAGAAATCAAATGTGACCTTAGGAGAGTTAGCCTTTTCAACCTCCTTCTAGCGTCAGAGTACATGTGACCCTATGGGACGCCACTGCTAACTGAGGCCTCTTTCCTGTTTTTCTCACAGGTTAGCCTAGTCTCCCTTTTTAAAAGGCTGTCCTTGTCCCTCCCTCACAGGCTGTCCTTGTCCCTCCCCCACAGGCTGTCCTTGTCCCTCCCCCACAGGCTGTCCTTGTTCCCCCCTCACAGGCTGACCTTGTCCCCTTCCTTCACAAGCTGGCTTTACTCCCCTCCTTCACAGGCTGGCCTTGTCCCCTCCCCCACAGGCTGGCCTTGTCCCCTCCCTCACAGGCTGGCTTTGTCCCCTCCCTCACAGGCTGGTTGCACCTAGCGATTCAGTTATCAGTTGTTATCTCTGTGGACAAGCTGCATGTTCTTAGTGTAGACATCTGAAGAGAAGCTTCGATGCTCTGACATCCTAATTTTAACATCACACTAGCATCAACTTTTATTTATGTTCAAGTCTAATATTAAAGAACACTAACAAATATTGTCAGCTACCTCTTCCCATTGAAACAGTCTCCTTAATGAGAAAAACTGATAAAATATAAACATTTATAAAGGGCACAGTCCATTTGAAAGAGAAACTCGTTTCCTGGTCATCATATATTTTCTTATAGATAAAATTAAAAAATTTAAAGGTAAAAAGCAAGAATTTTCTCCCATCCTAGAGCTCGTCTTGTGCAATGCTTGTGCACATGGCTTACTTTGGATCCCGGTGCCAGTAGAGTGACCACACCGGACAGTCTGTCTGTGGCTGGCCTCCCCAGGTAAGGCCCCGTCAGGAGCTCTGCTCCCCTCCCCAGCAGCACTCAGAGAACACGCCTGGGTGTGGGAATGAGGTCAAGGCTGCAGAGCAGCTAGACTCACGTCTCTGCAGGGTCTCCCCCAGGCCGCCCTGCATGGTCTCTCTGCATTTGGGAAGCATGCGCTCATTTGTTTCCTGGATCATGTTCTTCAAGTTCTCAAGAACGCGCAGTTCTCGAAGACCACGTTTTTCCTATTAAGAAAAAGAAATGACTACTATCTCAGGTCTTAGTAACTACTGTCTGTAGTTCCAAGAGGACAGGCTGGTGAGCACACACATCTTTTAATTCTCTGGCTGAAAAGGTCCAAACCTGGTGGCATTTTTATTATGAAATACTTCAAAAGCTACAATAGCAGTGTTCAGAAACGGACAGGAGAAATACTAGAGAGGCAAGAAAGGCACATACATGGCTATACATCTCATTAGAATAAGCTCTGATGCTTCCGTTTTTATGTGCTACAGATTTTATGTCTGCCTTTTTCCTCTTCAAAATAACAATGTTATTTGGTCAATGTAATGGTCAATGTAATGACAGACACCCTACCATGCATACAAATGAGCAGTGAACGCTGCTATCCTTAGAAAGGCCTGTGATGGCCTGCAAAGCTGGGACCTACCCAGGAAGCAGGTCTCTAACCAGTATGAATCTACACGCGGGTTGGAAATGTAGTCCAGTAAGCCGAAGGTATTTGTACTAAGAATGTGAATAATGCCAGTGTGCGTGCAATCTTGGCTCATGCTGGGCAGAGGTGTCTGTGCGACAAGCTAGGATGCCACCGGCTCTTCTACTCAAGAGCTCTGGGTCGTTCACGGTTTGCAAGCATAGTCAGTTGTTGCTGGGGAGTCCTACTGTCCCAGGAGCACTCCTCTCTCATCATCTCCCTTGCTCACTATGCTTGGAAGTTTCTGCTAGAACACCACAGCCACACATACCCCTGTGCCAAGTCTTGTGAGTATCAACCAACCTCTGAGCCTACATGGTCTCAGTGTCGCCCATTTTCCCCACCCAGGCCGGGTGTGGGCTAGACTCAATGACTTGCTTCTGAAGAAGCGCACTTCACTCCCCAGTGGAAGAAGAAGCTGCAAGTGCTCCCTCCATCAAGCAATGTAGAGCACATGGCAGTGTAACCCCCTGACAGCAGGAGCAAGATGTCATGTGACAAGGGCTACTTCAATTCTGGGTTTTCTTTGCTGAAGCCCAGTCTAATCACGAGAAAAACATCACACAAATCCAGGGGTGGGGAGGCATTAGTACCTTAGAGCCAGCCTGGTCTAGAAAGACAAGGGAAGACTGAGCAACTGTCACAGTAAAGGAGCAGCAGAGACATAATTAAACACAAGGTGGTTCCCTGGAGTAGATCCTGGAACATGAAGGACATTATCATGGAAAAACTGGTAAAATCCAAGCAAACTCTGGTGTTTTATTAGTAGCAATTTGCCAATGTTGCTTGTTAGTTTTTATAATGTGGTAAAATAAGACATTAGGAATGAGAAAATAGGTTACAGATAAATGAAAACATTGTCATTATCTCTGAAATTTTTCTGTAAATCTAAAATTAACATAGAAATGTTAATTAAAGAGGAAGGTTGCTAAGCTTGGCTCTAAGAATATACCAAATTAGTTGTATTGCTGAGGTTCTATGCAATCTTTAAGAAGCCACTGTGGCGGCTAGTTTCAAATATTTTACACATTTTTCTACAGTGAAAAATTTAAAACTCATGCAAAAGCTGAAAGAGAGCATAATGCCTCTCTCTCACCATGAGTAAACCCCAGCAAAGCTCAAGTCAGGCTGACCTGTTTCCTTCATGTACCACAGCTCCCTGGGGCACCGAGAAGCACAGCCGAGGGAGTATACCACATTACTGTAAACATTTCAGCACATGCCTTTGTGAGATAGACTCATCCTTAGAGGAAAGATACAGAGCTAGAGAAATGGCTCTGTGGGTAAGAGAATTAACTACTCCCTCCGAAGACTCAGGTTCAGTTTCCAGCAAGCACAAAGTGCTTCACAACCATCTGTATCCCCAGATCCAGGGACCCAGCATCCTCTAATCTCTGTGAGCATCTACCGTGAACATGGCACAATACAAAAGTGCAGGTGCACACACATAAAAATTAAATAATCTTAAAAACTAAAAAGATGCGAGTCTCCCTCTGTCTCACTACACACAGACACACACACACACACACACACCAGGTAACAAATCTTTAATATCACTAAGTATAAGTATGGTCACAGTCCTTCAAATGTCCTATAAATGGTCTTCTCACCAATGCTTACTTGAATCAAAACGGAGTCACACACTGTAACTGGTCAATGTGCTTTCAATGTACAGGTTTCTCCTCTACCACCATTTATTTCCCTTGGCAAGTGAAGGAACCAGCGAGTGGTCTGTTCTGCACAGTTCCCCACGGTCTGTTTTAATGAATGTCTCTCTGTGCTGTAATTCAGCATCCTCTGCTGTCTCTTCCCTTTCCATAAGTCAGCAGTCAGAACGAACTGCAATTAGTTCAGGGTTTGTCTGATTGCGTGAAGTCTGCAGAGGTGGACGTCCACTCTCAACAGGATGGGGTGGTGTCTCATCTTTACGTATTAACAGGGATACTTCTGAAAGTGAAGTATCATTGGTGATTTGATTACTCTGAGCAACATTCATATGAGAAAAGCAAAAGAAAACACTCAACTCTCTTTCCTTATTTGCCAATTTAAAAGACTGGACTGGGCATGGTAGTACATGCCCATGATCATCGCACTTGGGACATAGAGGCAAGAGGATTCAAAGGCATCCTCAGTAGCAGTTCTAGGCCAGCCTGGGCTAAGTGAGACACTATGTCAGAGGTACTGGGAGTAGCAGCAGTCGTCGTCGTCAGCTCCCTGGCACCAACGGCACACACCCCACAGGTTTAAGCAGACCTGAGCTTCTCTGTCACTGCCCTCCACGGGGACTCAGGAATCCACACTGCGCTCATGCAGGTCCCTGGTCCTCCTCCAACTGGCTGTGGTGGCTTCAGTGAGCGTTGGCTTTCTTGACCAGGCTCTTCAGTTCGGTGTGACCTTATGCCCACACTCTACCTGTACTTCTCTCTTGGCTTGGCACTGGCTTTCTAGGACCACTGGAGTTAAGAGAGAAAATTACAATAGGAAGGCTGCTCACAACTCCAGGATGGGTCACCATAATTAACCCTTAGGGGACAGGGCTGGAAATACTGGTGGTTTTTTTGACACAGAGTTTATCTCTATTACCCAGGCTAGCTTAGAACTCAGTATGTATTATAGATTGGACTTGAACTCTGAAATCTCTTGTTTCTGCCTCCCAAGTGCTAGGTTTATGAGCTACAATGACTAACTGGCTTAGGAAATTATTCAGTTTTTACATAAAGAAAAGTTACATTTTGGTTCATACTGACCAAATTCAAATTACCTTCATCTATTATGCTTCTTTCAGTTCCTAAATTACTTAGTTCCTTTTTCTTTGGCTCAAATAGAAATATTAATATGATTACTAAAAACTAAAATTTTTTACAATGATTTTTTTTTCTGAAGGTGTGTTACACTATAAATGTACAGTCAAACCACTGTCTGTTTGACTAAGACAAGCCTTAATATGTAGCCCAGGCTGGCCTGGACCTCACAATCCTCCTGCCTCTGTTTCCTCAGTGCCAGGATGATAAACATGCACCTCTGCACCAGGCAAATAATTTTCTTATAAGAATGTCTGAGTAACCGTATCACCATTCAGAAATACAAATGGATTTCTTCACACGTGATTTGATTTTAGGGATTGCTCTTTGAAATTAAGTATTGTTTCAAATGATATAAAATATCTACATGGCTTCAAAATTGTATCTGTAAAACAACATGTATCTAGAAGTGTACCTTCCCTCCCTATTCTGGTTTATTCTCTCCTGTTAAGTGTATTTTTAAATGTATTTAGCCAGTGGTTTAAGTATAAGGATACATATGTTCTTCCAGACGATATAGTTCAGTTGCCAGCACCCACGGTGGCTCACAGACCCTTGTCATTACAGCTTCAGGGCACTGAATGTCCTCTTCTGGCCTCTGCAGGAACTGTACTCATTTGTCCAGACATACTTACACATAAAAATAAAATCCTTACCAAAATTCAAAAGCACACATGTAATATATAGCTCTCTGTGTGGTCTACTTGTCCCCTTTTCTGGTACTTTCTGAATGTTTCAGATGCTTTCAGAAGCATTATGAAGGGGTCAAGCCCTGATAAACCTACAGAAGACTGAAAACATAATAGGTGAAAATGTATTTAATCCCTAACTCATCAAACATCCTATCTTAGTGACACAATGCACACAGTTTGTGTCTTGGAATAATCTTGCAGCTGACCTGGAGCTACGGCTTCCCCTCCTACATCCACGGCAAGGAGAACTGGGCCTTGGATCACTAGACTGACAAGAGATTCAATTCAAAATATTCCTAAGATGCTTAGTACTGAATGGGCACCACTCCTACACATTTTCAAAAGCAAACAACCCTAAGTTGGAAACAATATATTCATAAAAATGTATGTGTGTTTGTAAGTATACACACACCAGAATAGTACTTGGGTCCCCCGGCTGGAGTTATGGATGGTTGTGGGGCACATGATGTGGGTGCTAGGAATTGAACTCAGGTTCTGTGGAAGAGCAGTATGTGCTCTCAACCACTGAGTCATCTCTCTAGCCCAGGAAACTACATTTTAAAGCTCGCTGTTTATTTCCCATGGCTGATAATGCTAGTACTTTGCATAACACCCCTGTGAGGGAAAGGGTCAGCGTTGATTCGTTCCTAACACATGGCATGTCAGTGTTAGGTGATAGTCTTGATTTTTACTGTAGTTTGTCCTTTTCCCTCAGGATAGGACTTGCAAGTATATCCTCTCATTTCAGGTACTACTCATGAGGCAATCACAGAGGGAGGACAGCCTCCATTCCACAGGCCTTGTCATCTCCCTCCACATTCTATCACTCCCTCTCTGCCCCAACTATCCCCGGTTCTCTCCTCTTCAATCTCTTTTTTGTTTGTTTGTTGAGATAAGGTCTTCTGTAGCCCTTGCTTCAAACTCCCTTTGCTGCTGAAGCTGGCCTTAAACACAGACCCACCATCTTTCACCTCCTGTGTTGAGATCACAGGTCTGCACTGCCACATCCGGTTATATTGCTTAGTATTAACTCTATGACTAAACAGGTAAAAAAAAAAAAATTATGGATAGCCAGCCAGAGCTATGCAGAGAAACCTTGTCTCTAAAAACAAACAAACAAACAACAACAATAGTCAGGTGTGGTGGCACATGCTTTTAATTCCAGCATTTGGCAGGCAGATCTCTAAGTTCAAGGTCAGCCTGGTCTACAGAGTGAGTTCCAGGACAGCCAGGGCTACACAGAGAAACCCCTGTCTCAAAAACAAAACAAAACAAAACAAAACAACCCCCCCAAAAAAAGACAAAAAAAAAGCAAAAGCAAAGTGTGAACACACACACACACACACACACACACACACACACACACACTTATTTATTGGTAGGGCAACACACACATGCCATGGTGTGTGTGTGTGTGTGATAAGTCCATGGGACAACTTGAATGGGCCAGGATTCTCCTTCCACCATGTGGGTTCCAGGGATCAAACTCTGATCATGAGACATGACAACAAGCACCTTTATCCATTACCACAGCTCTGGCCCCAATGAGCAAGTTAATGCTGATAGGAAAGAGTCTGTCTAACTCTGATCTGTGTTCTGATGTGCAATGGCCCTGAGGAAAAGCTCATCTGAATCCCATTCCTGGGGCCCTGCAGAACCTTAACCATGTGTCTGTCATTTCAACAGCAAGGTGCAGATGGGCCAGATACAAAGCCCACTGGCAAAACACAGACAAATCTGCCAACAGTTGGATTTTCTTCCCTTTACAAAGGGCCTATTCATTTAGCCTGGGTGCCCAGAGGATTTTTTTCTCCTATAGAGTCCAAGGTGGTTTTTTTTCTTCTTTCAGAAATAGTCTCAAGCATCGGGTACTCTAGGTTAACCTTCTGAGAAAATAGCACATACTTCAATATGAATCCATTAGCAATTTCAGGAAAGATTTTCTGAATTCTCTTTTGTTCTTTTTGGTACCCTGATTTTCTCTCAGGCTTGTTGTCAGTCTTGGGTCATCTGGACTCACCGTCAGCATGCACTCCTTCTTCTCCAGGCCCTCTCTTGTCAATGTTAAACCTTCTCAGTCTTTATTTTAGGACTATATATTTTGACTGTTTATTCCTGGGCTCTTTATTTAATTCTCACCCCAAACATAATGTTAACATTTTATTTTTCTTAGGCAGCATGGTGGTGGATACCTTTAGTCCCAGTACTTGGGATGCAGAGGCAGGTGATCTCTGAGTTTGAGGCCAGCCTCTGACAGTTTTCCCAATTCTGACTTACACTTTTCCTACAACTTTCCTCTTTCCTGTCTTCAGCTCCAAGGCTTCTCCAGTGTGGCCTTGGCTTCCATGGTGTCACTCTGTGGAAGTGGAGCCTGTGATGCCATCTGTTGGGCTCTGCTGTTCTCCAAATGGCCGATCAGGATTTCCAAATAGGTCTGACGGGAATTTTGAGGGGCTTGGAGAGTTTGCATGAGCACTCTGGCCTCCCCAAGTTCCTGCTGCTTCCCCACTTCTGGCATTTCTGATGTCAGGGAAGCCTTAAGGCATGGATGGCTTGGCCATTTGCTATTCTGAGGCTATCTTACCACTTGGCCTTATTTTTGTTGTTGCTTATATTTGCTGGCCGAGTTTTGCTGCATATTCCCAGAGACAAAATGTGACAAAGAAAAACCTAAGCTATTAAAAACTATACCATTAATGCTCCTTCTTCAAGATGGCATTGGAACTTGGAAGAGTCAAGTTTAAGAAAAGTATTTCGGTCCTTATGGTGAATTCATTTATTATCAGGCAGAGGAATATTCTGCCAATGCAGAAACAAAGTAAATGAGCAGAGCTCTGTAGCTCCAGTCAGGGAGGGCTCTTCTCAGTCCAGAGACTTGGGGAGTAATAGGATCCCTTGAGATATAGTCAAACAACTGACACCAATCATTCTGCAGCAAGTAGATTTTTGTTATTTTTCTGTTTCTTTCTGGATTCTCTCTCTCTCTCTCTCTCTCTCTCTCTCTCTCTCTCTCTCTCTCTCTCTCTCTCTCTTTCTCTCTCTCTCCCCGCCTTCTTTCCTGTTTTTCTTAAGACAGGGTCTCACAGAACCTAGGCTGGCCTCTCAAACTCACTACGAAGCTGATGATGACTTTAAACTCCTTATCCTTCTGTCTCCATCCCTGAAAGACTAAAATTATAAGCATGCAATCATTACATCCTGTATTATTATTGTTATTGTTGTTGCTATTGTGAGAAAGGGTCTCATATAGTCCAGGATAGCCTTGAGTTTGCTTTACAGCTGAGAATTGCCTTGATCCTCCTGCCTTTACCTCTGACTGCTGAGATTATACCAACTTTATGTAGTCCTGAGGATCAGGCACATACTAGGCAAGCAGTCTACTGACTTTAGTATCTCCCTAGCTCTAGCAAGTGAATTAGTAGTCTTAGCCCATTAGAGATAAAAACCAGCTTACACAATGAAGAGGGTGGAGTGGCTTGCCTTTTACACAGCTGAGTCTCTTCACTGAGCCCTTCCGCCTGAGAAGTGCTTGTTGTTGACCTGAAGTGTTCATTAAATGCTATATCTTATTTCCAGGTTAAAAATTGTTGGAGCAATGCCTAGCAACAATAACATAATGTCATAAACCTCCCATAAAATTACATATACTTTAACTTCTTAATTCAAGTTGAAAAATAAAAAGTGTAACATACTTAAAATAATGCCTAACCATAAGCACTTATGGTAACTGTTAGTAACTACTGATACTGGTATATAACTTTTCTCCTAGAGATGTATCTTGATGGCATTAGGGGAAAGGGCCAACAACTAAATCCAGCTCTCAGTCTCAACACTAATCAGCCTCATGGGATGAAAGGTCGGGATGCTATGAAATTCCACGTGGGGCTGCCTTGAACGAGGTCTCCTGGACCAGTTCATCTCATGTTTGAATGCGTTTGCCTTGTCTCCTAAGACCGAGTTTCACTAGAGATTCCATGCTGGCTTGAACTTCCTTCCAAGTTCTGGGATTACAGTGTACCGCCAACTACTTGACAGCCATATCCATGAAGGCAATTCCTCCTGATTCCTGCATTACAGCATTTCTGCCACACTTGGAGGGCCTCTCTCTGCTCAAATGTCACTCTTCTGTGGCAGTCTCCTGTGGAGCCCCGCAGGGAACTGTTCCTGGAGTGCTGTCCTCTACTCTGAAGTAGGGCAGCTCTTGATTTGCATTTATTTCTTCTTGTACACATTATGAATTTGCAGTTGAAGCTTTCAGGCTGTGAGGGTTATCTGTCACTTACTTTCCCATGTGTGGTATGACAGACAGACAGACACTTCTGCATCATTCTTATTCCATGTTACCAACACTTGCACTGTGTCTGGAGTAATCAGATGCCTCTAACAGAGGCTGGCTGCTGTTTCCTACTGGCCCTCTCTTTTACCACACAAAGTGGAGACATAATGACTGAGGCTCCATAGCCACTCTTAAGTGTAAGGGCTATGTGCCAAGGAGACAGGCTGGAAGCAGCTGACATCATAGAGTCACCATGCCAGCCCTGGACTTTACAGATCTGTCCCAGGACTATGCAAGAAAAACAAGCCCTTTTTGAAGCCATGTATCTGTTCCTAGTAACTAAACCAATTCCCACTGAGATGCTTGGGTGTTTGGCAAGTATTTGGCAAAGCCCTGAAGGGGGGTATAGCAAGTACATTCTAATACAGTAACACAGGATTATCCTCTCTTCTCTATCAGAGACCATGGTGCCTCATCTACAGCTAGTACCAGTGACTTAAAGGACAATGCCTCTCCCCAGGAAACTGCCACACTGCCTTTCACAAGTGCTGGGGTGGGAGCGTGCCCTAACAGAGGCTGCACATGATCCCAAGCTTTGCCTGTCATGATCACTGGAATACAGGGAGAAACTGTCTAAAGTTAGGAGAAAGGCTGCCAACTGTTCTTCAACACCAAAGAAGACAGAATCTGTCACAGTCTGCCCGTGCTTGAAGAATTCTGAGAAACGGTGCCACCGTGTGGTACTTAGTCCCTTTTTTGTAGAGAAAAACTTACAAAGAAAATGAGCTGGAGCTTCTGGTCAGCTTTTCCTAAGGTGAACTGCCTGAGTGGCAGAGACAGAGAGACAGATTCTGCTGCGTCTCTCCTCAGTGAGATGGATCCCTGGGAGAAGGGCATGCTTGTTACTGTCTGTGTGCAAGTTCTGTAGACAGTGCTAGACTCCCAAGTCTCCGGACTGCATTCCATCTTTCTCTCCTTTTTTTTTTGTTTGTTTGTTGGTCTTTAGACTTAGGAATAATACCAGCATAAGTGTTCTAGGGGCTCTGAATTTTAGGGATGACTCAGCTGCTAGTTCATTGATTTCCATGCCTTGACTCAATCTTTATTAAGTAAGAACTTGGGTTACAAAAGCCACCTTAATTTCAAATTTCTACAGTTATTTCAATAAATTATGTCCTTTGAAATATTGTCTTAATAGCAAAACTAACACAAAGGATGACCTCTGAGAAAGGTCATTCACTGACTGTCACAAAAACCCAGGTTTGAAGATTGTTACCTCAGCCAGACACTGTTGCGGTGTTGTGGATACA
The DNA here is from genome assembly GCA_030674055.1 of Rhabdomys pumilio. Taxonomy (NCBI): domain Eukaryota; kingdom Metazoa; phylum Chordata; class Mammalia; order Rodentia; family Muridae; genus Rhabdomys; species Rhabdomys pumilio. Next base: position 23,852,032 of record JANHMN010000006.1, on the reverse strand, counting down.
AAGCGAATACCATAGGTCTGAAGTCAACAGTCTAGCGATGAAGGCCAACAAGGTGAATGACAAGAACACAGCCAGCTTGGCCAGCAGAAGCCTAAATGGCTGCCTAGGTCTGCACCCCTGGGGCACACAGGCCCACCCGTTAATTCAACCTTATTGTGCTACTGTGAAGTAGTTATGGATACATTAACATCTCCAACTAGGTGACTGTAGGGTGGTTATCTGTGGAGGCCTGACTTGTAAGGTGAGTCCTGAACAGAGATGGAGCTCTTCTTGCCAGAGAACTAGAGCATAAGAGTTATTCCAAGTGAGGGAGACTCTCCTTCCTATTCCAGCTCTGAAGGAAGAAGAACCTGTGTGACATGGACTACAGTTCTCTTCTGGAAGCTGAAAGTGGCCTCCAGAGAAGAGCTGAACAGTACTACAGATGTGTGGGTTTGGAAGAGGGTCCTGGGCCACAGGGCAGAATGCACATGCAGGGTTCAGAATGAACCCTGACTCTGGCTTCCTGAGACGCTGAGCTAAGGTCTTGGCCACCCATATGCAGACTTCTGACATACAGAACTTGAATAAATGGGCCGTGCTTTATACTCCTGAAGGTGTGGTCATTGGTGACACAGTATTAGGAAAGAAGTGAGGTCGCACAGAGTATCACTGAGAGCAACATGACAGAATGCTATGGAGGCTGCTCTGCAGGAAAGGTCAGTGGTGATAACTCAACCTGCAATCCAAACAGAAGAGTGAAGCATTCCAAAAACAGAAAGAAGGGACATTGTAGAAAGATGGAATTACAGATGTGAGGATACCTGAGACCGTTCAAGAAAGAGGAAGGAAGTGTGGCTGCAGCACTGCGGGGGTGGGGGGTGGGGGGGGTCCAGAGCTATGCAGCAGGGTGTGGCCACCCGGGGGCTCTCAAGTATGGCCAAGGAGATGGATTTATGCAGGTAGGTAGAGGAGCTGTGTGGGTGGGGATCCAGCAAGGGCTGGCTGAGCTAGCCAGTGTGTGAAAATGGTCTGCAGAAATAAGGCCAAGCACAGGATGACTGGGTAGAGTCTACTGACTACAGGTGTCCAGAGAGAGGGCTGATGAAGGGCTGGAAATGGGCAGGGCCACTCATAAGAAGATTTAAAAAGTGGTTTGGGAGGTAAAGTTGATGACCATGTAGTTGCTAGAATGAAGGGAAAAAAATGTTCAACTCCACAGTTAAGAAAAACTAAATCAGTCAAGATGGCTTACGGTGATCCCAAGAAACTAAAGTGCAACATGTCTGTGGTTCTGTTTGATTCTGTTGCTGAGAAAGCACACCTTCCAAGACAGCTACGGGAAGAAAGGCTTTGTTTGGCTTCTACTTCCAGGTCATAGTACATCACTGAGGAACAAATCCTGGCGTCTCCACTGAATATATGGAGAAAATCTGAGTGGGCTGTGGAATAACTTAAGAGACAATGAAGAGCAGTCACACATCACCAAGTCCACAAAGCTCAAGACAGATGAAAAGGATGTGGCAAGGGTCCTATTATAGTTGCCCAGAAAAAGGACACATGCATGCACCCATGCACAGACACACACACAGACACACACACACACACACACTCCACCACTACCAATGACAATTGCAACCATTTCTCTGTCTCCGTATGAATCCCTTAAGGTAGAGAAACATCTCTTATTTGAGGTGTATCTATGATCCTCGTTAGGTTTAACTACAAAACTGATCATGATCATATTGAAGTCTCTCAAGGCGTTAGTGGATTACGCGTGTCCAGAGCACCCTAAAACCAACAAAGTTGTTCATATCACCATTTTTACTTTTCTTTTCGTTTTTAATTATGTATGTCTTTGTCTGTGTATATAAACGCAGTGTAAATGCAGTGCCTGAAGGTAGAAGAGGCTGTGGGATTCCTTGGAGCTAGAGTTACAGGTGACCACGAGCTGCCGGACATGCAAGCAGAGTTCTTAGATTTCAGCTTGATGGTTCATGCTCCAACCAAGGAAAAACCACAACAAATGCATCTGAAAACTCAGACCCATCAATCCCTAAGAGCTATTTTTTTCCACTCTATCTGATTCCATAGGGAAAACAGTTCACAACTGACAGATATTAAATAGTCTGGAGTAGGTACCAGAATGTGGCCCTCTATCTCCTGTTGTCTGGTCTTGCATTTAACAAGTATTTTTTATCTTCTCATAATTTTCGCTACATATATTTGGAAGACATAAAATAAAGTCAGGTTTTAGACCTCTGAATTACCCTTCTGTGTATTAGTTCATTAACAATTGGGGTAATGCTTTTTAACAAAGTAAGTTTTAGATACTTACTTCAAATTCTTTTACAAAGTAACGGATTTCACCTTGGGTAACTGGTCTGTGATCCAGCAGCCTTGAATGAATTTCTCCAAGATCTAGAAAGACAAAGTAGAATCAAAGATTAATTCACACTTGGTGGTGCAATCTCTGGCCTGTTTTACTCCTCCCCTCCTCTACGAACAGGAAGATAGGTTAAACTCCAGTTCAGACCATGGATCAGGAGGGAATAGTCTCCACTTCCAGTGTGTGTTAGTTGGTAGAACTACTTTTGAGAGCCACTTATCTAACAGAGCTGAAGATACACATCCATGCTGAAATATATAACGTAGAAGAATAAACTCACACAAATGAACATGACGTCTATAAATATTTACTGAGGTATATGTGTACTACCAAAAGAATAATTTTAAAAGGTAACATTCTAAACAGTCACACAATGAAATATGGTGAGCGGAGATTTAAAATGCACATACCAGACTGACACCTATTAATATGGATAAATCTCACAATTACAATGTTGAATAAAAGCAAGCTTCAGAAGAAGTAAATCCATTTGCATAAACTCTAAAGATATGCAAAATGATAATTCCTCTGGTACACACCAAATAAGAATGGAAGGTGATATAGAGAGGGTGATCAAAGTTCAGTAGAGAAAGATACATGGTGGGGCTTTTGAAGCACTGGGGACTGGCCTTGATTGGCTTTGCACATTCTAGGTTGGTTTCTCTAGTGGGCCTGTTAGAGATTTATGTGTGAAGGTGGGTGGTAAGTGCTGGTGTTAAGCATCTTTACTTTATACTAGATCTGAAAAAGCCATAGCTATGAAAAGAATTCTGAATTTTAACCCATTGGGTGAATAGGTCTATTCATTCTTCTTAGCAACAACTAGTTTAAGATATAAACCTCAAAATAGCTAGAGAAATTAAATGCCCAAATAAAAACATGTATGCTTTATATTCATGTGTGTGTGTGTGTGTGTGTGTGTGTGCATAATTTTTTAAATGGATCAGATTCTAATTCTGTTTTTATAAGTTTTATTAAGATATATCCTGTTAATACGCTAAAAAGAAAACAATATAAAAAAAAGGACAATTCTGTTTAAATCTCTCAGTAGGTTATTGCCTACATCACTTCTGTAAGAAGCTATTTGGAGTTTTCTTTCATAACGAAAGTTCTTTTGAGAAATACGATATGCAACAGTGTGCAGTGTTCACTATTCAGATCCTGGATCTAGTATACTAGAGGTCAGGACTGCCTGAGTGAGACCAAGTGTGTGTAGGACTGTATGGACCTTGTACAAACTTTAATCTCAAGAGCACAACTGGCCAACAGGACATATACAGGTCAGCTCCAAAAGTCTATCTGAGATCTTCTGTTCCAGCTGAGCTGCAGTTTTCTAAACACAACATGCTGCCTCAGGCATCCTCATGCAGGCCCTCCAGTTGTCATGGACTGATCCCTATATCCCAGCTACTCATTTTAGCTAATGTCTGTTTTCTTCAACATCGAACCCTCATTCTTCCCCGACACTGGCTTTCATTCTCACCAGCTTCTTTCCAGATTTTTGAACAGCCCACATGCTGTGTTCCTGAAGCACCAGAGGGGTCCACAAGGTCCCCAAATCACCTCTTTCCCCCCCTCCCCCGGGAGTATCTCCTAAGGCAAGCTGTTTGTGATATTTACACAGCACTCATGAGTGAGAACCACATGACTGAGAAGCAGTCAAGGTTTGTCGTTTTGGATACATCTGCTTCTGCAGCCTGGTGATAAAAAGAAACCCACTTAAGACTCCACAGAAAATTCAGTTCTACACAGAAGTAGATTATCAGGGACTTCTAAAACTGCAACTGAGGGAAACTATGGGGGGGACATATTGTGAAATACACATTAGCACAGAAGTTATGTTATGCAGTGACATTATAACAAGTTTGCTGTAATAATTCAGAGTTTGTAAGAGTCTGAATATTAAGTATAAATTCTGCTAGCTTAACCATGTATATGTAAAAATATAGATTTCCATAGATATCCAACTCTAGCCAGGCTATATACATTCTTTTACTGTTTGGTATACAAAAAAAAAAAAAAAATGGTACTGAAATATATAATCCTTTGATCTCTACTTGTTTGTAACTTAATGTGAAAGCTAGAGACAAATATCTCCTCACAAAATCACAGAGAAGCGCTTTGATGAAAGACCTATGGCACTACAGGATGAGGCCAAACAGAATCTCAACTCTCTCAGTTCCTAAAAAGGGGAAGGCTGTGGGTTTGAGTCCTGAGAGTGAAAGTGAGAACCAGTATCAAAATAAAAAACAGGAAAGGGAGTTGGTGATGTCGCAAGACAAAGTATGGTACTTGTCTAGCATGTGGGAGGCCTTGGCTTCATCTCCAGTGCTGGAGGAGAGTAACAACAAAATAGTACTATTCAAAATGTAAACTTCTGCCTCAAAAGACAAAATCAACAGAATGATAGGCAACCGGGCAAATGGGGGAAAAAAATGCCTGCAAACTCCTGCTCAAGGATACTGAGGATATAAACAGAACAGCATTGATGGTATGGTTTAGTGGCCAGCATAGCTGCCTTCCAAGAATATGTCAAGAACTGTAACTCAATAACAGAATCAACTTACATGAGAAAAAGGCTTAAATGGACATCAAATGACTATCTAAAAAAATAGGTAGTCACTAAGTACATATGAAAACACTCACCACTAAATATTACAGGAAATATGAATCAAAACAGGGAGCATCATTTCACACCCATAAGAATGACTAGTACCAAAGACAGAAAATAACAAGTGCTGGTGACGACAAGTGAATAGAAAATGGTGTAGCAAATATAGGACATGTCAATTCCTCAGGAAGCTTAAAAAAAATCATCCTATGACTCAGAAACCCATTTTTGGAGATATATTCCCAAGAACCGAACAAAGGGACCCAAAAAGATGTCTGTGTTCATATTCACAGCAGTATTATTTCTAAGAGTGGGCCTATCCAAGTCCTCGGAGGCCCTGGGCCAGTCAAATTCACAGATAGATCAGTTTGGGTCAGAGAGGTGGTATGAAGAGTTATGGTTTAATATGTACAAAGTTTTGCAAGATGAAAAACACTTGCGGATGGAGTGATGGTACTCCAACAACAGCCATAAAACGACTAATCTTCACTAAGATTGCACAGAGAAAGTATTCTTAGTCTTAACACACACGCAATACTACTTGCCGCCCAATTAAACGTAAGAGACAGTGTGAAACACAGTTTAAACAGTCACAGCCAGCTCAGCTGGGGCTGCCCACAGATCCGGGAATATTAAAATGGAAACCGAGCTTGCGGTAAAACACCACTCTCCAGTCACTGTAGGACTGACTGTAGAGGAAAGTTGGTAGGATAGGCGGGATTAGCAGGGAGTTAAGGGAAGCAGTGGAAACTGCAATTGTTGGCTTCTTCGTGGGAAACAGGGACTTCTGAGGTTTAGGAATTAAACCTAGTTATTACTGTAATAGGTCGAAATCTTCTAACGCTCAAAGGGGACAGGTCAGACAGGTGCACTGTATGGTACTGAACGCTGTGTTTCAGGACGTTTTCCCAAGTGTCCTTTCTTCCTGGCATGACCCAGGCGTAGAGGACAGAGAACGAGAGGGTGAAGGACCGAAGTTACCCTACTATGGGACTGTGTGGGGCTCAAACTAGTTCCCATTGTCCACTCGTGCGCCCTTCGCCCACTGCATTGAAGTGGGTCGTGCGAGCTGGGACCTCTCGGCTTGAGGCAGGCCAGGCAGCTGAGGGCGGCGGGAGAGTCAGGGAGTACCGGGAGGGGCGGTCCCCAGCACGCTTCCCCACCCCGCACGGAGGACCACGCCCTCCACTCCGTACCCTTGATAATGAGGTGCGCTGCACCCGGAGTCCCCAGCGAATCCCGCTTCTTGCCGCCGCCGCCCTGGGCGGCCTCGCACGCTACAGGGGTCTCTGTCCCTCCGCCACTCATCCCGACCAGTTCCGCCCACCCGCGGCGTCCACGGCGCAGGCGCGAGCACGGAGGCTCTTCAGGGAGAGACGCGCTCGTGCGTGTGACGTCATCACAGGGCGTCAGGGACGTTGGGTTCCGGAAAGGCGCTCCGAGCGTAGCCGTTGCGGCCATGCCGGATTAGGGCAGATGTTCTCAGTACCGGAGGTGCTTGAAAGGGACACGTTTCTCGGTTATTTCATCCTACGCCTGCAGGAACTAACTCACTGTGGTTGGAGCAGAAGAATAACATTATTAGTAGTATATACATAGTTTATACATTTTTACTGACCACCTCTATTTTATAAAGCATTTTGCCATGAATTGTCACATTAGGGTCATCATAGCAACATATAGTGGCAGATCATAAGTTTTAAAAATTAAGCAACATAATTAGAGGTTAAGTAAGTTTTTGGTTTTGTTTAGTCTTTGTTGTTTGTTTGGTTGTTTGGTTGTTTTTTTTTTTTTTTTTTAAGATGGTCTTCCTAAATTAGACTCTGTATGCATCCTAGGTTAGCCTGCTTCAGCCTTCTGCTACCTGGAATTACAACCCTATGCTCCCGTGCTTTATTTTCACCAGGTTCACTTGTGATCATACTTAGAAAAAAGTATCTGCTGAGGATTTTCTAGTTACAAAATTTCAACCATCATTATACTGTTATATGAACTAAAAATACAATTATGAAAAGAAGTGATTGCTTGAATTGATGGAAAATGAAGGAACAAGCATCCAGTTGCTACACACCTAAGTCCTGACATCTGATATATTCCATAATGTTCATGCTTCACAAAGAGCAATGTACAACCTCCCGCTAGCTTTTACCTCCTGTTCATCCAGGGGTTCTTTCTAAGGACTCAGCTGTGATGTCACCCTCTGCTCCTCTCTTCTGAACAATGTCATCGTATAGAGTCTTAGTCCAGTGCTGAAGGAGGAATGTAAAGCAACATAAATGACAGGAAGGGGAATCATTACATACCTGTGTATACTATCGGTTGAGGGGATCAGGAAAGACTTCCCAGAAAAGACAAGTGTTTGTCTCCAGTCTTGAAATGAGACACGGAAACATGAGAGAATGACTAGGTGAAGCAGGAATTTGGAGATTCCTAGCAGAAGTGATAAACCCAAAAAGAAGGACAAATACAAAATTCCATTTCTTAGTTTTTAATCAATATATAGAAATCACGGTTCTTAAAGGCATTTACTATTCTCCCTACTTTCATGAAAGTTCTTATTCAATCATTTTTTTTCTGCACTGTAGATATAATTTCCTTTAACACTGTGGATGGTGAAGACTCACAACAATATGCTGAAAGTGAATGCTTTTCTTACATTAATGTGGCTGTTTTAAAAAAAATGTTGATTCTAGATTTCACTTCTGAAATTTGCCAGCTTTGTGTTATAAGTGATAAAGAGATTCTAGGTGCCAAAATTAACACTTTGGAAATAGAATTGGGTTCAGATTCTTACTGATTAATTGGGGATGTAGTGATAATTAAAGATAATGTCTATAGCTTAGTAAGGTCATGCATGCCGGTTATCCCAGAATATAGATCAGAAATTCCAGCTCATGAAACCCTGTCTCAAAAAAACACAAAATAATAACAAAAATAATACAAAGCAATCACTCTGATGCTTGGCACATAATAAATAAACATCAAAAATATTTTACTTTTAAAAACCTCTTCTAAGGCCAGGCATGGTGGCACACGCCTTTAATCCCAGCACTCAGGAGGCAGAGGTAAGTGGATCTCTGTGAGTTCAAGACCAGCCTGGTCTACAACTCGAGCCCAGGTAGGCTGGGGCAATTATACAGAGAGATCCTGCTCCCTCAACCTCTGCAAGAAATACAAACACCTCTTCTACAGTCTCATAGCTCGGACTGGATGCTCTTGCTGTGTATTTAAGAGTGTCCCTGAACTCCTGATTCTGCTGTGCCAGCCTCTCAAGTACTGGGATTGCAGCGGGTACCATCATCATTCCAGGCACTTCTTTCTCCTTTTAGGACATTGTATATTCTACTTCAATTCTTCTACTTCTTTATCACCACCACCAAAATATCCTCTATTTGTCCACCATGGTAAAATATATAAAACTCCATCACACACTTTATATTTCTTAAGCCTGTCATTAATCAAGACTCTTAGGAGGATCAGTTACAGAATCCCCATGGAGAACTGAAATGGATGCTATTTGAGTATCTTGTAGGAAATGATGTGTTTGTACAGAACTGGCACATACCAGTTCTTGTAGTCTTTAAATCATCTCCAGACTGCTTATAATACCTTATCCAATATTGGTGCTCTGTAAACAGCTGTTACACTGATATGGGAAAGTTTGGGAGTGTCTTTACAAACAGCAGATGCTTCCTTGGCTCTTGTGTGGGCTTTTAACTCATGAGATGCTCATGGTCGCACAAAACTCCCACTGACTCAGTCAACTCCAGGTTCTTTTCTCTCTAATTCAAAGAATGAAATCCATGGACTACCCGAAGGGGAATTTCAGAGAGAAATTTTATTATAGGTTCAGAGGAGAGAGAAGGGGAAAGAGAAGAGAGAGGGGGAGGGGAGACCAGGGCGAGGGAATGAGAGGAGAGTGAAGAGCTCCTATATAACAAGAAGGTCCCAAGAAACAGAGTAACATTGAGCTGCTAGTCTGGTTGGTTTTTTTCTTTTTAGATTTTTATAGTAGAAATGGGGATGAAGCATGCGGTGGGGGTGGCATGGTCAGTCCAGTTGGTCCAATTGACCTATCCAGGTGCCTCTATGCAGTTTTATTTGGGCCCAAAGGGTCAGAGATGGTAAAGAATGAGGAAACTGAGCTCCCTCCCAGCATCCCTGCCCTCCAGCAAAGACATTCTCGGAAGCCTTGGGATCCCTGCCCTACTTCACCAATTTCTGTTTCCTGTTCCCACCAATGCGTTGTTACTTCTAGAATAACATCAAGAACAAAAAAAACAGTACTCAGTACCGATTGCAGTCATTGCAGGCTTAATTATATGATACCAGCCATCAACAATGTAACATTTTAAAAAAGTACTTTCTATAACTGAATCTGTGGATGCAGAATAGAAGGAGGGCTGACTTATGAAAAATCCCCATTTTCGATGGGCAGTGGTAGCGCACGCCTTTAATCCCAGCACTTGGGAGGCAGAGGCAGGTGGATTTCTGAGGCCAGCCTGATCTTCAGAGTGAGTTCCAGGACAGCAAGGGCTACACAGAGAAACCCTGCCTTGAAAAATCAAAAAAAAAAAAAAATCCCCATTTTCAGATGAGGAGCCTAAGGTCAGAACGGCCACAGCAGTTCCTGCCTTCTCAGTAGAGACATGCCACATGATGGACTGTGAGCATTAGTGTTACATTTCAAATTTAAATTACTGTGCTTAAGAGAACTATAAAACAAAAGGCCTGTAAGCCTCACTTGCCCAAGGACAGATAATTTCCTGGAATCCTTGGGGCAGTTATCCATGCAAGATAACAAACCACTTGTTTTTGTTTCTTCCAACAATCTTGGTTGCCCAAACCGAACAGGCTATGCTTGATCACACGTAGATGGGAGGTGCATAGGCAGGACGTCCATAAGGATATATGTTTGCTCTTGACTGGCCGAAGATAGAAGTACACAGCCACATGGGTTTTGTTTTATACGCCTCTGACTAATGTAATTCACTACCATTCTCTAGGAATCCCTGCTATAGACCTGCCCAGGGATTGTCCTGGCCAGTATTGTAATAATAAAACTAGTTTCAAATTTGGTTGAAAATTTTTGGTAGCATAATTCTCACTTGTGAAATCATCAGCACCTCCTGTCAGGAGACAGATTTGTTTCTCTTCACCTTGAATTTGGGCTAGCCTTGTGACTTGACCTTTGACCATCAGAACACTTGGTACTTATGAATGGGCTCCGGTAGACCCAGCAGCATCCTGCTTTGTTTTTTTGCCAGGACATTCTTGCTGGATTGAGGCCATCATGTATAGAAGCATACTAATTTAGACATGTGTGGAGAGAGGCTGTGAGGGTGAGAACTGAGGCACACCAACAGTCCCCACTCTCCTCCTAGAGATGTGAGAGACATTTCCAGCCAAATGCAGTCACATGAGATGTGTGCAGTGTCAGAAACTGCTAGATCAATCAGTGTATTATGAGAAGAAAAATCTATTATTTTAAACAACGTGTCTGTGGCATATGCATGCATGTGGCATGTTTGTGTGTGTGTGTGTGTGTGTGTGTGTGTGATAGAGAGAGAGAGGCAGAGAGAGAGAGAGGCAGAGACAAAGAGAGAGACAGAGACACACAGAGAGAAATAAAGAAGAGCCAAGGACTAGGTAGTGGTTTCAACTTACTAGAGAAATCTCAATACAGTGAAGTAGGAGCAGGGAGGTCTTCCTATCGTGCCATTTCTCCGAATTTCTTGTTAACTGTCCCTTTCTGGGATGCTTTCTTTGTTCATTCTACCCATTCACTCTCCAGCTAAGTTGTTGTATACTAAAGAATTTGGCTGAGGGCCTGGAGAGATGCCTCAGCAGTTAAGAGCACTGGCCACTTCGCTAGAGGATCTGGTTTCAATTCCCAGCACTCACATGGTGACTCACAGCTGTCTATAACTCCAGTCCCAGGGGGCCTGACTCCCTCTCCTTGTCCTCCTTAGGTACCAAACATGCATGTGGTACACAGAACTTCCATGTAGGCAAGCACCAATAGACATAAAATTTAATTTTAAAAAATTGCTGGGTGTGTCTCCTTTTCTGGAGGTAGTTCCATAAGTTTCTGGAACTTTCCAAGTGATGGGAGTGTCTTTGTCATAGACCCAGGACTCATCTGAATTTATGCTAGCGAGCTAACCGAAGGGGGGCTCACAGGTCAATTAACAAGTGGCCATGTGATTAGGAGGCTGGGGCTTTGAGCCACATACTTTGCTCCATTTCTGAACAGGGCACACAGAGTAGGGTTGAGTTCAATTACGTAAGTAATGATTTGGTCACCTGTGCCTTTGTAAAGCACCTTGAAATCCCTAGACACTGGTGTTCTGTGGGCTTCTTGCTTACAATCATACATCCATGTGCCAAAGGGAAGATGCTCTCCTGAGGATGCCCTAGTTGCATGTTTGGGACTCTTCCAAGTCTCCTTCTTATGTGTCTCCTCATTTGGCTGCTAATCCGGTGCAATCTGATAATAAAACTCAGTGTAAATATAACATGTTCCTGAGCTACGTCGTTATTTTAGTGAATTAGCAAATCCATGCATGGCTAAGGAAACTTGGAGTTTGTGGCTCCAGTCTAAAACACGTGGAATGTGTGGGTGACTACGCTTTCCACCTCTGCAGTCTATGCTAATGGTGGATAGTCAGGGGCAGAATTGTATCAGCAATGGGCAAACACACAGCACTTGCTACCTCCCAGGTATTGAGGTAAGCACTTTACAAATATGAATTCATTTCATCCTCTGGCACTCCTTTGAAGTAGGTATCAGTTTTCTCACTTTAAAAAGAAGCCAAATGGCTATGTGACTTTTATGTGGCAGAAACAACTACTTCAGCAACTGTGTGTATGTTTGTGGCCAAGAAGTGAGCAGATGATGGGGATGGGAAACTATGAAAAGATGGAGAGAAAACACATTCACTTTAAAAGGCCGTATAAACTCTTCATCTTTTTTTCAAAAACCCACAATAAATGTGTATTGAACACCCACCATGTGATCAATACAGGGCTGAGAGCGGAAGAGTGGTGTCCGTTGCTGACCCCACCTCTTCCTCCCTCACAGAGCAGGCTACCAGTGGAGATAACACTCAGTGAGAAAGAACATCCTGCTTTCCTGCAATTCTGGTGCACTGACTCTCATGATCAGCCTGACCTGTGAGCATCAGGTCAGACTTTATGTTATAGACCTGTACTGTTCTCTGGGACGCTCAAGGTCTGCATATGCCTCTGTACCTTCCGCTTTACAGGAAATTTAAATTTGAGGACACAGCAGGGCAGCTCAAATCACAGCAGACAGGAGATAGGCAGCAAGCAAGGAAGGGAGTGGGGCTAAACATTCTATTTTCAAATGTGCACCTCCCTTAGCCAGACCCCACTTGCTAAATTTGCCCTCCCCCAAAAAAGCAACACCACCTGGGGACCAAGGGTTCAACACAGGAGTGGGCTGGGGGTGGGGAACACCTGTCACATCCAAACCACAAAAAACTAACTATATTATACCTCTGAAGGGATTTTATTATCTTTCATGTTTCTGGATTAATGGAGCTTTCTATATGTATTTTTAAAAATGTCAATATTACATTTCATTTAGTTGTATTTCTGTGTACATATGTGCACACACAAGGGAAGAGACGACAGGTTCTTTGGTCTTGGGGGTAAGAGCCTATAAATTGGGATGTATTGACTTCCTGAAGTTTAGGAAACACATATGGCATGCTCAGTGTGAACCTTGGCATGCTGTGAAGGACCATGCTGTGAACGAGCGTCACCAGGCTGTTTGGTAGCAGCAATCCCATAGATCTCATACTGAGCTTTCGAGGTCCTGAATCGCCATGGTTCGCCTGAGAGATGCTTCTGGTGACACAGCAGCATCTAGAGGATGCTACAGGAGTTGTGTGGAAGTTCCTGTGACAGCCACTCCGTAGGAACAAAGCCACAAGTCATCATCCCAATTATGAAAAAAACAAAACTTGGCTCCACCAAGAGGACACAAAGAGGAAGGCTTGAATTTTTGGTGGCCTACCTTGAAGTCTGACCATTCTCTAGGCTGGAATAGGTATTCGAGGTTCTCACAGGACAGTTATCATGATAGCATCACTTGGATAGACAGAGTCTCAGGGCCTACTCTAGATCTTATAAATAGAAAACCTGAGTGAGAGCCTAGAAGTCCATTTGAAGAAGCCTCAGGTGGTTTCTGTGCATGTCAAAGAGACCCACTGCTGAGTGCCAAGTCTGTTCCCCATTCCCTAAGCATCTGGTAAGGAGGGCTGACCAATGTTTTCTTTACCTGTGGCTATTCCACTGTTTCAGTGAAGCCAGCTGCAGATTGAAAATATAAAGGTGAAAGTCCCACAAATAGCTCATGATTTAATTACAATATTTATATATTTTTAGTTATTATTTATTTCTTGCTATGCCTGTGATGATTTGAGTAGCCCTATGGGCTCATATATTTGAACACTTGTCCCCAGTTGATGTCATTTGGGAAGGTTATGGAATCTTTAGGAGGTGCAGCCTTGTTTGGAGAAAGCAATCACTGATTTGCAGTGTGTGTGTGTGTGTGTGTGTGTGTGTGTGTGTGTGTGTGTGTTTATAGCCCCACTCCATTTTCTTCTCTCTGCTTCCTGAATGCAGATACAATGTGGCCAGCCAGCTTCCTGTTCCTGCTTTCGTGCCATGCCTTCCCCTCATGAAGACTATTTCTCTGAAACCATAAGCTAAAATAAAATCTTGGTCATGGTACTTTGTCACAGCAACAGAAAAATAACTAATAATGTCTATTTTATAATTTGGACCTTAATAAAGGCATTGTGAAGGTTTGAATATACTTAGCCTATGGGAAATGGCTCTATTAGAAGGCGTGGCCTTACTGGAGGAGGTCAAGCCTTGTTAGAGGAAGTGTGTCACTGTGGAGGTCTCATACTTATAAGACTTATAAGTATGAGACCTCCACAGTGTGACTGACAGTGTAAGAGTCTCCTCTTGGCTGGCTGGGGAAGACAGAGTCCTCCTGGCTGCCTTCAGATCAAGATGTAGAACAAGATGTAGACTGGCTTCTCCAGCACCAAGCCTGCATGATGCCATGCTTCCTACCATGATAATGGACTAAACTTCTGAAACTGCAATCCAGCCCCAATTAAATATTTCCCTTGATAAGAGTTGCCTTGGTCATGGTGTCATTTCACAGCAATTAAACCCAAAGACAGGCATGCATAGGTATTAAAGAAAAACCCTAGTCTACATGGTACTGTTATAATTTGGGTTTTGTAATGTCCCTCAAATGCCTGTGTGTCAATAAGCACTTGGGCCTCAGCTTGGTGCTACTGGGAGGTGGTGGAGCTTTAAATGGTGGGGCCTTAGGGAGGGTCATTAGGTTACTGGTATGACTGTGAAGCTTTGGGATGTCAGCCTCTCCATCCTTCTTTCCTTCACCACCCTACTCCCACCCACCTGGCCATGAGGTGAGCAACTTGACACACATGCTCCCGGTCTTGATATGCTGCCTCACCCCAGGAGCTGAAGCACAGGGACTCCTAAAACGGTGAAGCACAGCAAAATCTATCTTCCGAGTTAGTGATCCTAGCGATTCTGTTACGTGTGATGAAAAGCTAACACACACGCATGCTCTATGGATAAGGGACACGGCTATACTGAGTTGTCTAATATAACAAATGGGGTGTTCAGGCTAGAGAGATGGCTCAGTGGTTGATCGCACTGGCTGCTCTTCCAGAGGCCCTGAGTTCAATTCCCAGCAACCACATGATGGTTCACAACGACCTGTGATGGGATCTGATGCCCTCTTCTGGTGTGTTTGAAAACAACTACAGTGTACTCATATACATAAAATAAATAAATCCTTTTTTTTTTTTTAAAAAAAAAAAATGGAATTCAAATGCTGAAAACAGGAACTGGAGAGGCCACTCTGCAAGTCAAAGCCTCTAAGGACCTTTAACACATGACTCATAAGTGCTGCAGAAAGGCAGGGGAAATGGGGCCTCACAGATAGCTTATATCACAGGAACAGTCTAGCTCAGAGAATGCACCAAACGAGCTTTGGAGTTTGTAGTGGGGGTTGGAAGTGTCTCGACTTGGTCAGTGCAAGCCTGGAGCTTTATTCTTTAAAGCTATGCCTTGTCAAATTAGCTGTATGGCTCAAACGTAATGTGGACAGACAGGCCTGCCAGGCACAGATTTCTCAAGCAGATGATGTGAGGGAGAATAAGTTTTATCCATGGCAAGACTGCAAGGACAGATGACACTCAGCAGGGACGGCAGGCCAAATCTGCAGGATCCATAATACAACTGGCAAGCCCTAGGGACCGGGCCTTGTCCAAGTGGAAGCGACAGCGTGAAGGAGCTATCAAATTAACTCACTGAGCTGGAAAAGATTCAGGGCTTCTATCCCTTGCAAGGAGACAAAAATCTTAAAAAAAAAAAAAAATCAGAATATTCCCAAGGGAAGTATGGTCACAGAAGCAGGGACACTTGAGACATGACAGCAAAAAACAGTCAACGTTAGAATTTCCTGACTTTCCATTGGCCTTCTTTGGGCCTCCCTCTGCTCAGTGAAAGATGAGTTTGGGTAAATTACAAAGCAGTAGGAATTAGTTTTATTCACTGGCAGTATTGGGAATAGAGGCAGAGCCTGCAGGAATCCTGGCTCTACAAGTAATCACTGCAAAAAGAAATTCTCCATCTCATCTGTGATATGCTGTGTGTAACCCTAGAGCTGGGTGTCACAGTGTTATCAATCCATGCAGAACACAGAACAGCACATGCAGGGCCCCTTGTGTGTCTAAAAGTCTGCCCAGCAAGAGAGATATATGATGGTAACTTTTCTCCCCACTGCATTTGCAATAAAATTCACCCAGAGCTCCAGGAAGGGTTAGGAATG
Organism: Rhabdomys pumilio; assembly: GCA_030674055.1. NCBI lineage: Eukaryota > Metazoa > Chordata > Mammalia > Rodentia > Muridae > Rhabdomys > Rhabdomys pumilio. The sequence goes on along the minus strand of JANHMN010000006.1, from coordinate 23,836,138 downwards.
TAATTCAGCTTCCATAAATCAAGACTAAAATTAAGATGGCCAGATCTGTAGCAGCCTGTTCAGGTGTACAGAGAATTTGAAATTTAGTGCCCTGGTGATGGGTAGCAGCAGATTATCTAATTATGGAGAGAAAGAAGAAATACTGCTCTCTGGGGTTAAAAAAGCTAAATGTTCTAATCCATTAACTCACCACATCTCTGCCAAAGCTAGATTAATATTAAAGTTCTTCTAACATTTGTCTTTTTTTTTTTCTTTTAGGAAAAGTCAAATGTTAAGAAAAAATATAACTGAAAAGGCCACAGTTCACAGTGATTCTAATGTGAGTACCTACTTGTCAGACAAGTAGGTACTACTTGTGTTTTATCTTTTGGATCGATATACGTGTAGCTGATTACAGGGCGATTCTAGACTTCCCTAATCGTAAATCTGTTTAAAATTTTATCATCATATCCTGAAGCTGTTCTGGACAGATTTCGAGGAAGGATCTCATAAATTCTATACACCTGTAAGGACAGTGAACACCAGGTTTCCACTCACTCTGCTGTCACCTTCTTGCCTTTGCCCTTGTAGAAAACCTACAGTGCCTGTTTCTGACCCTAACTATAGGCATAAAGAGGTGAAATCAGGGAATAAAAAGTAAAAATTCCCATATAAAGCAGTCTCACGCCGGGCAGTGGTGGCGCACGCCTTTAATCTCAGCAGTACTTGGTCAGCAGAGGCAGGCGGATTTCTGAGTTCGAGGCCAGCCTGGTCTACAGAGTGAGTTCCAGGACAGCCAGGACTACACAGAGAAACTCTGTCTTGAAAAAAAAAAAAAAAAAAAAAACCCAAAAAAACAAAACAAACAAAAAAAAAAGCAGTCTCACTTCATGAAAGATTTCACTTTCTATGGTCCCAGTTACCCACTATCAAGTATACTCCAGATAAACAAATAAATAAATAAAATAACAAATAGCCAAAATCCAAAGAAATAAGCAATTCACTTGCTGCACTGTGAGTAGTTTGGGTCAGCATGATGATCTTCTGCCCTGCCTTTGCCTCTGTCAATTACCTCTGTCCAGTGTATCCACACTGTATATTCTACCCACCCATTAGTCACTTAGTAACTATGCTGGTTGCCAGATTAACTGATGTGTCAGAAGTACATTGTTGTAATTGTTCAAGGTTATTCTATCATTTACTGGTTGGCCTTTTACCTTACCTAATTTATAATTTTCACCGAACACATGCATATATAGGAAAAAGTATAATATGTGCAGAGTTAGGAACGATCTGTAGTTTCAGTCATCAGGTGGACCTTCTTAGCATTTATCTGCCTGCAGATAAGAGGGTGGAAGACAGCTGCCTGTAAAAACCTTACAGAAATCATCCATTAACTGGATGAGGGGATTAGCAGGGACGTCAGCTCGTAATAAATGATTTCCTGTATTTATGTCTGTGAACAAATGGCCTTTTTAGGTATCGCCTCCTTATTTTAAGCTAGTATTTGTTCTAATGACTGAAAAAAAGTCATGGGCTCTTGACTAAGGCGCAATGCTTTCCTATTTGGAGTTATCTGTTTCTCAAGTTTGCATGTGGAATAGAGGCACGAAACTCATCTGGGCAGGAGAGTCAGTGAACAATATGGCGGACAGGTTGTCACTAACCTGACAAGGTAATACAAGTCTCATTTATTACATTTCCATCTGAGGTGGTGTTTAGCATGTGGCCAGGTCTGCCCTCCTTGCTTTGAAAGTCAGTATGAGTTAAAATGAAGTTCCCAGTACAGAGCCCAGAACACAGTAGGCAGTTCTATTTAATACTTAGTATTTGCTTCCAAAGAATGGTGGGGTCAGGATGCCCCGAAAAGAACACTTTGTGTGCCCTGTGGGTCTGGTCCCAAGTTGTTATAGTCAAGAATGTGCTGTACCTTGTGCTGTCCACGGCAGGTGCTAAATACACCTGTAGCAAGCACCCAGCGGTCAGGAAACAGATTTTGAGGCTTTAGAGACAGAAATGGTGGAAAAGAGGCATCCACTTTTCAAACACAGCACACATCTGAGTGGTCACATTTCTCAAGCATCTCACAGAGGTCTCAGAAGCAAAGTAAGCACAACGGTATGTCTCTTGTTCAATATCTTGAAGGAGATGAGGACTGGGCTGGACCGTAAAGGTGGGGAAGTGAATTCACTTTTTCCCACAGTTAGATGATGTTCTGCTGCCTTTTGTCTTATGCCAGAGGAGTCACACGAAGAGTGGGCTGGCAGCTCAGGGATGGCAGGTAGGGAGGACCAACGTGCAGTGTTTATGATTACTACCGAAAGTGAAACAAGACCAGCAACTTCTGGGAAGAACCTCATCAGACACACTGACTTAGCCAGTGTCATCGCTAACCAGGGTCGAAGTGTCTCACCACTACTCTAGAGTGAGAGTGCTTGCCTCATTCTGACTTGGTTTCTAACGCAGTAATGTTTACAAGTGAGGCTTTTTGCTTTTAAAAATGCATCGTATACTTAATGATAAAAACGGGACTCATGCCAAGTGCTATTTTCCAAATCTCTTGCTCTCTCTCCCTGGAAGTTTGAATGATACCACCTAGGATCCCCTCCCTTCTCTGAGTCCCTGAGTGCTGGGGATTGAACGCAGGACCTAGTGCATGCTAGGCAAGCACTCTATCACTGAGTTACACCCTGGCCCTTCATTGTTTTCTTAAGTCCATGTAGTAGACTCGGTGTAGTCTAGGCTGGTCTTGTTCTCACTCAGCCACACTGTGGCTGGGTTACAAACATGCAAGGCCATGATATGCCTGAGTCTCCCTCTCTTATTTGGAAAGATGAGCTCTAACGCTCAATAACCTGCCAGTATTAAACCAGTGCGAGTTATTGCTCGAACAGAGCTGTGGTTAACAGTGTCCCTGTTCTTGGTGCTACAACGGCAGACTCTGAGCACTTGCTGGCTTTTGGTTGAGATGAGATGGAGAAGCTCAGTTTCTTACGTCATCTTTCAGTGTGCCCAACAAGACAAAGGCGGCATTAGCTTAATAGGAACGCATTTAATTCCCTGGCAGTAGGGTTCAGTGATTCATTTCACCTTAGTAAATACTGACTACAGGAAAGAGAACAAACAAAAGTTGATTTTAAAACCACATTTACTAGCTCACATAAATATTTTAAAAACAAATATACCTATCTTCCCTTTCTGATTCCTCAACATAATTTGTCATAGGTTTTAGTAAATAAACCACAATAAATATTTAAAAGAAAAATGAATTTTAAAAACACAAAAAAGGTAAACAGCCAGATGTGCCACCAACAGCGACTTTGCTTTAAAGTTGAGCCACTGATTTGCAACTGTTACTAAAATCAACTTCGCCCATAAAAAAGAAGTTTGTAATCTGATCGTGATTTGTGTGGATGACAGCTGAACTTTACATTAATAAGGGACAAAGAAAACATTCAGATTGAGCTTACACGTTAAAAATTCTACCGACATTAACAAAGAAACAATGACGCCATATTAATTTACATTAGTACCATGGTCCAAAATACATTTTCCATTACACTTCTATTCTGGCCGCTACACAGCAGGGGCTTCTAGTGGGAGTTAGCATACAGTCTGTTCTTGATGAAGACAACACTAGACAGATGTTGCCTGATGTCTGGGTAATGTTGAATGTGACAAAACCAGCGAGACACATTAAGATATTTCTCCTTTTCTTGAACTGTCAGGTCAACCTAAGAAGAGATTAAAAACACAATATATAATATTCACTGTACATGAGCAGAGCTGTCAGCACTAGGGGGTGACTGACAGAAAGTGAGAAACACCCCAATCCCCGAGTCTTCAAAGCCAACATATTTATACTGAATGGAAAGCTGCAGACACTTGTGATAGCAATATACATAGCTTAATATTTTAATGTGCAGTTCAGAACCAGATGTGCTTTCCAAGAAAATATCAAGCTTTCCATAAATATAAAAATTGACATTAATACAGAATTTAAAGGCCCAAAGGGGTTTTCACTTTACTGAAAAAAAGAAAATGAGAGATAAGAGTTTTCAAAAGACTAAGATAAGATTCTTTCTCTGGTTTCTTAGTAAACCTCCAAAATGAAGATATCTAACATACTTAACAAGGGAATGTTCTGTTAATAAAAAGAAAAAAAATATGTATACAGAGGGGAGCAAGGCAGACAAAGAGAGAAACAGAAAATTGCTACTTTCCTTCTCAAATTCAGAGGGAGACACCACCCTCAAAGAGAGTGACCTGTTTAGTTTTAAGTGCTTACAGTTTAGTAGACACATGACTTGGAAGAACGGCTGATTAATTACTCAGCACAGCTCACTGCGGGCAGTAAAGACCTGTACTGTAGTGGGCGCAGCAATGTTTCACATCACTCAGTATCTATGATACGAAGGGAGAGGCACTTACCATTCCCCTGGGATCAGGTTCCAAAGTAGGTGGTGACAAGATTTTCTCTAAGGCAAATTTTAGGAGTAAGTTGTTCAATAAAGAGGAAGCCACACAGGGAATTAACTGGAAACCATCATTTCACATGTGGGTGGTTTAGACCCTTCACCCAGGGTTAATTCAACATGTCTTGAAAGGACACTTGAGTCTCCATAACACAAAGAAAATAAAAACAAAACAGCTTGGGCCCCACAGGCCCACACCCATCCAAAGAGGTCTGCATGCCTGCAGGCACGTTAGTGAGGGATATCCCAAGGCTGTGTGTAGGTGTGCCTATAGGCAATACCTGCCAAGTCACAGGGCCTAGTAAGTGAAAGTCAAACTAGTGTGCAGTAACTTCGGGAAGATAAAACACTAATAATAAAAGAGCAAACATTGTATTTGTCAACTTCCTTGACTTAAGTTGCCCAGAGTCTCAATGCTGTTACATACCACGTGAGCCTCACACACCAGTCAGCACATGGGCCCTTGTGACAAATGATAAAACACGCACTGATCTGGTTTCAAGAGGAGCAGGTCTGTGACTAGTTGTCAGGAAGACCTATGACTTGCCTACATTAATGGAACAAATTCATCACATGGAGATAATAATCCGTAAGTATTACTCAAGAAGACTGAGTAAGAAAGTCTTTTTTAGTGTAAAGACAAATTTTTATTATAAGAGAATTTAGGTTTCACACATTCCTGATATTTAGGTTTGAAATAAAAGAAGCATCTAATACATTTATGCAGAAAAGATGAAGTAGTCACTTGTGGGACTTAGTCTGCGCTCAGAAAACACTTTGTAAATATACATATTTACAAATATATCAAATATATCAAATATATACAAATTACATAAATATCCCAATATATTACAAATATCACCAAAGACTTTAAGAGAAGATTGGGTTTTTGGTTGCTCTTTTTGCTGTGGTTTGGTTGGTGTAAGGATTGAATATGGCTTGACATGGCAGCCAGTGTGTTCCACTGAGTTGCTTCTAAGATCCCTAAATGCAAGATTTTATAAAAGCTTAGGGACAAGGGCACAGCTCAGTGGCAGAATGTACTCCTGTCTTGCTGGCCCAGATTTCCTTTAGAATCAACTGTAAAATGAAAGAACAAACAATGACCTTCTTAGAATTTTAGAACTATTTCATTACAATACTTGACGACTTAGCAATTACCCTGGAGTTATTTTTCAGGATGAACTAAAATACAGAGTACCACATTTCCAAACACTAAGGTAGGAATAATTATTTGTCTTCAGCTTGCACACTGAGATTTTGAACCAAGTGAAATATATGTATTCAATATTTATATTGTGAAATATTTGTTAATATACAGAACTAGTATTTGTTGCTACCAGGCCTATGATTTAAAAGAATAACAACTGAGGACATAAGCCAAAATAAATATTCTCCAACCTACAAACTTCACACCTGTAGTCCCTAAGGACTGCAGTCCAACCTAGGGATAAAATTACTTGTATTCTCATAGCTTCCAAATCTCCTAGTATTTTCCAAATTAATCCAACAATCTTTGGCGAGTAGTCTGTTGCATAGCATTCTCAGTTGACTTAAGCTAATGTCCTTCGACAGGTTAGGGCTCTGAGTCTGAGAAAATGATAACTGAACTTGGCTCATTCCCTCTGTTATTTATTTTTTTGGAAAACATTTTGCATATAAAGTTACTGTCAATAAACTAAACAAGAGATATTTCTCTTTACCAAACTATTTTTAGAAATGGTCCTGATGTGATGATCCTTGGGTTACTCCATTTATAACGCTGCTTTCCAACATCCCCTCCTAGCTACTTTACTTTTTTTTCCAAGGAGGAAGACAACACAAACACTGCTTCCTGCTTCTCGTGGTCTAGACACCAATGTCTGCCTGGTGGTGCCAGCTCGTTCTCCTACTTAACTCACTTTTGTTTATGTTGGAACTCAGTACTTACTGAAAACCTTAAAACCAAACAGATAACATTTTGACTTGCTTATTTTCCAGTAAGACGTGTGGGAAATGCTCCAGTGCAGTCCACTCTCTGCAGCTTTGCAGTAGTGCTGGCTTCAGCCTTCCAGGGGCACTAGGCTGTCTCAGGACAGTCGGGATGGTCAGTGTTCCTGGGGCTGTTTCCTTAGCCATCTCTTTCCCTTCTCCTTTCCTTTTCAAAGACCCCATGTTCCACTGATGCTTCAGGCTCTGAACAAATGCATTTTAGTTCAGAACACTCTTACAGGCCAGCCACAGCTTTAGAATTAAAAAGAATTCTAACACTCTCAAGGCACAGTCTGCTCATCAGGCACAGTCTCCATGGACTCACTGGGAGAGCAACCATTGCTCACTAGTGCTGGAATCAACACAAGCAGTAACGAGCACTGTAGACCTGATCTCAGAACTTCCCAGCCACGGCTGTAACTCTGGGCTTCTATCAGGAACCATCTAAAGGTTATTTCATGACCCAAAGCTTCCTGTGCTGATCACAGAGTAAGGCTTTAACAACTTCAGAAGGTAAGTGAAGGGATGCAGGACTGGGTGAGCATCAATATACAGCTAAATCGAGCAAAGCTGGAAAAGCTGATGAACACAAGCAGGTGGCCGAGCCAGACCTCACATCTCTGTACACCAGCCTACTACCCAGCAGTCACCTTTCTCAGTCTACTCAGATCCAATTAACAAAAATGTCACTTAATACCATGCTGCAACCCTGTCGGCTGGAGTTTTAGTTTATGAGGCCCAGTCCTTAGGAAGGTTTTTCTGCCTGTGATTCCTTGCCTGTTCTTTGATTGAGAGAAGATACATACTTTGACTTGTACAAACCCAAAGCAACAGTCAAAGAGATTGAGGAATTATTCTATCCAATGTTGCTTTGAAAATGATAACCATAAGCCAGGTGATGGAGTGCATGCCTTTAATTCCAGCACTTGGGAGGGAGGAGGCAGGCAGGTCTCTGGGTTCAAGGCTAGCCTGTCTACAGAGCAAGTTCTAGGACAGCCAGAACTACACAGAGAAATTATCTCAAAAATATAATAATTTTAATCACAACAGTTACTATAGGTATAGAAGGCACGTATTCCAGAACAGAAAATATAAGTGGGGATAAATGGGTAACAACTAAGAAAACCCTTATTTTAATATTCAGAACTGAGGGAAAGTTTAAGTTTCCTGAAAGCCAAGGCCTTCCATGTTGCCTGACTCACAGCTGAGAAAGTGCAGTTGGAGCTAGGAGTATTTGCATTATAGAATTATGATTGTATTCACTGCTCTGGCAGAGAAACGCTGCATAAGTTCTCCCATGATCCGCACTGAGCCAGCAGAAGAAAATACAAACACATACACTTTACTATCACCTTTGGTTTGAATTAGGAGACATCTTCCTTCTTAATGACAGGAAGCCAGTCCCTAGAGCCCTGCAGACAGTCACTAGCTCAGTCAGCTCACATCTCTCCCAGTACTAAGCTTTCAGAATTAAGTAATACCAAATATCCCAGCCACAGCCTCGTCCAGGTCAAGTCAGGCTTCCCAAGCTCACAGATGGTATGTTTGCCACCAGGAGAGAAGCTTAGGTACCTTAGCAGCAAATCCTCTTTACTTTGGAGACTTTTTTCGTTTTGAAATGAGGTAAGCTGTGCACGTCATCATTCTAAGTTCAAAAAGCTACTAAGACAGATTGACCCTAGGATGGAATAAAAAGAGGCTGTTGTGATTCAGGTTTCAGCTCCAAGAAGTTTTGTTCACATGCAAATATCCTCTACATATACCGAAGACCACAACTAAAAACTGCATTACTGTAGACGCAACAGGAACACACGGTACAGGACACCGAATACTGCTAGTTCCAAAGCTTGCTCCTGGTAAGCTGGGAGGGACTGAGAAATAAGACACCCACTTCTCCATTTCTTGGCTTTGTGCATTGAGTCCTGTTTCTTCTAAGCTCACCATTCACCCACCCATTTCACTGCACTAGCAGAGCGATGAGAAGCTTTCTTTCACAGGAGACATGCTGCTTTTTGATAAAGAATGACACAGCCATTCTACATGTTAGAAGTATTAACAGCTAATATAGAAACTTTATATAAGAGTGACAAATTTCTTTGGCTAGTCAAGGACAATCGTATTCTGTACATAATTGTCATGAATCTTTTTCCTGTATAACCTGACCCTTTAAGTGATTGAATTATATTCTCACCTTGAATCAGTACATGGTTCCATTTTCTCTAATTTCTCTGTGTAAAACAGCCTATCCAATGAGATTAGTAGTTCCTTGAAAATAAAGGTTAATCCTCCTTTTATGTCCCTCTCAGATATAGACTAGTGGGCATGCCCAGGAGGCTCTGGGTAACTTTAAACGTATAATAGGAGTGCTGTGCTAAGCTAACCAACTAGGCCACGCCAACGTTACATATATTTGGTGTAATGGAAGCCTGACTGCACCCTTTTGAGAAAAAACAAAAGCCTCCTCTGTCCTGTATCCCATTATGTAGTTCTGGATAGCCTTGAACTTGTAACCCTTGTGCCTCAGCCTTCCAAGCCCTGGGATTATAGGTGAATGCCACCACACCCAACTTGAGGAATAACTTAATAAAATCAAGTAGATCCAAATTGAGAAGCTTGGCTTAAGTGGAGGACAACTCCAGTACAACTCCAGTGTCTGCAGGAGGCTGGTGCTGTCCAGTCCCACCTTGACACTGGAGTAAGAGAATGCTACGCTCTCGTGGAGAGGGAAGGACAAGGGAGGTCTGTACATCTGCAGTGCAGATGTGAACTGTTCCAGTATCTCTGCTCTGTAGTTGGCTTAGGCTGGCAATGTGGAACCCACCAATGCAGAGGGCAGAATCTAACAGCACTGCTTCTTACTTTGGTAGCTTATGGCTTACAAAGGGCTAGTCTACACACTAAGACAGTTAAGAAAGATCTACCTTGGTCCACGCAAATATATCTACACATGTATTTATGTATCCTATTCCTTGAACAGTACACCAAATGTTCAAAACACCTATTTGCTATTAAAGAAGCCTGACTGTGTAAGACATGGCGGGAATTATGCCAGACAGAAAAGAAATTTCTACATCTATGACTTACGGAGTTTGTGACAGAGATTTTCAAATAGCAATTCCAGTACAAGTAAAATCAATTCAAGCTGAACAAAGTCCTCCACAAGGAGCCAACAGAAACAGAAGGGAGCATTTCAGCATGCTTCAGGAGTCTAAGACAGACCGAAGCAAGGAGGAAGAGCTGGAGCAGATGTCTGTGAGGAAGGATGTGGTGAGGACCAGGATGTAGGAAAAGCACAGTAACCAGCAGTCTTCAGGGTGCTACAGCTCAGGCGAAGCATCAGAGACACAGCCAGCACGGGTGGCAGGAGCCAGAGGAAAGTGTTTCCGCTGACAAACTGCACTTGCATGGGATTCAAGAACTACTGAATCACTGAGAAGGTAAAAGCTTGATCTTAAGAAAGACTGGCCTGGTGGACACCAGGCTCATCTCAGATAGCCCATCTCATTTGTGTCTTCTTTAAGACTAGAGACAATGAAACTGACTAATGTTCAGGCAAAATCACTCAGGATCCCAAGAAAAATGAGACAGGTGCGAGAGGATGAGGCAAGTGGAAACCCAGGCCCTGACTGGGTACATGGAGAGTATAGAGAAATCTTAGGAGGTCTTCTGTCACAATGGGAGGAGGAGGAGGTGCTGGTGTGAGGAGCTGGCAGAGAAAAAGGCCTAAGAAGGCATGACACACTGACTGAGCTCGGGACTTGAGCCTCCCACTTAGTTATAAGATATGCCTGACTTCACCGGGGCTCAGCTAACAGTGGCCACCTCAGGAACAGTGCAAGGAGCAATGAGCTGACACTTGTATACAATAAAGAATACCGAGAAACAACAGAGAGTGTCTGAAACATTTTAGGCCTAGGTTAGTAGACAAAGGCTGGAAGCTGAAGTCTTCAAGGTCCAGGCATACAAACTATTAGATTGTATGAAGGCTAGATGTTTCTAGGCCTAGGCACAGGGAGTTAAAATGCTCTGGGCTCAGTCCAAGCCATGGACTTGTAAATCCTGAGAACGGCTCTCAGCTCACACTTCATCTGAGGAAATGAAAGCAACATTTACATTTAGTACATTTATACCTTCTAAGGCCAGAAATGGGAGAGGAGGAGGGTAAGGACTTATACACAGGTGGGCTCAAGAGGAAAGAACTCAGTTAATGAAGAGGAAGACTGTGAAGGAGAAAGGCTCTATGACAAAGTCAGAGGGATAAAGAACCAGAAAAGAAGGAGAGCCGACTAAGTAAGCCTAGCTGCAATTGGAGGGGAAACTTCCTAAGGCTAGCAACCTATACTCACATAATTTCTAAATCGGAGCTCTCTTTGTACATAAAAATGACATTTAACATGGCGGTAACTACAGCACAGCAAAGAAGCTGACGGGGTGTGGCTGAAGTCACATAGAACAGGGCAAGACTTGACGGCAAGGAAAGTAGTGAAGTAAATGAGTTAGGCTATGACTGACTGGCACTCAAGACACTTGACTCAAGAGCTTGGGCGGGAAGGGGCACAGAAGACGGGGCACTGCACTTAGAGGGAATGATGATAGAGACAGGGCAGTAGCTGTGGAGGAAGAACTGAAGCAAAAACAAAAATGCAGCAGTCAAGAGTAAACTCGAGAGAACAACTCTGCGAATACTCTGTGGCAAGTGTTGCCTACAATGCTTGGTTTAAAATAACTGTTGTTTTTTGATATGTTGAAATATAAGTATGATTAAAATCCACAACATTAAAAAGTGATTCTGAATATTATCACAAAAAAAGAAACAAAAAAGGCCTAATAGCACCCAAATACTCACTATGAGGCGGTGGAGCCCGTAGTATAGTAGGATGTCCGCCAGGGTAATGTTATGACCTGCAAGGTAGACTTTATCTTCAAGATAGGAGTTGAGATCCTAGGGGAGAAAAGGGCTTTGATTTACAAACGGTGACAATGTAGCTGTTGTGGCCTATGACTTAAAACATCTAGAAGCCACCCAAAAGAAAAGTACTGAGACTTAAGTTCATAAACCTAATCTTTAACTTGGCTGACATAAGTAATCTGAGAACTTGGGAGGAAGATGAGGCAGGAGGATTGTGGGGAGAGGTGTGAGGAGACCTTTTGGAAACAAACAGAAAATTGTTAATAACTAAGATTCATTCAAAAATCACAAATTAGATGTCTCCAAGAGAAACAACATCCTAAGCGCCATCTTTGGCCATGTCAGAGCACAATGCTTTTTGTTCTTACACTGTATAAACCACGCTCACTCTGGCTGGGAGACAGCCCAGTATTACCTACTGAGCCTGCACACAGGCATGAGGACCTGGTGAGATCCCAGTATCCACAGACAAGCTGTATACTTGTAGCCCCAGTGCTGAGGAGGCAGACACAGGTGCAGCCCCAGAGCTAACTGGCCAACTTCTCTGGCTATCAGTGAGCTCTGGGTTTAGTAAAAACCTGCCTCAACCAGAGAAGGTAGAGAAAGCAGAGACCACCGAGGTTGGCCCTTGACCTCCACCCGCATCTGTATACACATGCCCACAAACTATGCAAAATAATGCTCTTTGTTAATTTTTTTCCCAATATAAAAGATTTTCAATTATTAATTGGCTTGATAAGTACATATACACTATATGTATGTATATAAATATAGTACACATAAATATATACACACATATAGTGTATATGTACTAATATGTATATATTTTAAACACTTTGGGGGATGGGGAAGAATGAAGATCCTGAGAAAAGGCCTTCTGCTTCCTGGCTCCTGCAGTACAGTTTGCAGAGACACTCAACATACCTTCAGCAGAGTCTGGGTGTCTTCTTTACTGGAGTGTCCATCTACTCGAGTGATTCTGAACTCTAACCACTGCTGAACTATTGCCTTTTCTTCTGCAGTGCTCCCCAGCAAGTGCTCCTTATTGGCTTGCTTGACTAGGTGGGTCGCGATGGTACTCAATCCCATTAGACTTGGACCATTGTTTGTTTGTAGAACTGGAATCTTAAAAAGAAAAAGAAATTCTCAGGAAATGTTAAAAAAAACAGACACCATCATCATTGTAAACTGGAAGTAAGCACTATTGGAAATCCTCTTTATGATACTAAATTATATATAATGAAAGCTAAGACAACAGTCGTCATAGGGTCTATAACTTAACAGCATGCTGGGTGGTGGAACTGGCAGTAACACCTACAAAAGCTGGCCAAACACTACAAGTACTTCACAACTGTTGAGTACACAGTGAGGAAAACCAGAAACCACAATACTTTAGTATGGGGGTGGAATGCAGGGCCTTGCACTGAGCCACATCCCTTGCCCTACAAAAGTTTACTTCTTAAGCAAGTCTGCAGAGGTCTGGGGAGACTATGTGTAGCAGTGGCCCAGCACTAATCTCAATGCATCTCTAAAACTACCTACCATGGCAGAGGAGTAGCCATGGTGAGACACTTGTACCAGCAATGGAGATGTTTCCAGCTGGAAGTAATGTTTATCACCTCCTCACGCAGCCAGACTTACTCAGGTCATTCAATGACAAGGACTAATCTACACAGTGAGTTCCAGGACAGCCAGAACGACTTAGTGAGACCCTGTCTCAAAACCAAACCACCCAACCAAATATGAGGAGAAAGGAGATAGATACGAGGTTAAGAGTGCTAGCTGCTTTTCTAGAGGACCTGGGTTCAATTCTCAGTACCCACATGGCAAATCTTAACCATTTATATAACTCTGCGATATTACATATAGATGTAGACAAACTAATGTATTCTTAATGCAGATTTAATTACCAGAAACATTATTTTCACATCCATTTTGGGGTTCCATGGTCTTCAAAGTAATCACTTTGGGGTGGGGTGGTGCGGGGGGCAGGTTCTCAGTCTGTAGCTCAGGCTGGCCTAGATCTCTTGGTGATCCACTTTTCCCCGCTTCCCAAGTCAGATGTGAGCCATTTCTAATGGGTGGATAAGTCATTTCCTCATGTATTGCCATCAGAATTTAAATCCTTGGACTGTTCCTTGTAATTATTATTGGTAAGCTCGCTGAGCTGAGCACATCTTAACTGCTGGTGTATTGCTGTTAGTTTTAACTAATGAAACATGGCGGCTTTATCCCTATTCTTCATCTGTACTCACAAAACCAGAAACTTTCAGCCGGGGCTCACTGTGAAATGTTCTAATTAAACAAGACACTAAAACCCAACTCTGAACTTCAAAGTCCTCACATTTTGGTCTCAAACTGAACTTGGGTTTACTCTGTATTGCACTACTCTGTTTTGGGTGACTTACTGGACTCAAACTTTCATAATTCACTGGTTTTCTACATCTTTTGAAGTCTAATCCCTTAACACCAGCTTCTCACTGAAGCTTAAACCCCACTTTCTCAATGTATTCCTCCCCTGGTGCTTGTCCTATTGGGCCCTTCATTGCTGGTGACTGTCCCTCCTGCCCTGAAAGCAAGACTGTTCCTCATATCTTGGCAATGTTTTCCTAAGCCAAAAGAGGATGTGCAAAGGAGGCAGGATGAGGACAGAGCGCATCACCTCTGGGAGAGCCTGCCTTTGCAGTCTACCGCAGGCAAGTCATTTAACCGTTCCAGGTCACATTAAGTTAGTGTAAACCCCACAATATTCCTACGATTTAGGCATTTAACCTGTACCAAAGCAAAAAGGCATTAGGGCCCAAACAAGAACAAGCCATCTAGATCCTGGAATCACCCCCAATGCACACTCAGTTGGGTTTCCCACTACCATTCTTCCTCTAGTACTGTCTTTCCAAAGCCAATGATGCGTTATAAAAGACTCATTTTTGACACCCTAAGAAATCAGGATCCTTATATCTCATCAGGCGTTCCACAGCCCCACACCCGGAAACTTCCTCGATTCTCTGCACAATGCACACCCAAGCCGGTGTGTCGCCAGGATGAGCAGGACCCTATTCCGTGTTCCCTTCCCCAGGCGGCTTCCAGGAATCTGTACTGTTCACCTGGCCAGCCGCCGGAGGGCGAGCCCACGGCCACATACCCGCCCCACTCCCACGACGCCTCGCAAGGTAGTCGCTGAATGAAAGGACCAGGCACGGCTAACCGCCGCCTACAGGGATCTGAATCTACGGCTCTGCCCACGCCTCCAAGAACTGGCTTTCTGCTCCCAGAGGGGATGGTGACATTTGCCTGGAGGTTCAGACCGAGCAACGCTGCCCGCCCCGCACGCACGTGGGGAGTAGAGTCCACTCTTGTGTCCCGGCTGGGTCGCGTAGGCTCCGGGTCACCTCGCTGCCCTGCCGCTTTCCTACCGCTGCGCCTCACCTGTCGCTCTCCCTGAGCGCTGTACTTATTCCCGGGCTTCAGTCCCAGACTCTTCTCCAGCAGCCTCAGTTCCGCGGCCGCCGCCATCTTCTGGCCCAGCTCCTAGGGGGCGGAACCTGAACTGCTAGGACATTGATTGAGCAGGAAGTCCGGCCCCCACAGATTTCTCCCACGATTGGCTGGACGAACGGCAAGCGCGCCTGCGCAAAAGGGGCGGAGTCAGCGCAGGGCAGGGCTGTTCTTAATAAAGGGCGGGACCTACCAAAGTTCTGAGACCCGTGGATTGCTCCCATTACACGAGGGAGAGCACTGAGTGCAGACAGTTTCACAGAAGAATGTATCAGAATTTTAAAGATTGAATAATTATAATTCTTATAAAACTATTTTAGAACAGAAGAAAAATTTAGATTATGTGTTTTATAAATGTAAAGCATTGATTCCCAAACCCATCGAATAGTTCTCCAAATAAAAAATTATAGAACAATCTTAGTTTAACATATGGATAAGGACCAGTGACCTAGCAAGGGAACTTGAGACTTTTGGTGGTTTGGACAAAAACGTGCCCCCATTCACTCATAGCTGAGTGTCACTTTTAGGAAGTGTGACCTTGTTGGAGTAGGTGTGGCCTTGTTAGAGAAAATTTGTTGATGGGGGTGGGGTTTGAGGTTTCAGATACACAAGTTAGGTTCAGTGGCACTCTTTCTTCTTGTTGCCTGTTGATCCAGATATAAAACTCTTGGCTTCTTCAGCACCATGTCTGTCAGCCTGCAGATAATGGACTAAACTTCTGAACCTGTAAGGCAGCCCTAACTAAATGTTTTTCTTTATAAGAGTTCATAGTAACTCATGTTGTCTCTTTACAGCAATAGAAACCCTAACTAACACAAGTTCAGTCTTTATGTGGTGGTTTGAATAAAAATGGCTGTCATAGGCAAATGGAACAGTGACCAAGACAGAAGTTGGTACCAGCGACCAAGGTATTGCTGTGACCGACTTGATTATGCTGTTTGTTGGGAGAATATGAAAGACTTGGGACTTAGACTAGAAAAGTGTTTGAATGCTATAAGTGGAACTTAATGAACCTTCCTAGTAGGAGCATGGAAAGCAGTGCTGAGGGTGATTTGAACTGTGGGAGCCAACTCAAGAAATTTCAGAGGGGAAGAATATTAGTCAGTGGCCAAGAAACCATTTTTTATGATAATTCTGACAACGAATGTAGCTACTTTGTGCCCTTGTCCTAAAAAAATTCGCTTGAAAGTAAATTGGAGATTTTGGATTTATATTGTTGGCAGAGGAGATTTCAAGATAGACCAGGATTGACTGGGTCATGCGGTTGTGAGAGGTCATACTTACACAGATCTAGAATGAAAAGCAGCAAGCTACACAAGGGAAAAAATTACAAAAGATACCGTTTGAGAAGAAAGGGAGCACCAGGATGTTGGAGCCAAGTCTGGTGACACAAAGTTTAATCTGCCTTTTGATTTTACAGGGGATTACAGTTTTGAGATTACCATGGGTCTCAGCTTTGAACTTTGGAATTATAAACAGTGTTGAGACTGGTAGACTGTGGCAATATTTAAAATTGGACTACGTGCATTTTGAATTATAATAAGGTTATAAACTTGTGAAGGCAAGGGAGTGGAATGTAGTAGTTTGAATAAGAATGGGCCCATAGGCTCATATATTTAATCCTTTGGTCATTAGGGAGTAAATCAGCTTTCAAGGATTCAAAGAATTATAAGATGTGGCCTTGTCTTAGTTTGGGTTTCCATTGCTGTGAAGAGACATGACCAAGGCAATTCTTATAAAGACAATGTTTAATTGGTGCTGGCTTACAGTGTAAACATTCAGTCTATTATTATCATGGCAGGAAGCATGGACAGTGTCCAGGAAGGCATGATGCTGGAGAAGAAGTGGAGATTCTTAATCCAAGGGCACCCAGAAGAGACTGACAGAGCTCTGGGCAGAGTTAGAGAACTAGGAGCCCTCAAAGCCCACTCCCAACAGTGACACATTTTGTTCAACAAAGCCACACCTATTCTAACAAGGGTGATCCTTCTAATAGTGTTACTCCCTGTGGGCCAAGCATTCAAACACTTGAGTCTATGGGGGTCAAACCTATTCAAACCACTACAGGCATTGCTGGAAGAAGTGGGCTTTGAGGTTTTAAAAATCTATGCTAAACCCAGACTTCTCTCTCTCTCTCTCTCTCTCTCTCTCTCTCTCTCTCTCTCTCTCTCATCTTGGATCAGGATTTGTTCCCGTGCCTGCCATGCTTTCTGCCATGGCAATAATGGACTAAACTGAAACTGTAAGCAAACCCCCAATGCTTTTTTTTTCCTTAAGAGTTGTCTCAGTCATGGTGTCTCTTCACAGTAACAGAACAGTGAGTAACTAAGACATCCAGGAACTCATATAATGCATATAATGGAAACGATGGCTTCACAAGTTGTCCTCTGACCTCCAGATATGTGCTAGCATTGAATGTACTTGAACAAACACACACATACACACAACTTAAAAATTAAAAATATGGATAAAATCATACAGGAATATTAATAAAGAGAACCAAATAACATATTTAAACATATAACACATCACAACTAAGTAGACTTTATCCAAGTGTTGAACAGAATTCAATACTATAAACCTAACATAATCCATCCTATGAATAGAAAAAGAAAACACAATCATTTCTATAGATGCAGAAAAGCCACTCAATATTATTTTAAGACTCAGTCATATTTTTAAAAAATCAGTTAAAAATCAAGCATGGGGGGGGGGTTAGATGGTTCAAAAAGGAAGGGCTCTTGTTTCCAAGGCTGATGCTCTGAGTTTGATACCTGGACCTCACCTGGTAGGAGAAGAGAGATGACACTCATAAGATGTCCTCTAGCCTTCTCATAGACAATGTGGCACACTTCTCCATCCCAGCTGTAAACACACATACACACAGAAAAGATAATGAATGCAAATTTAACATCTACAAAGTAAAGATAGTCATTTATTTTTTTATGTAATGGAATAAAACTCTTTGAAGCAGTCTGTGAAAGTTAAGTCCGCTGGCCTCCTACTTTGTTACATTGTATTAGAACCAAGGTAGACAACCACTAGAAGCATGTGTGTTGAAACAAAAAGTCAAACTGCCTCTTTTAACATACTGTGTAGTTTCACATTATGAGAACTCAGTCAAGGAAGAAATTACAAATAAGAGAATTTATAAAAGCAGCAAAAAGAATAATAATATTTGCAAATCAATACTAAGAAGGTAAGAAGAGAAGACACTAGTTAGATTAAGTGCAGAGTCTCAAAAAATCATGCTCCAATTTCACCCATGTTAACTGGTTATGTGACTAATGGTATAAATGCATACAACTTCACAATGCAGTTAAATAATGGGACTGTGGTGCCATAGAGATGTCAACCTTCATTAAGTTACATGGGCTTTGTCTTTGTTCTTGTTGTGTGTGTACTCAGGAGCAAACGTAGGACATGAGAATACAAGGCATGTGCTCTACCACTGAGCAATATCTCAAGTCCTGAAATGGAAGATTTAGACATAAGCATTTATTTACATACTTATTTATGTACTGTGTGTGGACAATTCTGTGCCACAGTATGGGTGTGGAGGTCAGAGGACAATTTGAAGTCTATTATCTTTTTCTAACACATGGGTTATGGGTTCTAGTGATCAAACCCAGGTTATCAGATTCTATGGTAAGTGTGTTATCCGACAGCCTGAAGTGGACTTAAAATTAATTTTTATTTGTATGTGTGCATGCATGTGTGTGTGTGTGTGTGTGTGTGTGTGTGTGTGTTTGTGTGTGTGCGTGTATAGGTGTCTGGGAGACCAAAGGCTGAGATCTCCTTGGACCTGGAGTTATGGCAGTTGTAAGCTTCTTGACAAGGGTGCTGGGAGTTGAACTTGTGTCCTCTGAGAGAGCAATACTGAATCACTTAGTCATCTCTCCACCACCTCAGATGGACTTTTACAGAACAGTGTTGATGTAGAGTGAAAAAATTATAAAGACCATTTTATAAAATATATACAGGCTCATTAGTTCCAGGAAGGCAGAACTGAATGTAGGATTTCGGGCCTTCACTGCCCCATACATTCCTCAAGCCTCAGGGAAGAAAATCCACCTGTGGGTGGGGTAGGCCCAAAGCAGGAAGACACATTCCTGGCCACAAAGAAAAGTAAAAAGGCGTGCCCAGACAAGTCCTAACTAGCCATCCTGCCACCTCTGCAAGTTGCTGATATTTGAAATAACCAATCATGTGTAACCACGCGAAAATTCCTTCCTTTCCCTACCCCCTACTATAAAAGGTTCCTTAGCCTACCACGCGGGGTCAAACTGTACTCTTGCACGAGTATGCAGTTTGAACGCTGGCTGCCAGCTCTCTTCCCTAATAAACCTCTGCTGATTGCATCCAGGTACGGTCTTGGAGTTTGTGGGTGTTCGCGACTTCCTGAGACTTGAGTAAGGGTCTCCCGAATTTGGGAGTCTTCATTCCCTAACTTCAAACTGGGAAACTCCAAGTGTATTAGAAACTCACCTGTAGAAAAAAAAAAATTAAAAGCTCCCAAGCAGGCAGAACCATGAGGGAGTTTGGCTACAACATGGGAAAATTCCAAATCATGAACTCAAATCCAAGCACAATACTGAAGATGATGGTTATATTTGACTGTAAGAAAATAGAGTCTGGGCTGGGGACCTGCCTCAATGGATGAAGTGCTTGCAGCATAAGCTTGAAGACCAGTGTGTGGATCTCCAGAAGCCACAGAAATCAACATTAATTCTAGCCCACCTACTTCTAGATGGGAGATAGAGAAAGAGAGTCCTTGGAAGTTGTCTTAGGGTTTTACTGCTGTGAACAGACACCATGACCAAGGCAAGTCTTATAAGGACAACATTTAATTGGGGCTGGCTTACAGGTTCAGAGGTTCAGTTCATTATCATCAAGGTAGGAACATGGCAGCATCCAGGCAGGCATGGTGCAGACAGAGTTGAGAGTTCTTCATCTTCATCAGAAGGCTGCTAGCAGAATACTGACTTCCGGGTAGCTAGGGAGAAGGTCTTAAACCCACACCCACGGTGACACATCTACTTCAACAAGACCACAGCTCCTAATAGTGCCACTCCCTAAGCCAAGCATATACAAACTATCACATTTCACTCCCTGGCCCCCATAGGCTTGCTCAAACATATGAGTTTATGGGGGTCACACTTAAAGATAGCATAATGCAGAATACATCTAGTCCAACTTCCAAAGTTTTCATAGTCTATAGCAATCTCAACAATGTTAAAAGTCCGATATGCAAAGTCTTTTCTGAGATTTATTCAATCACTTAATTGTGATGCTCAAGGCAAGATAGAAAACCAGCTGGGCAAACTCCAAACTCCATCTCCATGTCTGATGTCAAAGCGGTCTTCATATCTTTAACTCCTTTTCATCTTTGTTGACTGCAACAAACTTCTTTCTCTTGGGCTGGTTCCACTCTCTGTTAGCAGCTTTCCTCAGCAGATAGCCCACAGCTCTGGCATCTCCAACATCTTTGGGTGTCCAAGGCAACTTGAATGTTACAGCTTCTTGTTCCAATGTCTGGGATCCACACATGATTTTCCGGGCTCCTCAAAAGGACTGACCTCACTTCTCCAGCTCCGCCCTCTGCAGCACTCTAAGCTCAGGTTGATCCACTCCACTGCTGCTGCTGTTCTTGGTGGTCATCCTATGGTATTGGCATCTCCAATACTCTGGACTCTTCTGCTGCAACTAGGCTTCACAAATAGCCTCTCATAGGCTCTCTTCATGGTGCCAAGCCTCAACTCCTTTGCATGACCCCCTCAGTCCTGGGCGTCAATTGCAACTGAGGCTGCACCTTCACCAATGGCCTTTCATGTCCTCTCACAGTGCGAAGCCTCAGCTGCTCTTCATGACCCCTTCATGTCTTCAAAACCAGTACCACCTGGGTGACTCTTACACATTACCAAGCACAGCTGCAACATGGGGTACAACCTTGGCTATCTCTGGAACACAGCTTCATTGTGCTCTTAGAAAACACTTTCCAGATTTCACCTCAGTGATGCTGATCTCTTCTTAATCACCTCTAATTTCTTAGCTCCAGCTGACCAGCTTCAATTGTCCCAGTAGTCACTTCTACTTTTCACTCTAAACCAGAGCCGTGTGACCAAAGCTGCTGAATTGTTCTGCTTGCTGGGCCTGGAACATGGCCCCTTGTTCTATTACGTTGTCACCAGCTTTCTGTTTTCCAACTCCTTCACTGCCTAAGATTGGCTGTCCTGGAACTTGCTCTGTAGACTGACTTTGAACTCAGATCTGCATGTCTGTCTCCTAAGCACGGGGATTAAAGGCGTGGGTCATCAAACCTGGATTTAAGTTTTTCTTCACCTAGAACTTGCTCTGTTCTAGGCTGGCCTTGAACTCAGAGATCTTGTCTTTGCCTCCTGAGATTAAAGGCTTGTACTACCACGCCTGAATCTAAATTTAGCTGAGTGGAATTTTGCCACAAGGTCATTACTCCAGTAATCTGTTATCTCCTAGAAGACAGCATTTGGCTACATTTCACTTCCTGGTGTCCCTTTAATACTTGAACCATATATTTTATATTTTTCCTTTCTAAGTTTGCTGTGCTTGTTCAAAATGCTCTTTACTGAGACTTAAGCAGAAAATGAAGTCTCTCTGTTGGGCTTTTTTGAGACTTCCTTTGTCAATGCAATTAATAAAAATCTCTTTACCTTAGCCTTGGGCAGACTCTTCAGACAAAGGCAAAGAGCAGCTACATTCTTCACCAAAATACCACAAAAACAGTCTTTATACCACGTTCTGAAAGTCTTCTCCTCTGAACCCTCTTGGGCCAGGTCTGCACAGTTCAAATTATTCCCAGCAACAAAGTCTTCCACATTCTTACTAGGATGACCCATTAAGCCCCATTTACAGCATTCCACTGCTTTCCAAATCCAAAGTCCCAACAAAAGCACAGACAGGCCTATCACAGCAATCCTCCAGTACCTGGTACCAACTTCTGTCTTACTTAGGGTTTTACTGCTGTGAACAGACACCATGACCAAGGCAAGTCTTATAAGAACAACATTTAATTGGGGCTGGCTTACAGGTTCAGAGATTCAGTTCATTATCATCAAGGCAGGAACATGGCAGCATCCAGGCAGGCATGGTGCTGCAGGAGCTGAGAGTTCTACATCTTCATCTGAAGGCTGTTAGCAGAATACTGACTTCCAGGCAGCTAGGGTGAGGGTCTTAAACCCACACCCACAGTGACACATCTACTCCAGCAAGGCCATACTTCCAAACAGTGCCACTCTCTGGGCCAAGCATGTACAAACCATCACAGAAGCCTGGTGTGGGCAGCAGGGCACCTGCTCAGAACAAGATAAAAGGCAGTGACTGATGCTCAGCTTGTCCTTTAACCCCCACATGTGCCCAGTGACATGCACATATGCATGCACATACATTCACATGCACACTGTCCACACATACATCAGGCTATGCATACTCAGATAAAGAAGGTTACAAAGAATTAGAAACATCCCAGTATAGTGAGTAACAATGGCCTCTAGGATATGTCAGTGGGAAAAGAAAGGCATTTACAGTATACTCTCTGTCTAATAAAGTTTGGTATGCTGCTGCAAATATAAGTACCATTTTGATTTTACTTCAAAGCCAAATTATGTACCAAAGCCTTTATAAAGTGTGGAGCACTGAGCAGTAGAACCAGGCTGAGTGGTTCTACCCCTTCCTTTAGATTTGTCTGTGGAAGCAGCTTTATTTTTATGCCATTTTAAATTTATCAAAATGAAAAAGGAATCTCCAGAAAAGCAAAACAAGACACATTGTAGGTCAAATTGTGAGATTACCTCAGAGTGTGAAACTCTTTTTTTAAAATGATTTTAAATTATGTGTATATATGTGTCTGAGTGTGTACACAGGAGTACATTGCCCACAGAGGTTAGAAGAGGGTGTCAGATGTCTGCGAGCTGGAGTTACAGGGTACTTATGATTGCTGGGACTCAACTCAGGTCCTCTAGAAGGACAGTGTGTGCTCTTAGTCATTGACTCAGCTCTGCATCTCTGAGTGTGGTGCTCTTTTAGTGACACAATAGTATGACCATCAATGCGTTCTTAATTATATATACAAAGGAGACAAATTCAACGGAAGATGCTTCTACCTTTGCTTGCTGATATTGTTTGTCCAGCTTCTTGATAGTGTTAGAGAAGCTAGTGTTGTTCTGCCAGGGCCACATGTATACTGTGGGATAAAACAAAGGAATAGTTCTATTGGAAGTTGGGGCTTTTGCATTGCGGGGACCTGATAAGTCAGGTTCAATCAAACTCCTTTGTCCTGAATTTGGATCAAAACATCCAGATGAACTTAGGATGTTTTTGTCTTAAGAAAAGTTAGAACTGTTTCCTGGCTTGCTATGTGTATTCACAAGGCTTCAAAACAAGCACACCTTAGTGGCAAAGAGCGTGCCCAATCTGCCATATTCTGGCTTTGAACGCCACTTCCCACAAGAAGTTATAGGGGCTCTTTGGAGACGGGCTACTTCTAGATGTTGGCAGGAAGTGCATGAGATGAGGAAGAATTATGGTCTTTTCCTCTGGCCTCTGCCTGTGATTCCATGGGCACGAACACACTCTCTATAGGCATATGTATGCATACCCCCTCCCAACACAGATAGGTACGATGTGTGTGAAGATTAATTTCAGTTATCAACTTGATTGGATCTGCCATCAACTAAAGTGTCTGTGAGAGTACTTTATGGAAGGATCACTTTGGGAGAAAGACTCTCCTGCAGAATGGGCTGCATTCTCTCTAGGTAGCCTGTAAACTCTAAGGGAAAAAAGAATGCTGGTTTGCCTGCTCACTTGCTGTCACCCCCTGCTGGTGAGTGCATCTACTCTGTTGCTGCTGTTGCCATGTTTCCCTAGAAAGCCAATTCCCTTCAGCTTACCCATGTGGACTAAATAAAAGCCAGTGGCTTCCCAGGAAACCTTTAGGCTGTCAGCTTCATACTGGGACTGCTGAGGTACCCAGCCAGGAGTAGCACTCAACACCTAACCCCTACTGGCTTCTCAACTTCTCTTATTGGCAGAAAGCAGTATTGTTTATGTCAATTTAATAAATAATGCCATTTGTGTGTATGTTTAATGCTACACATATTACATTTATTTATTTATTTATTTATTTATTTATTTATTTATTTATGTGTGTGTGTGTGTGTGTGTGTGTGTGTGTGTGTGTGTATGTTCACTCATGGATGCCATGCTACATGTGTGGAGGTCAGAGATCAACTTTCAAGAATCAGTTTTTCCTTCTACCGTTTGAGACCTATGAATGGAACTCAAGATTAAGGCTTGGTGATAGGCTCCTTAATGCACTGAGCCATCTCTCTGGCTCAGTATGTAACGCTCTGCTAGCTGTGTTCCTCAGAGGTCCATGACTAATACAATGAGCTTCTGAACATGCACTGCCTATTGCTTGTGCAGTAATCTTGCCTACTGAATCTGAATTTGACCAGTACTTTAACATTTTTATTTAATTTTCATATTTTAACTAAAAAATTTTCATACAATGTAATTTGATTGTTTTCTCCCCTCCCCCAATACCTCTCAGATACCTCTTTTCACCTCCCTACCCACCCAGCTTTATATACTTTCTCTCTTGTAAAACAAAACAAAGCAAAAACCAAAATAACAAAAACCCCACCAAAATGAAAATCAAAACAATCAAAAATAAGACACATACAAAAAAAAAAAAGCTGAAACAAAGCAAATGAAACAAAACAAAAAATCCACACCCCCTCAAACTTCCCCCCAAAAGCAAGCAAGCAAGCAAGCAAACAAAAAACCCATAGAGTTTATTTTGTGATTGCCACCTACTCCTGGGCATGGGGCCTGCCTTAGAGTGTGATTGATATACCCAGTGACAGTCCATTGGAGAAATTTGACACTCCTTTTGCCAGCAGGTATCAGCTGCAGATGGCTTCTTGGTTGGGGGTGAGGGGGAATCTGGGTCCACTTCTCCTCTCAGTGCTGGATCCGCTCTGACATGAATGTGTGCAGGTCTTCTGCATGCTGCCATAGTCACTGTGAGTTCATATGTGCCTCTGTCCTGTTGTGGCTGGAAGATAGCATTTCCTTGGAACCACCACCATGTTGGCTCTTGCTGTCTTCCCTCTATGGCTCTGCAGCATAGATCCCTGAGCCTTGAGGGGAGGGGCCTGATAAAGACATCCCATTTAGGAGCCTTGTGGGGAGGGCCCTGATAACGACATCCCATTTAGAACAGGGTGCTCCAAAGTCTTTCACTCTGCACATCATCCAGTTGGGTTGACCAGGCCTTTTGATGTAACAAACATGATACAAAAGGAGGAATATATTAAGTGAGTCTGTGGAGATGCAAACATCGAACTCTAGCTCATGGAAAACAACCAGACAATCAGATTGTTTCACCTCATAAATTCAAAGGAAAAATCAAAACAGTAGGAAAGCATGCTATATATTTACAGTCACAGGGGTCTCACCTAATAGCTGTGTGTGGACCTGTGGTGGCTTATATGAAAATGGCCCCATAGGCCCATAGGGAGTGGAAATATTGGGAGGTGTCGCCTTGTTGGAGTGGGCGTGGTGTGGTTGAAGGAAGTACGTCACTGAGTGGTGGGCTTGTGAATCAAGGTCTCAGAAGCTCAAGCAAGGTCCAGTGTCTCTGTACCTTCCTGTTGTCTGTAGATCCACATAGAAAACTCTTGGCTCCTTCTATAGCACCGTGTCTGCCTGGATGCTGCCATGCTTCCCACCATGACAACAGTGGGCTGAACCTCTAAAATGCCAGCCAGCCCCAATTAAAGACAGGACTTTTTCATTTGGTTTTGATTTATTTTCAATCTCAATGTCCATAAACTAGTAAATTTTTAAAAAGAGGATGGTAGCCATATATATTAGTTTACCCATTTTGACAGCAGTGAGCCTGAGACTTAAAAAGGTGTGTGTGTGTGTGTGTGTGTGTGTGTGTGTGTGTGTGTGTGTGTATTCTAGATCAAAATTCTAGATCTCATAACATGGAATGCTGATTATATTTCATTTTATATACATGACATTAAATTATTTGCTCAGTCTCCCATAGATTAGATCTGTACATAAGGTACCTGGAGGTTTTACAAGCTGCAGATTCCACGCCATACCGGAGAGGTGACCTTATTTTATGTAGTCAGGGGCTAGACTCGGACACTAAGGAAAAAAAAATGGCTAGCCAGTTCTAACATACAGCCACACTTGAGACCCCACTACAAAACAACTAGAACTTTCATCTAGTCTTCTGGTTCAAGTCCACAGAGCCCTGGCTTCTTATGTCTTCTTTCTCTGTTATAATGAAGAATTGATGTATGCTCTACTTCACTCAATATTAAGCACAAGAAAGAAAGGAAGCTCATATTTTATTTAAAAGAATCAATAAGTGTATTTTTAGCTGCTCTGACTATTCGATTTGAGGCTATCAGGACAGCCTTCCTCATAATAAGGATCATCTGAGGGACTGATTTTGCCACACGGAACACTGCTCTAATGTGCTGTTGTCATGGTCAAGTTTGAAATCCACGATACCTTAGGATACAAAGGAAATGTCAGATGAAATTAATTTGGCAAGAGGAACATGAGCTGGATGGTTTGCTCCTTGGAGCTGACATGACAGCTCTCTGCATGTCATCCCAGTGTCTGTTAAAATGAGCTCTGTGTGCCAGAAATGGTTCCCGTATTGGACTGCTCTTAGCAATGCCACCATCTGACAAGGCTCCATCTTTGGATTCTTTTTCTGCCTCAGACTGTGCTGGGCTTTAAAGTTAGGACTCAAATGACATCAGATATGTGGTTGATAGAAGAAGGACGATGCAGGTGCTGTGCACACTGTCATTTCTGTCATGGATACCTGCCATGCCTGATCATGTCTTGCATCTGTCCCGTTTTGTTTGTTTGGAGCCACCTCTAAGCACCAGGTACTGTTCCGGGATCTGCAGAGACAAGAATAAGCAACCATCCATCAGGTTTAGGTGTTTTGAGAGAAGCTAGATTTGTGTCTGGGCCCATATTGCTTTTGAGTTACTATTGACCTTATAGTTTAGATCTAGAATATTCCTTATATGCTGGTGGGTTTCAAGGACTATTCTTCAGCTTGGTGCTATTGGGAAGTAGTAGACCCTTTAAGAGTTGGGGCCCACAGGTCTTAGGTCATTGGAAACTTGAGGTAATGCCCTTAAAAACTGTAAGGACCTTTTCACTCAGTTTATCTCTCTGAGACAGGTCTCCCTGTGTAGCCCAGGTTGGCCTTAAATTTGTAGTCTTCTTGTATCAGCCTCTTGAGAGCTGATATATTAATGTGTACCACCATAATCTGTCTGTCTATCTATCTATCTATCTATCTATCTATCTATCTATCTATCTATCTATCATCTATCAATGCTATCAATGTATCTATCTTTCATTTATTTCTGCCGTAAGGTAGCCAGGCCTCTTCTACCATGCAATCCCAACATAATGTGCTGCCTTACCACAGACTTAAAACAACAGGGCCAATAAGCCACATATTGGAATCTCCAAACTCTGAGACCCAGTCGACCTGGTCTCCTTACAATCTGGTTATTTTCTGAGCCCAGTGACTCAGCTATCACAGGTGCTTGTTATGGTGACAGAATGCTAATGAACCCATTCCTTTTATACCTATCTTTACAGTCACCTCTCTGTCACTTGCCTTGGCACACCCCACTATCACAAGATAAGTGAAATTTTTCTCTGGTTTCTCAGGGTCCCAGGAGCCACCATGCTCCCTTCCATCTGCCCTCCACCCAGAAGTCTCAAGCCACCAATCTAGTATTCTATTTATTATGCACAAAACGTGTCTGAACCCCCCCCCCCCATAGGACTTAGAATTTAGTTGGGAAACCTTAGCCTGATGACTTAGTTTGCTTATAACATTACTTCTGATTTTATTTCCTGACTGGCGTGTTCTGTCTCAGTCCTACTTGTCTTTTTGCAGCTTCTGGAAGCTTTAGGTGCCCTCAGGCCTCTGGGACTCTGTATCTATAGCTTTCTGCACCATGATCAGCTTCCTCCATTCCTCTCTTAGAGCCAAGTTTCTACATTGTCATGGAAGCCTTTGTCATTGCTCCCACACAAGACATACTCATCCCTTCTGGGCTGAGTGCTGACCATGGGATTGAACCCATGGCAAAAAAGATGAGTTAAAATCAGCGCACCTAGTTTTCCCCAGATCCATTGAGAATGCCTTCTTATACCTCTGGTCCATAAATTTCTAAGGACACACAGGGCATTCTGTTTGTCATTCAGTCACCAGCACCTGGCCCTGGTTTGTAGAAGAGTGGGCACCAGATAAGTGCATTTGCTGAATGAACAAATAGACAAGCAAAGACCCAGGACAATGATAAGTGGATAAAGAGGTGAACTGGGCAGACATGCTTAAGCCTTGGTAGTTTTGTTTTTTATTTGTTTGTGTTTGTTTGTTTGTTTTTGAGACAGGGTTTTCCTGAGTAGCCCTGGATGTCCTGGAACTCACTGTAGACCAGGCTGGCCTCGAACTCAGAAATCCACCTGCCTCTGCCTCCCAAGTGCTGGGATTAAAGATGTGTGCCACCACTGCCTGGCTTGTTTTGGTTTTTTATCTTTCTTCTTTCTGGTCAGTTTTTATTTTGATCTTAGCCACTGATGCAGAAGACCACTCTGCCTTGCAGAGAGAGGCTTCACACAAACACATCTCAGGATCTCAGGGCGGTTCATTTCACCGTGCCAGAGTGTACCCACTCTCTCCATTCCGTTGTCTACTTCCTCCTCCTCGGTCTGTTCTTCCTCGTCTAGTCTTTCTTCATCTTCAGCCTCCTCTTCCCTGCTTTTGTCTTGCTCTTTGGAATCTGCTTTTCTGTCTTTGTCCTTCTTCTTTTGCCCCAATGCTTCCTTCTTGCTTTTCTGCTCCCGCCTGTGTGTTTCTAGAGCTTCTTTCAGTGGTGTTATGAACCGCTGGAACTCCATCTCTTCCATAGCTAACAGCACATCATTGGCATGGAGAGTTGTGCACTTCTCTTTCTTTGCGAAGTTTTTCCGCACAGGATGTGACATACAGAATGAACACACTGGTGGCGCAGGAGATGGCACCTCGTGCCTCCTTGGACATATTGCTGCCATTTGGGGGCATCTCTTTGATGATCCTGGTAATGGCGGCGTTGGGCAGATTTAGGTTCCTCTCGTGTCTCCACCATCACCTCCGCTGAGGCTTGAGTCTCTTCCATCTCAGGCCTCGTTTTCAGAC
Source organism: Rhabdomys pumilio (assembly GCA_030674055.1). Classification (NCBI taxonomy): domain Eukaryota; kingdom Metazoa; phylum Chordata; class Mammalia; order Rodentia; family Muridae; genus Rhabdomys; species Rhabdomys pumilio. The sequence continues at coordinate 23,807,028 of JANHMN010000006.1, read as the reverse complement.
AGTTCTCAAGCCTTGTCTTAGAGGAAACATTATAAACCAAAAAGTACAGCATCTTGTTTGGGGGGAGTAGAGCATTGCAAATAAAAGCGTCTCAGAAAACGACAAGCCAGGAGTTGGCAACCAGTTTACCAAACGATTCCTTCCACCAATCCCTAAATTAGTTATGCACAGATCACCCAAACCACATGTGAACTCAGGGATGGCCATGCATCCTCTTACCTCAATCATCATGGTCCCCTTCCCCATTCTCCTCTTCCTCCTCCTCATCACTATCATTGGGTTACAGAACATTCATTGATCATTGCTACCTGTTGAACTCTGTTCTAAATTTTTTATTGGTATCAATGCATCAATTCTCAGACCAGCCCTTGAAGCAAATTCCCCCCCTCTCTTTCTCTCTCTCTCTTTCTTTCTGAGAGAGAAGGTTTCTTTGTGTAGTCTTGGCTATCCTGAAACTCTGTAGACCAGGCTGGCCTTGACCTCCCGCCCCTGCCTCCTCAGTGCTGGGATTAAAGGCATCTTAAAGGCACCTACCACCACCACCTGGCAGAAAATCCTATTATTATGTCCATTTCCAGAAGAGGAGAAAGGCACTCGAAGAAGGATGAAGAAACTGATTTTCAGGTTGCCACATAAAGAGGAGTCCCTTAGAGAAATGAAAGATTTTTTTTTAGGTTACAAGGTCTGCAAGATGGTTCGGTGGATAAAGGGGCTTGCCTCGAGAGCCTGGTGACCTGAGCTTGATACCCATTACCCATGTCAAGGTAGGTGGAAAGAACAAACCCACTCTGCCCTTGAATACTGAAATTGCAGGTGTGTGATTTAGGCCTCACCTCTTAAAACTTATACTGTCTCCAAGCTGTGTCAATCTTTAATACATGGGCTTCTTTTTTGGGGGGGAGGGAACTATCCATGTTTAAATCATAGCAAGGCCCAAAGTGGTCCTTAGTCCTATGAAAACTGGCTTACAATACAGTACATTCGTTTTTGCCCTCCACTTGGCCAGCTTAGTTACACCCGGGTGTTTGTGTCTCAGAACAACTGAGATGGAGAATAGGACTTTTTAATTAAAGAGGGTGATGCTAACTGGAGTTGGAAAGGCACGTCTGTGTACCCGGGTGACTGCTTGGAATCCCACAGACAACCTGCCTGCCCACGCCTTAGAGCTGCTTCTGCTTTGAAATCTGGCAACTGAAACTCGTGTTTCCAACCTTTATTTGATTTCCCATCAAGCATCCTGAAAATTGAGGGGCATTTTTCAAATTCCCATAAAGTTTGTGAACAAGAATCTCTGAGGAGGTTTCACCACCTCCGCTCCTGATTTGTGTGCTCTCGATAGCTTGCAGCTCTTGCCAGGCTCTCTGGTGTTAAATTAATAACAACTGATGTGGAGCTGACAGGTGGGTGAAGACGGAGAGTGTCATGATATTAAAAAATTCTCAATCTATTATGTAGCTCGGTGTGTGACGCTTTGTCAGGTTTCGCCTGTAGGTATCTTAATTTTGCTTAAACAGTTTGCTCACGTCTTTTAAACCCAGAGGATGGAAACATAGCCCTCAGCACTGGTCTAGCAGACTCTGCAGCGTATGTTGGTGTGATACAGAAGACCAGACTTTGAAACTTATTTAGAATTATTTGAAAAGGCACTAGATAAAATTAAAAGGCTAAAAATACTTTCATGAAATTAAGGATTGTTCTCCTTCTCTCTTGTAGTTACAAGGGGGTATATTTGGGATCCAGAGATACATTATGTTTTTGAAAACATCTGTGTCTGTTTTCAAAACTCTTGTGCTCCTTTGCACTGGCAGTGTTTGGGCAACTGCAAGCCACCCACCAAAAGGTTTCTTAGGAATGATTTTTAGTGAGGATACAAAATACTGGAAAGATGTTTGACAAATCTTCAGCTCTGCACATTATCTGTTTTGTATGTTAAAGGACAGTATAATACACACACACACACACACACACACACACAGGGAGTGGAGTAGAGACATTAACACAATAAAGTCCCATGAAAAATTAGACTGTTTTAGCTCTTATATATTTAATTTTTAAAGTAAAATCTCAAACAGTTTCTGTCTATCCAAAGGTCTGAGCATACAGGCAAGCTGTAGTATCAGGTACAAGAAGGTGGAACCCTTCCTCAGACTCAGATTCCTACCCTCAGATTCCTAGAGTGTAAGAGAAGAAATAGAAATTCAGAGAGTGCTGCAGCTAAAATTTGATTTAGAAACTTCTAGTTTGGATAATTGTCAGAACACTCCACAAATCAATTTTATAAGCAACGTGACAGACAGTTATCCCATCTTGAATGGTCATTGATGTTAAAGGACTAGTTTTTTTTTTTTTTTAACAGAAGTTATAGGGGATTTGATTTGTTTTTTACTCAACTGTCCTCTTGGTCACTATCTTCTTCAAGAATCCTCCAAGTTTCATTTAAGACAATTCCATGTTTCTCTCTTGTCCATTGTCTAGAAGTGTGGCATGCAGCTCCTGACTTCTCTCCCTCCTTAACTTTCTGTGGAGGTGAGATGGTGGGCAGGCACCCCTTCCCTGTTCTCTTCTCTTCATTGGCTTTTCTATGTCATCAGACCTTCCCAATGAGGGAGACAACCATGAAGCGAAAACAAAGAAGCTAAACTGTGCCTTCAAGTTAGACTGTTTCAAGGATCACTTCCCACTCTGGAAGAGGAAATGTTCATTCCCAGGCTCTCATCTTTTCTCTTCTCACAGGTTTGCAGAGGTTAACAAAGGTGTGCTTCCTACTTCTGACATCTGTGATGCATTGTTCTCTCCCCTGGCCATCCCAGAGCCCAATGGATCACCACTGGGCTGCTCTCTTACCATCAGCCTGTTTTTCCAAGTCTAAATTCTCCAGTCTAGGCTATCACTATGGGAGACGGTCACTGCAGTGATGCCAGCACCAGCTTCAGGCTGCTAACGTAGTTGTGTGGTTTAAGGAAGACATGAATGTCCTAAGTGCAACCACTCTCCTCCTTTGTCCTCAGTTCTGTTCAATGAGTAAATGGAAAAAGCAAACACATGTATTCATTCTCTGAAGACAAACATCAATTCTTGGTTCATGGTTATAGAGTTCAACTGGAGAGTCAGAAACTTGAAGCCAGCAAGCCTGGCTCCATCTGCAGAGTGCTTCTTATTTAGCATGATATGGGCCTAGACAGTATAACATTTTTGAATTCATTGTCAGTCCAGGGATGTAACATGAAAACACAGATTAGCTTTTCTGGAGGAAAGCGTCTATTTCTGCTTGGGCTAAGAAGAGAGCTGGACATCTCCGTCTTCCTGGAAGAGAGACCATCCTATTCCTGGCCCAGCAATACCTAAAGCTTCTCTTTACCATCCCCATGGCTAATTCAGGGGATTAACTGCCATGTTTCATCCCAGCTAGTCCATGTTTTCTGTTTTTTCATATGACCTCTGAAGGAACCTAAATTTGTGGCCACAGATAAAAGCCCATAGAGAGACCTAGTATTTTCCCAAATGCCCATTAACATCTCTGCACCAGCCTCTGTTTATTTTACAGAGAAGCATCAACTCACTTCTATGCCTACATGCCATGCATTCATTTTGTCTCACCAAGTCTTTCAAAGATGTTTTTAAGAGGCTCATTACAGACCTCAGATGTCTAGATGACTCATCCACTTCTGTCCATCCCGAAATGAACTAGATCTGAAGTGGCTTCATAAATTTCTTAGCTAAGACAATTTCTGATCTCCATATCTGGAAGGGACAGTCGGGGAGTGAACAGAGGAAAAGGAGTGACTTCATATCTCAGCGCAATAACTCAAAGACTTGACATCTGTTAACTTTCCTCTCTGATTGATGGCTTCTAGGATGTCTGAAAGAAAGAACGCTTTTCTTCAACTTCACCCTTAAAAGAGTGAGCTTATCTCTGTGGCTTTGTCTTCTGGTAAAAACCATGCAAACGTAAATCATGTACATAGCATAATGGTTGGAAATAAACAAAACACAAAGTGGCTCTGGGAAGGTCCTTGTTATTGAAGTGGCCGTTGCAATGAGACCCAAAGGCTGTCAGAGGCAGCTCCGAGCAAAGGTCATTGGCACAGTCAGCAAAAATCTCTGTGGAACAGATCTTCAGGGAACAGAGTGGAAGGCGAACTTAGCGAAGAGAGGAAGGAGATGGAGGAGGAGCACAGCATGATTTGCAAAGACCAGGATATCTTGGAGCAGTGGTTCTCAACCTTCCTAATGCTGTGACCCTTTAATACAGTTTCTCATGCTGTGCGAACCTCCATCCATAAAGCTATTTCATTGCTATTTTATAGCTGTAATGCTGTCACTGTTATGGATCGTAATGTAAATCTCTGATACAAGGTCCCCAAGGGGGTCATGACCCACATGTTGAGAATCACTGTCCTAGACCATGGTAGGGCCATCCTAGCACAAGAAGGAAGCCTCAGAAGCTTTAAGAAGGCTTATGAGTAGTTGGACATCTATCTTACAAGAACACGCTGGCAGCCACATGATTGGAGAAAGACAGAGCAGAGCAGGCCAGTGACAATAGGGAGATAAGTCTGGAAGGATCCCTGTGCTTCGGGAATGGGATTATTTTCATAACAATTGTTCAATTGTGCAAGATCATATTTGATTGATTATATCAGAAACCTAAGAACACTGGCTTCAGCAAGGGAGTTTCTTACACAGTAAAAAAACCTGTTGGTGGGTTGTCCATAGCAACTCATGACCATTCTAGTCATGCACTTCAGAGCTTGGACGATTTCTGTCTGCCCCTGTCTTCCTGTTCTGTCCCCGCACAGAGATCTCTTCATGGTTAGAAGATGACTGCCATTTCTCCACTGCTCCTGCATTAAGATGAAGGCCAGTGAAAGAAGGCACTTGTCAGTGGAAGTCATCTCTCGAAACAGGAAAATGTTTATTGACATTTTCGTAGAAGACAAACTGGGCAAAAGCGTGGCAATTTTACTTGACCCCTGGGATGCTCAGGAGCAGTTGCCAAAGCTCCAGCGTCTCTATCTCTGGAGGGTCCTGACAGGCTGAGTTTCTAGTAATGCCACCTGCTATCGACCCCTCCTGCTTCCTCCTTAGTTCCTGAGCCATTGGTTCTTATGTGTGCTAATGGACCAAAAAGAACAAAGGATACAATTTCTCCAGAGCTAAGCTGCAGTGAAGAGGACTTAGGCCCAAGTGTTACATAAGGCAAGTGACACTGCCTTCTCTGACTTCCCAAAATGCAGACTAGACTGATCACCATGGAACACGAGGAAACAGCCAGACAGCACCAAAGCAGGAAAACTCAAAGTCTAACTCACTGATTACAGAACGCATTGTCAGTTTTAGATGCTTCTATATGACAGAAGGTTACATTTTTATCTTGTTTTGGCTATTTATTATTGTTTGGTGGGTTGTATGTTTCTCAATCACCTAGATAACCATAGCTGGCCATTATTTATTTGAATGTCTCTTGCCTACTGGGAAAATTCTTGTTTATTTTTCAACAGTTAACTCAAATAGATTGTCTACCCGTTATAGAGTTATTACTGTTTTCTCAACAATAGAATTGCTCCCTATTTCTTGTCTAAAGCATTATATGAAAGCATCTTTCTATTTATGACATTATGCCCTATCAGTGAGCTGGATTATATCTCTGATGTCTGAACTAATGAAAGCAGAACTATTAACCTAATGAAGGAAGAAATTATCTGTCATTACCAATTTGGTCACAGTTTTAGACAAACGGGAGTACCCAAATCTAGCTTCAATATGTTCTTTCCTTTTCTTTCTGTTTCATTTCAAGCAATGCTCACGGTTATGTTTTACACTTCTTTTTTTTCCTGGTGGGGATTACGGAAGGAATCTTAAAGCTTTCTGCATGAGGAGAGAGCTGCAGCTTCTACACAGTTCAATGGCACTTTGAAAGATTTACTTCTAAACTGGCCTAGACTGGAAAGTCTCATGGTGACATTTCTATCATGTCCTATTTATCAAGACCGCTCAGCATCAAGGCGAAGGGAGATAGAAGGCCCTGGAAAGGCTCACAAGGCTAAAATAGTTACTGCAGCCATTTTAAAAAACAAAACAAAACAAAACAAAACAAAACAAAACAAAATGCAGTCTGCTGTAATACATACCTTATGGTCATATCAATGCCTATGTGGCTGAGATGTACAATACATTTGCTCTGAAGCTGCATCCTGTTGGATTTTAGACTCCTCTTCAGCGTCCAGGGACCCATCATTTAAACCAGCTGCACCAGGTGTAGATGAGTCTCTTCCTGGGTCATTCCTTTCTAACTCCTCCCTGAAAGCTGTGTCTTGTGATTGGATGAGAGTGAGAGTGACAAGCTATCAGCACTTCACTCTTCTAACATGCATTGGTGAAGTGGGGGTGGGGGCAGGGCACTACAGACCTGTCTGTTCAAACACAGTGAGAGAGTTTTACAAGAAACATATTCATTTTCCAGTTCTACTTCTGCAGCAGTCTTAGCAACCTTTGCTTGATCTGAAAGAAAAAGTTTGTAATGGGGCTGGTGAGATGGCTCAGTGGGTAAAGACACTTGCCACTAAGACTGATGATTTGAGAGAGTTTGATCCTTGGAACCCACATCATGGGAAGGAAAGAACCAACCCTCAAAAGTTTTCCTCAGACATATGTATGTGCGTGCGCGCGCGCGCGCGTGCGCGCGCACACACACACACACACACACACACACACACACTAAATAAATTTAATAAATTTTAAATTATAAAGACAGGGTAAAGGCATACTGTTTGTAAGAATTCAATGGTGAAGTCTGAAACATGTCATCGCTACTTTCTAGACTAAGGCTCAGTTTTAATACCTGAGTATGATTCACTGGTTTGTAGCTGAGTAACCTTTTGCTTGTTTTCTTACCAGGTTGTGTTTGGGTACTTTGAAAGCTTTCTTTCGTTGTGTAGTATCTACCCTGTTCACTCGAGTTATGCAACTCCTTTAAAACGTTACAGCATGTGTTATTTCTTTTCTCATCCCTGTGATCAAATACCTAACAAGAAGCAACTTAAGAGAAGACGAGTTTGCTTTGGCTTACAGTTTGAGGGGATACAGTCTCTCATGGTGGTGAGGAGACAGGAGGTGACACTTCACAGCGCATGAGCATGCGCAGTCTGTAAACAGAGGGATGGTGGTGAGACAGGAGGCGGTTCTTCACAGCGCATGCGCAGTCAGTAAACAGAGCGTGATTGATGCTGATGTTCAACTCACTTGCTCCATTTTATTCATGTTGGGATCCAATCCTGTGGAGCTGTGTTGTCCACTTTTAAGGTGAGTCTTCCCAACTCAATTAGTCCAATCTAGCCAATCCCTCACAGACATGCCTAGAGGCTTGTGTCCATGGTGACTAAATTTCATCAAGTTAACAATCAAGATTAACCATCACATAGGGCTGTTTTTTTTTTTGTTTTTACTTTATTTTAGCTTTTCTTGATGAATTATTTTACTAGATATCCATCTTAGAAATGAGGGAATCTAGAAGGCATTTCTTAATATGTACATTGATATTAGACAAGCCTGGGAATAAGAAACAGTTTTCTTTTAAAATGTAGTCAGGCCTAGCATTTTTGTACTACCTACTATAGTGGCATGAATAAGGTGTCCCCATAAGTCCCAGGCTTTTGAATATGTGGTCCTCAGTTGGTGCTTGTTTGGGGAGGAGTAGGAGGCATGATCTTGCCAGAGGAAGCATGCCACTGGGGGTGGGCTTTGATGTTTTGAAAAGATTTGTCCCATTCCCAGTGAGCTTTCTGTTTTCTGCTTCTGTTCAAGATGTGAGCCCCTGGCTGTTCCTGTCCTTTTTGCTCCACCATCATGGATTCTAACCCCGGAGGATCATAAGAGCAATTAAATGCTTTCTTATATGTTATCTTGGTCATTCACGGTGTCTTATCACAGTGAAAGGTAAATCATTGATATACTTAAATTCTTTTAGTGAATTTTTTTTCTCTTTTTATAGTCTGTGATAGACAGCTGCTTGACAAGAACTGAATGACCAATTCTTTTCCTTTTCCTTTTCCTTTTTTTTTTTTTTTTTAGTCAAGGTTTCTCTGTGTAGCCCTGGCTGTCCTGGAACTCACTCTGTAGACCAGGCTGACCTCGAACTCAGAAATCTGCCTGCCTCTGCCTCCCAAGTGCTGAGATTAAAGGCCTGCGCCACCACTGCCCGGCTTCTCATTTCTTTTTATTCTTTGAAAGTTCATACATGCATACAACATATCTTAGTCACATTTGCTCCTACCCACTCTCTGTATTGCCTTACCCATTACACCTTCTTTCTCTTCATGTCCTCTCCCTCCCCTTAAAAAAAATTACTGTGGTGGTTTGAATGAGAATTGCCCCCATAGGGAAATATATTGGAATACTTGGTCCTCATTTGGTGGAACTGGTTGGAAAGGATAAGCAGCCTTGGTCTTTTTGGAGATGTGTTACCAGGGTGGCCTTTGAGGTTTCCCAACTAGCCCTCTCCTCCCTCTCTCCCCCTCTCCCTCCCCCTCCCCCCCTCCCCCTCCCTCTCCGTCTTCTCCCCTCTGCCTTGTTGTTGTGGATTAGATGTAAGCTCTCAGCTACTGCTCTACCATATCTGCCTGTCTGCTGCTGTGCCCCCTGCATGATAATCACAGATTCACCCTTTGGAAGCAGTGGAATGCTTTCTCTTATCAGTTGTGTGAGCACCTGAGTTCAGATCTCCAGCACTCATATAAGCAGCTGTCATGCTTTAATCCCCATGCCTCAGTGCTGTAGGGAGCACAGACAAGACTCTTCCTGGGGTCACTGGCTGTCAGCTTTACTTCAGGTTAGCGAGAGATCCTATCTATAGAACAAGGGGGAAAGTTATAAAACAAACCTCTGTGCATGTATCTCCAGCTCTAACCTGGGCATACAGCACACATCACACATACACACATGCATAAACATAAATATACATATACATGATGCTCACATGTTAACCAGTCAATGGAAATAGAGTTTTCTTTTCAAAAACACTAAACTGTAGAAGTGGTGGTTTTAAAATATCTGTCTAGGAAGTTTCTTTCCTTCCTCCCTCCTTCTCTCTTCCCTCCCTCTCTTTCTTTCTCCCCCTCCCTCCCTCCCTCTCCCTACCTTTCTTTCTTTTTTCTTTTTCTTTTCATTTTTTTTTTGAGATATAACTTCTCTGTGTAGCCCTAGTTGTCCTGGAACTCTCTCTTTAGACCAGGTCAGGCTGGCCTCGAACTCGAAAAGATCTACCTGTCTCTGCCTCCTGAGTTTTAATGTTTGCACCACTACTACCAGGCTTCTATTTCTTGTTTTTATTTATTTATTTATTTATTTATTTATTTATTTATTTATTTATTTAATTTTAGAGGTATGGGTGTTCTGCCTGCACATACATCTGCGAACCACGTGTGCGCCTGGTCCTCAAGGAGGCTGAAGGAGGATTTTGGATTCCCTAGGACTGGAGTTACAGACGGTTGTCAGTCACCATATAGATGCTGGAAACTGAACCCCACTCCTCTGCAAGAACAGCAAGTTCTCTCAACTACCGAGCCATCTCTCCAGCTCTTAAAATCTTTTTATTGCTGGGTAGCATATGCGTGGGAAAGTGTATCCATTGTAAACATTCAACTCCATGAACTTCCACAAGCAGAACACTCCTGTCTAGACAGCAGGAACCTGGGTGGGGAGGCAATACCACATCCCTCTGGTAACCTCTCAGTTACTCATCCCAGGAGGAACCAACCACTGCATGGACTTCCAACCCCACTCATTTTTTATTTTCTGCCGTCAAAACTTTCACAAAACCATCACATGCCAAGAAACCTTTAAAACATGTCTAATATTCTGTTGAGGACTAATGACATCCACTGCATTTCACATATTTAAAGGGTGTGATCTGATGTGTTTTGACATATGAATATGCCCATGAAGCCATCACCACAATCAAGATAATGAACATACCCATCACTCCCAAACTCTCCTTATCTTCCTTCTACCCCACCCCCATGTCTCTCCTCAGGCCATAAGTGATCTGTCTTCTGTCACTAGACATTAAAGTTATCTAGAATCTGACCAAACTAGAATAATATGAAATCTATGGGTTTTTTCCTCTCCCCATGATTTCTCTGAGACCCACCTATGCTGTCTTGTGTATCATTACTTTGTTCCTTCTTGCTGCTGACTAGTGTTCCTTTGTATGCACGTGCCACACTTTTATCCATTCACTTGTTAAGAAATACTTTTTGGCATCTGGCTTATCTTAGTTCACATTATTTTTTATATTTATTAGAACAGAGCCCAGAGCAAGTGACTTCCCATCTCTGTTTTTAAGTTTTTTTTCCCACCTGTACAGTGAGATAGTTCTGAAATATAATTCTAATCACAAGGACAAAAGGAGTTAGTTTAGTTGTCTTCTGGTATCCGAGGGGCATTGGTTCCTGGCATCTCACCTGCTTAGAAACCCACATCCAGAGACAAACACGTCCTGTAGGGTTTAATGTGTGCACATAACCTCTGTGTATGTCCTTCTGTGCATTTTAATCTGCCTCTAAATTACTTGTAATATCTAATGTCAGGAAAATGCCTTATGAGTAGTTGCCATATCGTGTTGGTTAGAAATTTATGACAAGAAAGGAACTCGTACGTGTTCAGTACAAACTCGGTCACTTTATTTTGAATATGTTCAACCTTAAGTTGCTTGACTGTGTAGATGTGAAGCCTGACTGTGCATACAGAGCACCAAGAACAGAGCCTGGCAGGTGAAAGCTTAATGGGATGGGTCAGCCCACACTGTCCCACTGTGTGCTGATTACTGGCTGTGGACCTACTAATGTGTTCACCACTGTACCATGGGGCTGGAGGTAGTCTGATGATGCTACAGTTTTATCCAGGGCCTTGGTTGTTGTTAGGACTGGTACCCAAGCCAAGAGAGAAGGAAAGTTTGTCTTCAGCAACCCTCCCTTTGAAGCATTTGGTCTTCTCTGCCAGGATTTGATGCTTGTCCTCTCCTGTTGGTCCCGTTTGCTCAATGTCTTTATGATCTTGGTCCTGACTGTAGATGGGTCTGCCCCTATTAGAATGAGGATTCTTATCTTTTCATTATGTTTGAGCTAGTCAAGACCCATCTATGCACACAGCAAACATCTGCCTATGCTCTGGGCAATGCCTATGCACTAGGTGTGTTAGTTTGCTTCTTTGGTGCTATGATAAAAGACTGACCAAAA
>JANHMN010000006.1:23781225-23795784 GCA_030674055.1 Rhabdomys pumilio | reverse complement strand
AGAGAGAGAGAGAGAGAGAGAGAGAGAGAGAGAGAGAGAGAGAGAGAGCACAGTAAAAACAGCTCTTAGAAAGGAACTGTGCACGTTATAGGTATTTGGAGTTTGGGAATGTGCACTGTTCCAAGATCTGAGCAGCTTGAAAGGCAGTGTGGAGTGAGCATCGTGAACAGACACTGCGGGTGGGACCTTCAGACCTTTCCTGAAGGCTGCTGGTCACAGCGCATAGCAACTCTGCTGCACAGCAGGAGGAGTAACGGTCTGATGCTGTAGTTGTGGCCACTAGACACCTGGAACTATTGCCAAAACTGAAGAGAATGACCAGGACAGTGTCCGACTGCCCCTACTGGATCAGTAGTCTTCTGTACAGCCCTGGACAGAGTATCCATCTAATACCAGGTCATACAGTGTCATAGGTATGGGTCTCACTAATTTTATTTTTTTTTTAAATCTGAAGCTTACACAATCTTGAAGGGATCCTCTTCAAGGAAAAAGAAACATGATTATAGGTACAAAATCAGAAGCAAAAGTGAATGTGTTTGTAAAGGAATTCTTCGGACCCTTGTTTGGGCTCGTGCAAGAGAGGGGATCTGGAGCGCAAATAGCCCCCACATTAAAGAATGAGTCTAGATATATTTTGGCCTTCTTGGTTTCTTTTCTTCACCTATTGTGCACAGACTAAACCCCTAGGCCTTGCTGTTTCTCTCACAACTGCATCTTCTTGGGATGTGGGAGGGCACCCGACCTAACTCCAGGGTGTACCATTGTCCTGGAGAAAATGGTTGGTTGACAATGAAGCATTAGTGGCAATGATAGGTGTTGGAGACCAAAGGAGACAATGAAAGCCACATATCTGTGCAGTTATGTATCTGCCAGAGAGTTGTCACAGACATGGATTTGTCTGTGCCTCCTGCAGCACATATTTCTATCAGAAAAAGCAGATTCGAGAGAGCACTGTGCATTATTTTGAGCCATTTTCTCTTCTCAGAGGCTGCTATTGGGGAATCTGGCCAGCTGATGTCACTATGGCACCATGAATACAGCCACAGCCAGGTTAAAAAAATAAAATAAAACTAACTTGGGCTTGGTGTTGTAGCCCTGGGAAAGATAACCTCTTTCCTCCCCACAGCTGCCTGACCCCATCTTTTCCCCTGTCCACATAGTTTGTAAAATTGAGGACTTGCTGATGGATTTAATTTTGATGGAGAATTACCTGTAGGCCAGAGGACAATCAAACCCGTACTGCTAAGGAGGGGGCCGGGGACTGAAGTAATGAATCTATTATCAATGTTTAGCAAGCGGAGAGTGTAGGCTAATAGTTCACCGGTTTTCTTTTCCTCTGCTATAGACACACTTTCCTTTTCATCTTGTTAGGTACCACGAGCTCAGAACCATTCTAAAAGGACTGAGTAACAAAGTGCTATATTTTCCAGGCATCTGATTTCTGGTTTTTTTGTTGCCTGCCCCTAATCCACTTGGATCATAAGAAGAGATATGGTTAGACTTCGAATTCCAGTTCTGAATTCTAGCAACTGTGGAGGCTTGGTGGGCAAGGAACTTGAAAGCATAGCTAAGACTTTTTGAAACTAATGTTTGATAGAAAAAATTACTGCCTCCTTATTTGACCTCTACTGTAAGCCACGTCTGTCACAGGTCATGGGGAACTAGATAAACCTTTTGATTTTAAAGTCTATTAAAAGAAGGATTCTGCTGAGTCCAATCACTAATGGTGTGTAATAGAGAGTTATGTTCTTTCAAGTTATGTGGTCTGCAGAGAGCCTTCCCAGGCGTGAGCAGACTCTCTTTGCTCTCATGTCAGCCTCTCTAATAGTCAGTCTAATTGTTAACAGAGAACCACACACAGGGATTGTGGATTAAATGGCAGAGCGATTTCCTCACAGCTCTGGAGAATCCAAGAGCAAGGTGCCAGCAATGTTAGTTTCTCCTTAGCTTATAGGTGGCTATCTCTTCCCGTAGCCTCACGTGCTTTTCCTTCTATAACATGTCTGATCCTAACCCTGTCTTACACGGGTACTGTCGATTCTGATTAGAGTCCACACTAGTGCCTTGCTTTAGCTCAATACCCTCTTTAAAGACACTTTGTAAACACAGCTTTCTTCTGAGGTCCTACACATTTTACCTCACCTCAGCACATGGGTGTTAGAGGCCAAAAATCTCCACTTGTTAAGTGTTGAATCTAAAATGTCCTCTGTGGGTTTCTCTTCTCAATGTTTGGCCCCTAACTTCTGACAGTGAAAGGTCTGCAGCATTTGCTAGTGAAGCTTGGTTGGCAGAAGTCACCATTACTGATGGATGCTGGACAGGTATAGCCTTTCATGGTTCACCATGATGTGATGAGCACTTCTGCCCTCCACAGATGGAATTGCTCCTGTTGCCATGCCTGTCTCACTCGGCTGCACCGAAATCTCTGCTGAGCCATGAGCTAAATGCATCTTTCCTCCCGTAAGTTGCTTCTGTCAGATAGTTTGACACGATGACAAAAACATAACTAGTAAAGCCCCCTTCCTCAGTCTAGACTGAAGGTGAGCCATCTGAGATGCTGACTAGCTAGTCTCCTATTTTCTTAGCTTGGCTGTGTGCTTTTGAGTTGTGTAAAACAGAGAGGAGTCACAAAACCGCAGTACCCTGTAATCAGAATCATGACATCAAAGAGAGTTTCTGCTCATGTCTGGGAAGGCTCTCTGCATAGGACATAACTTGGGAGCACATAGCCCAAGCCTGTGGTTTGTGGGGAGCTTTTCTTTAAGCCAAATGCATGTTAATTTGGTCTCCTCTCATTTATCTAAGGGACATAGAAAGCATTTTAAAGACTCTCTAATACTAACATTCTTGAAAATTTGCTTACTGAAGAGTCAATGCAAAAATAATTGATATGCTGCAATATGGAGTTTTCACCTATTGATACATAAAAAAATAAGGCAGATGAATTTTAATAACATGCAGATAATATTATGAATAATAAACAACAAAGCTTGTCTTAGAAAATAAAGGTAAATAAAAGGAAGAAAAAAAAATCAACTATGAATACCTTACCATAGAGCTGTTTTTCTTTTCTTTCTTTTTGTTTGTTTAGTTTTTATTGCTTGTTTGTTTTTGAGACAGAGTTTCTCTGTGTAGTCTGGATTTCCTGGAAACTAACTCTGTAGACCAGGCTGTCCTCAAACTCAGAGATCCACCTTACCACCACTCGGCCTCCTTATTTCTTTCTAGTTATCAACACACTTTACAAAAGAAAGAGATCATATTATAACAGTTTTTTAAAACATACTTTTTGGTTTACTTTGTTTGTAGATGTGCACATATGTGTTCAGGTTTACATATGTGTGTGCATGTGGTATGTGCGCACACACATGTGGAGGCCAGAGGTTGGTATCGGGCATCTTTCTCAATCACTTCATACCTTATTTACTGAGATAGAGTCCCTCACTGGACCTGGAGCTCACTGATCCAAGTCTCGAAGATCACTCTTGTCTCTGACTCCCCAGTGCTGAATACAAGAATGTTAGCAAGCCCAGATATTTATGTGAGTTCTTGGAGATTAAACTCAGGTCACTATGTGTGCAGAGAAAGCATGTTATTAATGGACCCATCTTCTCAATCCTATTTGTCTGTCTGTCTGTCTGTCTGTCTGTGTATATGGGAGAGATAGAGATAGGTAGATAGATAGATGGATAGATAGATTGTATCTACGGCTAAGTATATACTGCATCACTGACATAGACCCTGAACCTCTAAATATTTTTTTTTTAACAAAGAAAATAAAACTTTATTTCATGCTTTTATTTTTAGTACTGGGGATTGAATTCAGGGCCCTGTGAATGCTATGTAAGCACTTTATAGTGTATCCCTAGCCTGGAGAAGAAAATTTTAACTGCAAACAAAGGTCCTCACATTAGAAACTTAATGGATTTTGTGAATTAATTTAATCGTATTTTTGGTAAGTGTGAATTGATTGGTCATTCAGCTCTCTCTGGGACTGGAGACAAAGTAGCAAAGACAGCAAACAACGTTCCTGCCCTTGCATTCTGTGGGAAGACGCAGAGCACAGGTAACAGGTATTGATGGGCATTGCCTTTTATCAATTCCAAAAGTATACACATTGAAAACTCTCTGATAGTTGAACGCATCTCATGTCACTGTGGATCGTTGGTGATCACTACTGGAGAGATAAACAATTTCCCGATGCTCACTGAGTGCTTGAAAGAACATTCCAGCGACAGTATGAAGCACTCCTTTGATCTCTTTGAGCAAATGGTTTTGAGACTGAAGTGGGAGCAGTGTCATCCCCGAGGGGCGCAGTATCTTTCCACAATCTGGAGTCTGTCAGGCCTGCTCATCCCCTCGCCTGTGGGGTTGTGGTCTCTTACAGCTTTAAGAAGTGCTGCATGATTAATGACCATAAAGGGAGCAAAAGTGACGTGTGCAAGCATGTAGTCATAAGCTAGCTGTGATTGGATCAAAAACTGATCTAGACAGGTGGAATTTCATGCAAACGTTTTCAGCTTTCTTAATTAATTTCCTGCCTTTCAATGCACACTCGAGGGTGTGTATGATACATGTAAAGCTTGTGCCTAACAGATCAAATGAAGTTTCTTTAGTGAAGATGAGAGCCTAGTCTGGAGGAAGGAAGCATCATGGCCCGAGTTAGCAGTGGTTTCTTCTTCACGTACACAAAACAGTTCCAGCTTACAGTTCTTGAGGTAGTAAAATTGTGATGGTACATCATGTTGAGAGAGGTGACCAAGGTACATCGCTGAAGGTGACCTGAAAGCCCCTGAAGTGTTTGCAGGTACCTGGAGAACAAGGTGTTGGGGCTGTTGACAGAATGAGGAACACAACTGTTTTGTTTCACTTCCCCCACAAAGTTCTTGTGTGAATCTCAGTCTCATTTTCTTCATGGGTTAATTTATATTGATCCTGGCTGTTTGGTTAGAGTATAATTGATAGTCTCCTGATATTTGTTCATGAAGCTAGCCAGTGATCACCCACGACATCCAGTAGGTCTGTTCTTGGTGCTAAGAACATAGCTCTGAGGAAGGGAGAGGACATTCCGTTCCTTCTGGGATGATCCTGGATCACATACAATCCATGTGTTCTTCCTGGTTCCTTCTGGCTTTATTGCCCAGCTCATCAAAGGTGACATTTAGTGAGACGGAGCCACATGAGTTCTTTAGTCACTTGTTTAAGCAGAACTACAAAGAAATAGACACTAGATTGCATGTGCCTCTCAAGGTTACTTGGGAACTATTTCATTCATTCAGCAGTAGGATAGGGTCTTTGGAGACTGAGAAATTGGCATTCAGGAGGTGAGACATCACACTGAGGAAATTTCTTCTGAGTCACCTAAAGATGAGCATCCCCCACTTCTCCATCTTTGCTGGCTTCGCCTCTCTACACATTCATGTTTTCGACATTTTGCTTTTAGGACATGATTTATCCTGAGGAGTGATGACTGACACAGGCTCACTTCAGTGGGCGCAGTGCTTTGGGAAAATAATTGATTTATTTATTTTTTTTTAAATATGGGTTTCAGATAAAAATCAGCAAGTAAGGAAATGTAACCTACGAATCCCACCTTCTTCCAGGGACTGTGTGTGTGTGTGTGTGTGTGTGTGTGTGTGTGCGCGCGCGCGCTAAGTAAAACCATCACAGTCATGGTGGCTCACTGTGCTTTCTAGAGATGTTAGATACACCCATCAGGAAGTTTGTTAAATAGACACATCAGGAATTTGTTTCCTTTTGTGTGTGTGCACGGGATGCTATGGATGGAACCTAGATCTTTGCAGATCCATGTTTTACCAGTGAGCTATCTACCCAGCCCTTATTAGTAACTCTGCTACAGTGCTCTTATTTAAAATTGTAATTAAAAAAATCACACAGCTTTCCAATTCAGATCCATCTTCTAAGAAAATCTGCCTCTTGAAAGAGCAAAGGCTCTAACTTGAACCTCAGACAACCTTATTTACATTTACCTTCTAAAATGGCTCTTTCATTTTAATTTTAAAATGTGCAGTAAACGACAAGATGTTCTATACGTGCTGGAGTAAGGCATGTGTTAGAGAGGCTGAAATGTAATGCAATGTAGATGGGAGATACAAACCAGGGGTATTCTGTAGTCTCGAGTTCGATGATTCATTTTCTTTAAAGAAAAATGACTTCTTCATTTAACCTCAAGTGTGGCTTTCTAAAAAGTATATAAAGAACTCTTCTTGTTCCTTTTTATGCTATTAACACTGGCTGACAGCATTCTAGCCAACAGGCAGTGCCTGACATCCTGAGAAAAGTGACAAATATTTACAATGTTCCAGGCTTGGTTCACATTATCTGTGCAACCATTTTTTCTTTCTTTCTTTTTTTTAATCATCGTCAGCTTAATGTGATGTGAAGTGTAGGTGGGGGGGGGGGAGGATGCTTTTCACAGTGAACTATGATCAAATAAACTCACTTTCCTGTTAGCTGAGGTTCAATCGACAGGAATATCAACATTCGATATACTGCTCTGTCTTGTTGTGAAATGTGTATGCTCTCCCTCTCACCCTACTTCCTGTCACTTGAGGAATAGAGCTTTGTTGTGCATGGACATTCTTGTACCTGGAACACTCAGAGATTGCCCAGAAAGGACTGTGTCTATACTTCTAGTTCTAGGGACACTTAGCCAGGATCTGGTCTAGTGCTTTGTGTTTCACTGCAGCAGCCACTAGGGAAGACATCATCCACTGTTGCTCATGTCACAGCTGAAGGGAAGAGAGCAGAAGGGAACAAAGGACTGCTCTTTGAGTGGAAACAAACATTTCAACAGCCTGAGAAAATGCAGTGTAATTTGAATGGAGCAGACATGATGGCTGCTCCAGTCCACAGACGACAATCCACTTCCGTTCTCTTTCCTCTAGACTTCCATACAGAAACAACAGGTAGAGAGACTTCAGATTCTCATAAGACATTTCTGTTGATATCAGGATTATCTCTCTCACCTTACAATTGAGGAGACACTGAACACTCAAATGGCTAAATTACATCCCCAGGGTTACAAAGATGCTGCGGTAGTATGAATGTGGGTTATCTCTCAGAGACCCTTTGTTAAAGCCTGGTCCTCAGGGTTTGAGAAGTAGTGGACTACTGATGAGACAGAGCCTGGTAAATGGAAGTCAGGCCACAGGGCCTGGGGTTGTTCTTGAAGAGAATGTTGGCTCCCCTGTCCTTTCTTTCTCTCTTGGCTGACTGCTCCCTAGGAAGAAAGTTGCCTTCTGCTGCCTCCTGTTCTCATTTTGATGACGAGCTTTCTGCAGGTCCCAAATCAACAGCACTAACAATGGAGAACTGAAATCTCTGAAACCATAAGCTAAAATAAACTCCCTTATGCAGTGTGCAGTTTATCTTGGATAGTTTGTCATAGCTGATGCATCGATAATGAATACAAGAAATACTAAACTTTTGATTCATAAAATCCTAGCTCACTTGGTCTGGTTTTTGTACCTGTGACAGAATATCTGACAAAAACAGCTTAAGAGAGTGAGAGGGTTTACTTTCTCTCAGAGTTTCCATTCATGGTGGGTTGGTTCCATTACTGTGGGCTCAATGAAAGACAGATGGCTTCAAGAACATGAGGTAGAGAAGACTCTTTCTCCTACGGTGATCCAGAGGCAGAGTACAGTGGCAGGAAGTGGTCAGCACTGAGATATATCCTTCATACTCATGCTTCCAATGACACGCTTCACAAGACCTCTTACCTTTCAATAGTCAGTTAAAATTTGAATCCATTAATGTAATCGATCCATGAAGTCAGGTCTCTCATGATGCAATCACTTTCTCAAAGCTTCCCTCTGGGCATTGCTTGTTAAGAGATCATGTCTTTAAGATACCGGACTTTTGGAAGAATGTTTCACCTACATACCATAACAATAACTTTTAAAGGAAATTATGTTGTGTATTTATATACAATACTCCATATTTATAGAATTTTGAAACTTGTATTATAGATTTTTTTTAAAACTACAGTGATTTAAAAGTAGAGGTTCTTGTTACAAATATTTTCAGAAGTGAAATATTCACAGACTTGGTAATTGTGCAGAGCTAGACTTAAAGCCAGTGCTCGTGGTGTGACCTCGTGTAGCATTCTTCTTTTACAATATGAAAATTCTTCTACTCCATAAATACTATCATGTGGTAATTTGTTTTAAATATAATATTTCCATTGACCACAAAGAAGTTATTGAATTATTGTTTGGGGGGATTCTAAATGTTCTTTTTTTGATCTTTTATTTTTTCTTTAGATCTCTGTCTCTTTGTCTCTGTTTCTCTCCCTGTTTCTCTCTGTCTGTCTCTGTTTCTCTCCCTGTTTCTCTCTGTCTGTCTCTGTTTCTCTCTGTATGTGTTATATATGTGGTATGTTTATATGTAAGTTTGTGGAGTCCAGAGGTTGACATTGAATGTCTTCCTCAGTCTGTCTCCATCTTGTTTTTGAGACAGGATCTCTTACTGAACCAGGAGCTAACCAATTCAGCTAAGCTGGCTGGCCAGTGAGCTCCAGGAATCTGTCTGTCTCCATACCTCTGTTCTCCAGTCCTATTTCTGGGCATACAGATACATAACACAGCATTCCAGTTTTACATGCTTGTGCAACGAACACCTTACAGACTGAGCCACTTCCCAAGCCCCTTTTGTTTAAATTCTTATATGAAAAAAGTTCTTCCCATGTGGCCCAGCTGGCCTTGAACTTTCACTTCCTGTACCTCAGCCTTCTGGGTGGTTATATTGCAAGTATGTGTCACCACAAAGCTAGGAATGTTAAATGTTTCTTATAGGTTTTATTTATTGACTCCCTAGATATCTATCATGCTCACACATAATAATTTTGTCAGAGGTGTTGAATTGGTAATTTGTCTCATTGATAAAACCAGGCCAATTTAATACACGATAATTAAGATGTTCAAAAAAATTGAAGTTTTCCTTATTGCTTTTAACTAGGACATGCACTACTCTAGAAATTCCATTTCCATTGATTTCTGAAAGACTTACATTTGACATCTAAAGATAATGGTCTCTTTTTTTTCTTTAAAAATGGTCCCTTTTGGACAAATTGGGTCAATTAAAAATTTTCAAATTCTCTCTCATCCTCCCACTCCTTTCTCCCAAGACATGCTGGAAGGAGATGCTCATGAATATCTTGGGAACTCAGACATCCTGGTCTTCCTGGTCACTTTGTACCTTGTGCTTTGTACTATGTTAGATCTTGCATGGTTTCTGGTCATTTGTCCAATGCCAGCTGGGGGATAACATCCTTCTGGAACACCAGTATCCTTCTGGATATTTTCAGAAGCTTTCCTTGGGCCATTGGTTCCTCCAGTGCTTTCAAGGAAGAGTCTGATGCAATAGCCAGAGCCAGATGATGGAGATGGTGGTGAGGGTTAAGTGCAGGAAGTGTGCATGGAAGGAGCATTGAGCATGTGACCATGTCTATGAAGCTGGAAGCTCCAAAGGAGGTAATTCCTGTTTATGGCAGTTAGGTAATTCTGGGTGAAAACAGATGCTTCCAAGATTCAGTGTGCAAATCAGGGATTCTGAGACCAAATTCTTGTCCCTGAGATTTCCTGTGAGGATAATCTCAAATTGCATCTTGAGAAATAGGTAGGAAATAGCTGTATAAACTAAGAACAGTGAATTTCCTGAGAGTTGGTGATAGAACAGAAAAATGTATGTAACAGCCAATGGAGAGAATGGATGCTTCTTACTCATGAGAGACATATTCCAAGATGCCCTTATAGAGCCTGAAGCTATGGTTAGAATTGAACCGAATATGTATATGTACATGTATATGTATATAATACATTATTATATAATAGACATTTAATCTTCACACACACACACACACACACACACACACACACACACACACACATAATGTATACATTGCATAGATAACATCATAGGTATTCAAATACATATGGTAAAGGTTAATACATGAATTAGGCACGATAAGAATATCAGTAATAACTAATCACAAAATTGTGACAATATTCCGTAATAAATATATGAGTGTGCTCTCAGTCTTTCATGTACTGCAGATCTCAGTGATCTCAGCATGGAGTTTTTTGGTCTTTACTTATGCCACAGGCTTCCATCTTTTTGTCTAAAGGAAGTGTTTTCAGCTTCACTTGGTATATATGAATTGGTGGCAACATTACTCTTGTACTGTGGTACCTTATTAGGTAAAACAGGCTTACTCAAACACAAGTCATTCTTGGAACAGTCATGGCTCCTCAGAGAGTTACAGGTAGGTAACTGGTACAGTTGGATACATTGGTTCAAGGAATAACTCAGGCCCTAGGCTGGATGGAGAAGAAAGGGGCAAGAATTCATTATGTTGCTCAGAACATTATCCAAATTAAAACATATCCAATGCTAATTTCTGATTTGTTGATTCAACATTTTCAGACAGCAGTTGACTTTGGGTAATTAAAATCATGCAAAATGAGAGCACAGGTAAACGGGGTCTACATACATCACATAATATATATATTGAGACAGCTTCTCTATCTATCTAAGCATGAACTTGAACTCCTGTTCTTCCTCCATCAACCTTCTGCATGCTGTGACTAGAGGTGTAAACCACCGTACTCTTTATATGGGACTTGGATCAAACCCAGGGCCCTTGTATATGATAGGTAAATATTCTACTAATTGAGCTGCATCTTTACCTTTAAATTTCTCATTAGAAGAGGGGATATATCAGCTTGGTTTTCATGATCAACAATTAACAGTCCCACTACGGAAAGCAGAGTGGAGGCTTCAGAAACCAGAAGCTGGAAACTTCAGAACAAGGAGAACCAAGGCTGGAAGCTTCCTGGAGAGTTGCTGGTGTAACTTGACATTCCAAAGCTGAAAACTATAGTCTGATGTCTCAGGCATCTGAAATAAAAAAAAAAAGGAACCCACTCAGGAGGAACTGTGTGTGTGTGTGTGTAAGCTTCCTCCTTCCTTCTGCTATTTGTTCCATTGAATGTTACCATTCAGAGAAGTTCTTGCTTTTGTCAGTTTGCTGACTACATGTCCATCATCTCTGAAAATAGACACACCTAGAAGTGTGCTTAACCAGTTTTCTAGATGTTTCTCAATCCAGTCCAGTTGATGACAAAGGTTAATCCTCATGGGAAACTGCAGAATGTTTGGAAGCAGCAGAGATTGGCCCTGTTTTGGGGAGAATGGATAAACTGAGAGACTGGGTGAGAGAACTTTTTGTTCTAGGTTAGGGATTTATCAGAAGAAAGACGTAGATCCTGTTCTTTCCTTAATCACTTGTCCTGTTCTCCACAAAAGCAACCAGAATTTATATATAGAGAAAAGGCAGAGCCTCTGTGTGGGTGTGCATGGTTTTCTGCAACAGACTTCTTAAAAATTTTTCAACATGACCTCCTTCCACCTGGGAATTTTTAAGTGACCTTAGGTTTATAGGTTAGGTATATAAAATGAAAATTAATTCAGAAAAAAACTTCAGTTAAAATGTCTATTATCAATTGGTTCAGAGTTTTGAGAAAAATTCACCTATAACATTTGTTCAGTGTTAGCAATTTCTAGGTTAGACTTTAAGGAGAAAAAGGATGGACTGTTTTTACCCTTCTAGCACCTCCACTTTACATAGAGATGTAGACACATAGCAAGTATCTCTAATAAGATCTGCTAAATTCTACGAAAAAAAGCTGCATATTGGTGGGTAGATGCCCGGTGTTATTATATGAAAGGGGTGGCTGGAATTTGGCTTCATCTATTAGTCTAACACATTAGAGAGATTTTCCCATAATGGTTCTTTCCCTGTGAAAATTTCTCATCATCAAATACATTGTTTATATAATTTCATAATCAGGTTCAGAATGACTTGTTTGGATTTTGTCAAGATTATCTGAGCAAGAAGACAAAATGTCGTAGACGATCTCCTCAAGAGTTGAAAAGTTTTGCATTAAAACAAACACGCATATAAGTGTCCAAATAAGGCACCTCTTTGCTTAGCCTTCTAAAATAAGTTGGCATATCCAACGAGAAGGTGCAGGTTAGAAAGCAGTCCCTAACTCTCCTGGCTTTAACAGGATCTGACAGTTTCTTATTTAGGGAGAGTGCACTTCATTGTTGACGTGAAAAGTTCTGAGGACACAAAGCCCTAATTATCTTCCGCTCGCTGCAAGAGCTGAATCCTTAACACAATTCTGGGTGACATGTCTTCGCCTTTCTTGCTATTATCAGTCTCCACCCATGGGTCATCATCTCAGCTCAACCTGCAAAGACAAATTCCCAAATCATTTAACGAGACCCTTATCTACTGCTAGCTTTGAAGCCATTACAGAACTCTTCACCAGTGACCAGCGTCAAGGAATGCTTTCATTAGAATAGATGTGTCCTTCTTAGAGATGTCAGGCTTGGGGTGCCTGGCCTCTGAAGCTGGCTAATGCATTGCTTCTTTGCTAGGACAAGGTAAGGAACTCACTGGAATGATTAGAGCAATTATTTGTAGCTATCTGCCATGGGTAATCAGCCCCAGGTCAGCTGATGGGAAGAGGTGACCCAAACCTGCCTTTTCAGGCTGAGTGTTGTTATCGGTTGACATCTTTGCCTTCAGCATCTCCTTAGACATGTTCAAGTTTCAAACCTCTGCTGGCCACGTTTAACTTTCTTGGGTTTGTATTTCTTCTATATTTTAATAGTTTGACTCTGAGGAGGTCATCTGAGGCTTACTATGATCTATTTTTCTTCTGCAATTTCTCTTTTATCTTACTTGACATATTTTTTTGCTAAGTTCCCTTGTGATAGGGCAAGAGTTCTTCAGGTATGGAAAACGTCTTTTCTTTTATCCTGTCAAATCATCCCAAGGAGCAGATAAAAGCTGATCAGTGAAACTTGATATTTATTAGAAGCAAGGAAAGAGATTTGAAAGTCACAGGAAATGGCCACTCTGTGATGCAGACATTATAGAAGTCAGTGACTACTGTGAGCCTGTCATTCTCTCCATCATCCTCGTCAACAGTGTCTTCACTAGTAATATTCTTGCTTCCGTACCACTGGGTATTATGTGTAGGCCATGTAGCACTCAAAACACCTTAAAAATGGGACTAGTCCTGCCTCGCTGAAGGATGCAGTTTAAGGCAAGGGACCTCAATCCATACACAAATTAAAGAGAAAGTATTGTGGTTTTGAAGAGAGACTAAATGAGCACAGATTACAGAAAATAACTGATATATTTTCTTTAAATATAATATATATATATATATTTTTTTAATGTGAGAAGTGTGCCAGGTGTAGTGGCCCATACTTTTGCGGACTAATTTTAAGTCGATTTGACACAAGCTGGAGTCATTTGGGAGGAGGGACCCTTAACTGAGAAAAAGCACCCCCCCCAGACTGGTTTGTGGGCAAGCCTGTGCTGCATTTTCTTGATTGATTATTTATGTGGGAGAGTCAAGCTCACTGTAGGTGATGTCACCTGTACACTGGTTGTCATGGGTGCTGTGAGAAAATGGACTTAAGAAGCAACGGGGCTCTTAACACAAGCAATGAACACGCAGAACTCTTCTATGGTCTTTGCATCAGGTTCTGCCTCCAGCTTCAGGCCCCGACTTCCCACAGTGTGATGTGGAACTGTAAGTCGAAATAAATCCTTTCCTCTCCAAGTTGCTTTTGGTCCTGGTGTTTATCACTGCATTGAAACCGTTCACTAAGACACTTGTCATGCTAGAATTCATGAGGCTAAGGCAGGATGATGCT
Source organism: Rhabdomys pumilio (assembly GCA_030674055.1). Lineage (NCBI taxonomy): Eukaryota > Metazoa > Chordata > Mammalia > Rodentia > Muridae > Rhabdomys > Rhabdomys pumilio. The sequence goes on along the minus strand of JANHMN010000006.1, from coordinate 23,782,020 downwards.
GGGTTAAAGGCCTGCCTGGGCTATGTGACAAGTTTGAGACTCGTAGGAATAGACAGAGAGACCCTAACTCCAAACAATGGATTACAATGTGATAAGTGAAATACAACTACAAGTGCCATGTATGTCACTCACAGAAGGGTCAGGAGAATGGGTTCACCTCTACAGCTATTTCTCAGCATGAGAATTAAGGAAGAGACAGAGGGAGCATCATTTCAGGAACTGCTTTAGAAAAGAGAACCAGAGGTCTTCCTTTACATAATGTTTCAGCTATATGGTTCCGTTTGTTAAAATTAATTATCTTAAACATTTTTATGGATCTGAGATTATTTCCATGGATTGATCCAGGACAACTAAGATAAGTTTGAGACTGTCACCTCCTTGATGGGAAGAATAGATTTTGACACATGACAATGTTTTTGTTGTTGTTTGTTTGTTTTTATTTTTCAAGATAGGGTTTGTCTGTGTAACAGAGTCCTGAACCTGGCTGTCCTGGACTTGATTTGTAGATCAGACTGGCCTGGAACTCACAGAGATCTGCCTGCCTTTGCCTCCCAGAGTATTAGAATTAAAGGCACGTGCCATCACACCTGGCAACAAGGTATTTAACTTGTTTTAGAACAATGGATTTTTTTTGCTACTTTTTTTTTTTTTTGGCTTTTCAAGACAGGGTTTCTCTGTATAGCCCTGGCTGTCCTGGAACTCACTCTGTAGACCAGGCTGGCCTGGAACTCAGAAATCTGCCTGCCTCCCTCTGCCTCTGCCTCTGCCTCTGCCTCTGCCTCTGCCTCTGCCTCT
>JANHMN010000006.1:23768886-23781215 GCA_030674055.1 Rhabdomys pumilio | reverse complement strand
GCCTCTGCCTCTGCCTCTGCCTCTGCCTCTGCCTCTGCCTCTGCCTCCCAAGTGCTGGGATTAAAGGCATGTGCCACCACTGCCAGACTTTTTTTGCTACTCTTGATTTTAATTTACTCTAAGTATCACCTTTCTATAGAACTCACTGAGCAGGTTAAAAAAAACCTATTTCTTTATTATTTCTGTGCATATACTGTGTGAACTTACCCACTCACACTGCGACATGTATCAAACAGAATGATGGAGCTCTTCAAACTCCTTTTTCTTTCTTTTTTTTTTCAGAACTGTTGCTTTAGGGGGAAAGGGCTGATGACTTTGTGGGTGCATTTCTATAGCTGGTTCATATATGTGGCTGAGACCAGCCATGCTCAGGTTTGGGACTCTCAGACCTGTTCTTGCTCCTGGCACCCTTGACTTCCATGTGATGAGAGCCATGATAACTGCTTGGTCATTAGAAGCACAGAAACTTGGCTTCCCATAGGGATCTGAAGAAGTGATAGTTATCGTTTCTCAGGAGCGGATCCTGGTAGAAATGTGGAGAAACAGCAGAGAGGCTATGAGATTGTTGATCCTGCAAAAGGAGTTTCATGGGCAGTGGTTGGGACTTCTGGATGGTGTACCTGTCATTCGTGACTCACCCACGCTCCTGTAGTAACCCTAATAAACTCAGTTATTTGACCACATTAGACTCATTGGAGTATGTTTTGACCTGTCAGTGCCCCCCTTATTTTGGAGGTGAATAGACATCCCTTTTATCCTTTACATCTGTCATGCAGGAAAAATTACGGGCTATCTACATAAAACAACAGTGTGAGCTCACTTTATTACATCCCCACTTGAGAGAATGAACTATGCAAAGACAATATTAATACTTTACATGGGTTGTGACCTAATTGTCTGTTAACGGACCCTGTTTCTTAAAGGCACCATTTCCCAATACTCGCACACGTATCGATGACCAGATTCCCCTGCATATCAACCTTTGTGCAGACACTCAAACCATACCCAAGCCATATGGCACACATAGCTTTGCTGGGCATTGAGAAACCTTAGGAGAGAATGGTGGAAATGCACGCAAGCTGAACTCATTATTATTCCGCGGGAATTTCTGTAGGGGAATACAGTCATATTTCATTTCAGGTGAGTGGTTTTGAATTCTACCTTATTCAGAACACAGCTATTGGTTATTTTGTCACTCATGATAAAGAGGAAAACATTTAAAAAACCGAGACTCAGTGTCCTCCTGTATTCCAGAAGTAACAGAAAAAAATGTTGTTGTTCCTTAAGTAACACAAGGAAGATTGGTCCCCACCTACTTGAATTAAAGGCACAGTGCACATCTTGTTACATGTGTCTGAATGCTACATACTCGAATACCAAAAGTATTCAAAAACAAACTGTTATACTAGAAGAGTTATTCAATAGTCTCCCTAGTCTAGCTGTATGCTAGGTTCTTCAGGACATAGAGTGGAGTCTCAATGTTTTGACACATTGCATTCAAAAGCTATTTGATTTAGCGGATTATGGGTTCTGCTTTTGAAAAATGACATGTTTGCTGCTGTGGTTAAAAGAAAAATCTTTGTAAAGATAATCTCATTTCAACCCAATGGCTTTGGGATGGCGCGTTCCCCGTCACTGCCGCTGATCAGCTACGTTCCTCCCAGGCACGCTGGCTCACTCAGTGCCATCACTTGTAAAGGGACTAACATCATAACATTTGTAAGTGGCAGCATCGCACGAGCCTGCAGCACACAAATTAAAGCTCTTCCCGGCTGGCCTAAGTGCTTCATCAAGTAGCAGAGATGCTATGGTTTAGATGTGGTTTTTGTCCCCCAAAGGCTCAAAGGCAGAATTGGTGCTCAACGTAGTGATACGAAGGAGGGGGGAACCATTAAGGAGTGAGGTCTACTGTGTGGTGATCAGCTGACTGAATCGTGACAACCCTCATTAAGGGATCGATGCAGGTCTCGGTAAATTAGTTCTATGGAAAGTTATTTGTTATGACATAAGGCTGGTCCCTCACCTGACTCCTGGTTCTTCTCTGACCATGTAAACCTAGCATGCACTTTCACCATAAGGTGCAATCAGGGACCTTGAAATTTTCAACCATCAGAACCATGAAAAGACTCAATTTCTTTCATTTATATGTTACCCATCCTTGGGCCTTTTGCTGTAGCAACACACAATGAACCAAGACAAAGGAGACTCTCTGCTAACGCTCATAAGTATTTGGGAATTTGGGGGTCACCACTTCTCACCAATTCTGTTTTTATTAACGATCACTGGAGACATCCCTCTTCTTGTGTTGGTAAAGGAAAGAGGGATGGCATTTTGCCTATTAAGAGACAGAAAGTACCTATTATCAGATCGAATCCAGATGATCTCAACTGTTCTTTCTAAACTTAAAATCTTGGACTTATTACACAACTTAGAAACCATGCAGAAAAGTGCTATGGGATCTTTCCCATAGAATCTATAATCCGAACATGGACCCAAAACATGTGCAAGAACAGGCTGAGAAGAATACTTCTCATTACCATTCACTTTTAATTCTTACTTTGGTGGTATCACCCATTTCGACTTACTTTTTTTCCCTTAGTTTTCCGAATGCATGGAAGTGTTGAACCTCTTGTTTCCTCAGAGAGATTTTCTCCTAGTTCACACCTCTATTATTTTGCTTTGGTTCTCTCTAAAATACAATTCTTATAGACAAGTTTGCTTTTTTTCCAAGTAGTGTAAGTACTTTCAGTGGTAGGACCTCACACAAAAGGAGATGACAATTACGGGTTTACCGAGTAAAGTAAAGTAAGTTCTTGATTTCATAGCTGAAAAGTCTAAAAAAAAAATGAGCCCATTTTTTTCCTCAGCTGTTCTAAACCCAGTGACTAAATGCACCAAGAACATGGGCTTAATTTTAGGGCTTTACAAATAAAAGGCAGTTTGAGCTTCAGTTGGATTATAATGTACATAGATAGGAATGGTTTTTCCATTTTTTCTTTCACTTTTCCTTTCCTTCCTTCCTTCCTTCCTTCCTTTCTCCTTTCCTCCCTCCTTTCCTCCCTCCCTCCCTTCCTCCCTTCCTCCTTTCCTCCCTCCCTTCCTCCCTCCCTCCCTTTCTCCCTTCCTCCTTTCCTCCCTCCCTTCCTCCCTCCCTCCCTCCCTTCCTCTCTCCCTTCCTTCCTTCCTTCCTTCCTTCCTTCCTTCCTTCCTTCCTTCCTTCTTTCTTTGTTTCTTTTTCTTTTGTGTGTAGAGAAGACCAATAACCCACTGCTTTGTGGTAAGTATGCTAACTTCATAGTCCACACTTGACACTCAATTCCCATCACCTTTAGCAGGCAGAGGTGAGTGCTGGTGATTAAGCTCCCCCCAGAACCACCCACATATTTCTCATAAAATCACGGGCGACAAACTGGCACACTGTGTTTCCACAATGACACGGAGATTGGAAATGCAAAAGTTAAATATAAATCTTCATAGAAGTTTCAGTAATTTTTAATAATTTGTTCTTTTGTGGCATGCGTATGTGAATGATATATATTTCCTACAGCAACAGGAATTCATTTCCCCACATCTGTAATATCTGCAGTAAGCTAAATTAAAAATGCATTTGTACTTGTACAGTTAAATGATCATATTTAATGAAATGTCAGAGATGAATCTTAGCAAGTAGCTAGGAAATTATTTTAGAGGGTACAGCATTTTATTACTTGTAGTCAGGGAAAAATGTAGTGATTAAACAAATGGTTTACTGCTCTAAGGTGGTGGCTGCATAAGTACAGGAAAGGAGCGTGGGTAGTGAGTGGATAGACCAACACTGCCATTTTCCTGCCCTTCTATCTCTTTCTTCTGTGGCTTTCTCTGCTCCTATGAAATCTTTAAAAGAATCTTTCTAATTTATGTGCATGTGTTTGAGCCTGCACAAATATATGTGCACTGTGTGTGTGTAGGTACCCACAGAGGCTAGAAGAAAGTGCCCTGATACAGGCAGCTGTGAGCTGCCATGTCCATGGTGGAACCTGAACCCCCTGCAAGAGCAGTAAGTCCTCCTATTCACTGAGTCATCTCTCTAGCCCTTCCTCTGGAATCTTGAATCAGCAGCTCACAGTAACAGGGAAACAGACCATTAGGGATTGGACACGATGCAACTGTATCACTCACAGTAGGTTCATAACCAAGTGTGTATTAGTCAGTCTTCCATTTACTTTAACAAAATCCCTAACGTGGGATGAATGATGAAGAAAAGTCTTCTGTTTACCTTGGGTACTGGGAGGTAAAAGTCCAATTTCGGTAACTCTGCTTGCTTGCTTGGGTTTTGGCCAGAGCTTTGAGGCTTCATGACTTTCCAGAGTGAGCTTGTGAAAGGTTCAACGAGTCAGACCCACTCTGTTATTTTTCCTAAGGTAAATATGTTAAAAAAAAAGAATTACATGTGTGTGTGTGTGTGTGTGTGTGAGAATGTATATCACGTGTGTGTGTGTGTGTGTGTGTGTGTGTATCACATGTGTGTGTATACCCTTGGAGACTAGCAGAGCATTGGATCCCTTGGAGCTGGAGTGAAGGATGGTTGTGAGCCACCTGACTTGGGTGCTGGGAACTAAACCCAGACCCCCTGGAAGGGTAGATTCTTAATGGTGGAGCGTTCTTTCCTGGCCCTGACCTGTTCTTTCATTACAGCTTGCTCTTATAGTTCTTTTCAAGGCCAGTATGGTCATTATTCTGTACTAAGTCCTACCTCATAAACATTATCATTTCTCAGCATTCCACACAGAGGGAAAGACTTGTAACACATGGGTTCACTGTAATCATATCTAACCCAGGCCTTTCCAAAGCATAGACAGATGGATTGAGCAAGAGACTCAGGTCAATTAGATAAGAATAGTGTCATAGTTGTCTTTCTATTTTCTACCATGACCAAAGTTACTTATATGAAAGAGAGTTGTCCAGTTGTGGGGGGACAGGGGCTTACAGTTTCAGAGGGTCCATCTGCAATCACCATGGCAGGGAGCAATGCAACAGACAGCCAGGCATGTTAATGAAGCAGTAACTAAAAATTTATGCATTGATTCATAAGCTTGAAGCAGAGAGTTAATTAGGAATGGTATGGGTTCATTCAAAGACCACCCTAAGTGACACCCTTCCTCCAACAAGGCCACATCTCATTCCCAAACAGTTCCACCAACTAGGGGCCAAGTATTCAAATATATAAACCTGTAGACACCATTCTTAATCAAACCACTACAAATAGGAATTAGTTTGTCAAAGAAGAATGAGCTATTTAGGTCAGCTACAACTTCTTCACTTATCATGGGCGTTTGGCATGGGTTTCAAATAAACCAATGCAGGAGGATGATTGGAGGTTTGTAACTGTGTTGTGGGCAAGCAGTTATCCTGAGACTGAGGACAGGCAGAATTAATCAAAGAAGGAGCAGAGAAGGAGGAGAGGATCAAGAGAACAAGGGGAGCCTGAATGGAGGGTACAGGTCAGCTGAAAGGACATTGTGGCTATCAGGTGAACAATGAGACCTTCATTTGTCATCAAGACAGAACTGCATCCCATATAAATCTCACACACACGATTTGATAGTAGAGCCATCCAAAAATAAGAATAAGACCAATGAGTTGATTTAGTTCATGTTATGGCTTCAACTATGGTATCTATAAGATATACTTGGAAATTCCAACCCTTTGTACCTTGCTCTGTGCCCTTATTTGGAAATGGGGTCATTACAGATCTAAGTAGATAAGAGGACATTTGTGAGTGGGGTGGGGTCTTCATGCAGTATGCCTGGTGTCTTCATACAATAGTGTGTAATTTGCAGGTAGAAGGCCATATGACACCAGAGGTGGATCATGGAGGAATGCAGCTAGAACCTGGAGAGGCTTGGGGAGTCATTGGTACCACCAGAGGCTTGAAGGGACGAAGAGGAATTCTTTCTAGAGCTTTCGAAGATCATATATCCCGGAGGACATCATGAGCTCAGACTCTCCTAGAACTGTGAATCAGGAAGTTGCCATTGCTTTAAGTAATCGTGTATGTGGAGTTCTTTTATTGCAGCCCTAGAAATTCCATATGGTTGCTCCAGCACAATTACAAGTGGGGGAAACTAGTAAGCCATCTTTCAGTGGATTAATGTAAACCTTTTACGGTTACCTAGAACTAGAAGCAGCTTACTGAGGCATGACTAAACAGCTACTGAAACACAGCAATAAAAAGGATAAATATTTGAAAATATGCTAAAGTCAATGATAAAGAAAATAGGAATTTGTTTATACATCTAATTACAAGTTTTGATTCATTTTTATTATTTAATATTATAGGCTGTGTGTGTGTGTGTGTGTGTGTGTATGTGTGTGTACAGGGGTATATTGGATCCTTGGAGTTTGGGAGTTGGAATTATTAACTGTTGTGGGTGGGTGTGGGGCAAGTGGAACTGTGCCACTAGGCAGAAGAACTGATAAGTCAAAGCACATTAAAAAATCCCAGTAAATCTCATAATTGAGAACTGTAGGTGTTAGAATCAGCTTCTGGCAAGACTACCTGTCCTGGAACATGTGACCATGATACCCCACTAAGAGGAACATGACATCTGGTCACCCAGTATAAAAACCTTGAGTTCTTCATGTTAATGAGGTATCTAGATAGGCCTTGAGTGTTTACCCAGTGAGCTTCTTTTCCTGGGCATCCTTTCCTGTAAAGGTATTTAATTCCTGATTCACTGTAAGTAAGAGGTAAATATCCACATCCACCATGAATAAAACAGTCTGAATAAGCAAGAATCATCTCTTTCATCAAGGATTGCCCTGGAGGAGGTCTTCACCATACAGAGCCACTTCTAAGTCTCCCATAGAAGACCCTCTGTACTCCTGGCACTTAGTCATTCCTAGGCAGTTCCAGGCTCAGTGTGGGCTCGAGGATGTCTATTCCCAACTCCTTGTGGTCCTCAGTGGAGTCTGGGCACACAGGAATTTGAGAACCATAGTACCCATACCAGATCTTGCTATTTCTTGACCTGAAGAATGCAGACTTGGGCCCTATCTCAGACTGTGTTTTGCCTTCCCTGAGTGGTGGGTTGGCACTCTGGCATCCCAGCGGCTAGACAGAAATGCAGACCATCAAATGGGGTGCTGGAATCAAAGTTTTGTCCTATGGAAAATCAGTGTGTACTTTTAACTGCTGGGCCATCTCTTTCGTCCTGAAGTTTGGTTTTTTTTTTTTTTTTTATAAGGTGAGGTCTTGCTTTATTGCTCAGTCTGGGTGATCCTCCTGCCTCGGCTTACAAGTTCTGGGATTATAGGTAAGTACAACCACACCTAGCCTATGATTCTTTACAAAATATGCTTTTCTTCTAACCCCGCCATTGGCCTGGTTTGTTTCTGTCAGTATCGATTTGACACAAGTGTATTTAAAAGTGTATATGATGGAGACATATATTTAAACATATCCATAGAAGATATAAGCTATAGTTTTTAGAAATGTGTTTTTTGTATGTCTATGTTTTTGTACATATGTTTATATGTTCATATATGTATGGGGATACAGGGTAAGCATGTATTAAACTCAAGTGTTGTTTCTCAGGATGCTCTAACTTTGTATTTGAGACACAGTCTTTAAAACTCATCATAGCTACCAGTGTGGGATTACAATGCTCACTACCTTGTCTTTTTATTTATTAGGGGTGTGGGGGTGGAGGTTGAGCATAGGTCCTCACACGTGCATGGCAAGCACGCCACCAGTTCCGCAGATCTGTTACATTCAAATTTTGCCACAAGTAGAAAGCCCAAAGAAATGATATTAGCTCAGCCAAGACAATCTGGGTCAAATTCATTTCTCTCTGTAAAACTCAGATTGCATATGGGTAACAAAAAGACCATATCAGAGCCCAGTTATGAGCTGTTCAAATCTACAATCTACATTTTTTTAAATGACAAGCTACACTAATCCCAGTAGGAAAGGGGATTAGATTCTCTGGCCTTTACCACATGACAGTAAATGACAGCATAATAAATAAAGCAAAGATGATTTCTGACTCCTGCTTCTCACATCGTATCCCGGAGGCGCTTTGCTCTTGTTACAAGTACATTAAGTGTAGGTCTGATTATTTCCTAGGGAGAGCTGACAAGAGGCATATTCTGTAGCAGGGAGCTGCTGGCATGTGTCTGGTGGTTAATATTTATTGGGTACACACTTCTGAAGCCAGAGAGCGATCGATAGTGGAAGTAGGAGAGATTGAGATTGGAACGGCATATCACATACCTAATGCAGATTAGCTCTCAGCTGCTTAAAGATAGCATGGTGTGTTTGACACGTGAAGATGGCTGTTAGCTTCTCTCTTTCTCATGTACTCTGGAAGAACAAGTGTCACTTTAGCAGCCAGAGGGCCCTATAGGCTGTGGATTCTGAGGAGGGAGATATATAAAGGTGGGAATAGTGAAAGAATACATGTGCTATTGAAAAAATGTTGATTCTTTAAAACATTTAAAAGTATTTCATAACATTTGTTTAGTGTTTGTGTGTGTGTGTGTGTGTGTGTGTGTGTGTGTGTGTGTGTGTATCAGCCATCGGGTGTGTACTAGCCATAACGCAACTGTAGGGGTCAAAGGACAGCTTGGCAGGAATCTCTTCTTTCATTCAACTTGGTGGGTTCTGTGGACCATAAAACTGAAGTAATAGACTTTGTGATGGTTTGCATATGCTTAGCCCAGGGAGTGACACTATTAGGAGGTGTGGCCTTGTTGGCATAGGTCTGTCACTGTGGGTATGGGCTTAAGACCCTCATCCTAGCTTCCTGGAAGTCAGTCTTCCACTAGCAGCCTTCAGATGAAGATATAGAACTCTCAGCTCTGCCTGCACCATGCCTGCCTGGATGCTGCCATGTTCCGGCCTTGATGATAATAGACTGAACCCCTGAACCTGTAAGCCAGCCCCAATTAAATGTTGTTCTTGTAAGAGTTGCCTTGGTCATGGTGTCTGCTCACAGCAGGAAAACCCTAACTAAGATAGGCTAGATGGCAAGCCTCTTTACCTGCCAAATCATCTCTTGGGCTCTTTTTATTGACTCTTATTTTGTACGCATTTCTATAAATCTCATCACATGTCTGGATTCATGTGCCCATTCCCATGATCATAGGAAACACAGTTTCATGATCTCCCCAGACTTCCACCTGCTACCCTTTCATAGTTGCATTCTGACTAATTTGACACACTCTCTTCAGGAAGGCCTGGTTATATTGAGATCTTTTTTCCTGTGACCCAAGTTATGAGGTAAATGTTCTACAAATTCATTCTGATTATAATATCTCAAAGCTGTTTGCTATCAAGTTTAGAACCTCTGAAATTCAGGTTAACAGCTTACAAAAATGTTTGCACAGAGGAGGAAAATATGGAGATAGGGTCGCTGTTGGAACAGGAGGAGATAAACACTACAGGCAGCCAGAAGCAGCTCACACAGGCGTACCACACTGACTCATCTCTTAAGGATGAGTCATCTCCATCTTTGCGACATGAAACTCCTTCAGCAGCAGTATTTTTGTAACTGAGGGTGGCCATGTGAACGGAGTTCAGATATTTTAAGTCTGTTTCTTTCTTCAGCTATTTTCCTGTGTGCCCTTCAGTGACAGGGGCTGTGTGGTACAAGTGTCACCACCGTCCCTCTCCAGAGTTTTCCTGTCTTCCTAACCTAAAATGCTGTTCTCATTCAATACCAGTTTCTCACTCTGCTTCCTCCCCAAACCCTGGGCACCGTTCTTTGACCACCATGACTATTCATGCCAACCAACCGTCATATGGAGGTTGCCCTATCATGACATGCTGATTTATTTTCATAAATAAATCATGTTTTTTTTTTTTAAATCATGTGGCAGGATTTCTTTTCATTTTAACCCTGTATCATGTTTGCACACACGTTCCTCATCTTAGTGTGCATCTGTTACTAGACAAGGCTGCTTTAAACTTTTGCATATTGTGAATACCACTTTGGGTGTGGAGCTATGAGTCTTTGCCTAAGACCCCCACTTGCCACTCCTTCAGGAAACACACCTAGAAGTGGCGTTATTGGATCACAGAATAGATAAACACATTTAACTTTTTTTTTTCCAGTACACAGTTGTACATTTTGCACAGCAGTTCAGTTGTAGCATTTTGTATTTCTACCAGCAGGTCACAGGGCTCCAGTTTCTCCACATTTGCACCAATACTCGCTATTCATGTTATTACTATTGTTACTTTGTAACTATAGTCATCCAGGGTTGGTGAGATGCATCCATGGATTAAGACACGTATCACCAAGCCTGATCCATTGAGCTTGATTCCCGAATCCTACATGATGGAAGGAGAGGCCCAAGTCCCACAAATTGTTCTCTGAGTTCCAGACTCATGTCACTGCCTACCCCAGGCAAGCCCTGCAAAATGAATGAATGAATGAATGAATGAATGAATGAATGAACGAACGTGGCCTGCTTTTATGTTTTGGGTTTCCATTTTCATAATGACCAATGGTGAATAGCGTCCTTTCAATTTTATTGGCCATTTTGTATGATTTTTAGAGAAACACAAAGTCCTGAGAAGACAGCCATAACTTTGTAGATTTATAGGCTCACCAGTGACCCTCTATGGTCCAGGCTTCCCCAATCCTTCATGGGAGATTTTGACTACTGATTCAATTTCCTTACGGATTATATCTATTTAGATTTGTTTTTTTTTTTATTAGAATGAGATTTTGTTCATTTCTAGGAATTTTCACACTTCTAGTTTTCTGTCAAAGGCTTGTTCTTAGAACTCTCATAATTATTTTTATTTCTGTAAAATTCCTAGTAACAGGTATGTATGTTGCTGTTTCTGATCACAGTAATGAGTTTTCTCTTTTATTTCTAGTGACTGTAGCCATGTGTTTGTCTGTTTGCAGAGTCCCTAAAGAATCAATTCTTGGTTTTGTTACCATTTTTTCCACTCCCAACATCATTTGTATTCTACTTTTTACTCTTTACTTGGTAACGAAGGCTTTGAATTTAACTTCATTTTTTTTAGTTCATGAAAAATCTAGTCCTAAGTTTCTGGTCTGAGACCTTTTATGTCAGCACAGGCATATCTAGTACGACTTCAATCTTAGTGTTTTGGATTGTAAACACGTTTTCATTTTTTGTTTATCTCAAGATAGTTTGTACTTTCCTTGTCATTTCTATCACGATCCTTTATTGTATGAGATCGTGCAAGTTTCTGTGTACGTTCCACACTGTTGAGCTTTCTTCTTTTGCTGCTCTCTAATTTTCCCAGTGAGACTAGAAAGGATGCTCTGAATGAGGTCAGTCTTTTCACTTTCTTTTGCTAGAGGTCTCATGCAGCCCAGGCTGGCCTCTAGCTCCCTAAGTAGCAGAAGATGACTTTGAACTCCTGATCCTTTTGTCTCCACCTCCAAGGTATTGGAGAACATATTACCGTGCCTGACTCCATCTTCACATATTGTACAAACCTGCTTATGTTCTAGGAGTGGTCTATACTGATGAAGCTCTCATATGCATATGGAAAAGCGTGTATTCTGCTGTTGTTTGATGGGTTGCTTCTCACACATACACGAGTGACCGTTCATGTCAGTGTTCTCTCACAATCTTCTATCTAGGTAAACTATTTATGCCCCGTGGAAGGTTCCAACTAGTATTATAGAGTTGGTCGTCTATCAGATCTAATGATCCTTGCTCCATGTGACTCAGACTGTTAGTGTTTGATGCTTAAAATTTTACAATTCCTATTCTGGATGACTTGGTTTACCCTGTTGCTGTACGATGCTCTTCCGTGCGTCTTGTGTCTTGGGACTACAGGCTTCTTTTGTCTGGCACTAGCATAGCCATCCCTCATCTTATCATTTACCTTCTGTCTTTTTTATCCTCTCATTTGTTTTCAAAGAGAAGCACTTTACCACTTAGGTCCTTTATTTCTTTTTGTACGTTAACCGTTGATTCACAGAGAACGGACTCCTTCCCATTAGTTCTCAAAAGGTATGCTTCTCTGGATGCTGCAAGTTTCTCTTAGTTGAACCCAGATGTCTTCCTTTATCTTTATCTCTCTCTTTTTTTTCCTGATCATTTTCTTTCATCCATTTCAGTAAGGCCTCTTAGAGGGCTTACCAGGTTCAGTCCACACATCAGTTCTTCTGGCCAGGACTGTGTCTTTAGCATGTTTGTTTTATAACCAAACCTGTGGGATGCTGAGTGATGGGGTAGACTCTTCAGTTTTGCCATAGTAACACTTATGATGTATTCCTTTTTGAACAGTTTTCATTTCCTTATGTCAACCGTGTCACCTTTCTTACAGATTCACATGGGCGTGGCTAACGGAG
>JANHMN010000006.1:23747727-23768876 GCA_030674055.1 Rhabdomys pumilio | reverse complement strand
TGTTGGTCATTTTGATGAGTTACTGGTTGATGGCCACCACAGCCTGGATGTTGCATTCTCTTTTACTCTGCACACGTCTTTACGTCTATAGCAACTCTCTTATGGGGCATAGCTGGATTCCATTTATTTTTATTTAATGCGGTCTACCGATTTATATCCCCTTCCTCTCTCTTTTTGGTGCTGGATATGGATTTGCTTTAGCCTTTTTGTATTTATTTTCTGTTCATCTTATAGACATTTGACACCTCCAGTTCCACAGTTGCTGCCTTCCTCAGTGTTTAGTTGATTTAATTTTAATAATATATTTGATCCTCTTATGTGTACCCTCTTGTGTGTATTCTTTAGACATGTTGTGTGCCGTATTCCACAAACATCACATTATCACATTCTGAAGTTATCACAAACTAGTTTAAACTGAAACTGACGACTTCAGTTGCATACAAATCTCCAGCTTTACAACTCCACCTGCCTTACATTGTGATGTCATCAGTGACAATTTTACATAATGTATATTTATTAATGTATACTCACAGTTATTTCCTATGGATATTGTGTTTTGGCCCATGAAGAAAATAAAAGAATTATAAAGGTTATAACAGCATGAATTTCATAATGATTTTTCAGTGTTTATCTTTCTCAGAACTCTTTATTTTGTCCTTTTATTTCACCACGAAGGACTCCTTCATAGTCCTTCTTGATAATAAGCACCCTCAGCTTTTGTTTGTCCTGGAATGTAGTTTTTTCCCCTCATCTTTGAAGGATGCTTTTGTCACTCGCTATAGCCATAGAATTTTCAGTTGACAGGTCCCCATTGCTGTACTTTAAATATTTCATACAGAGGAAGAGGTGGTTGCTTCTGGCCTGTAAGGTTCTTTATCAAGATAGTTGCCAGTAGTTTTGTTGGAGTTTTTCAAGACTTGGTGATGAGTCAGTTGCCCTGCTGCTTCCATTGCCAGAGTGTCTACAGTTACTTTGACGCACGTTTGTACTAGACTCTGAGTTTATGTTACTTGGAGTTTCTTGACTCCCTTAGACTCATGGATTTGTCTTTCCTCACTTGTGGGAGCTTTTTGGCCATTTGCAGCTATATCACTGTCTCTTTCTTTCCTCCTTTTGGATTTCTCTCTTTATTTTCCCTCCGATGTTCTGAAGTCTCTTTGGCTCTGCTCATTTTTTTTTCTTGTTTCTCAAATTTGAAAATTTTGTATAGCTCATCTTCGAGTTTTCTGGTTCTTATCTTGCTGGTTTGAGCCTTGTTTAAAACTTCTCTATCGAGACTTATAAATTAGTTATTGTATTTTCTCAACTCCATTTTTTTTAAAAAATAATTTCTATCTCTGTTGATATTCATATTTTGTTCACATTAGTAAATCATTTCCCCATTTCCTTTAGCTCTTTGTTCGTGTTTTCCTCTCGTTGCTTGAGTGTCTTTAAGACCGTTCTTTTTAATGTTTCTTATAGTTAGACAAAACCCTTGTTTCTTCAGGGAGGGTTTATTCTTCTATTTTTGAATGGGCCATGTTTTTCTGTGTCTTTGAATGCCTTGGGATGTTTTGTTGAAACATGAACATTTAGAAAAAAGCAGCTACCTCTCAATTTCTATAGGCTGGTATTGTGTGGAGTGTTTTATTGGCTGGGTACTGTGGAGTGTGGGGAACTTTGGGGTTAGTCATGAGTAAGGCAAGATATCTTTTAAAGTCCTTTCCAGGCAAATATTCTGTGTGACTTTGTGTGTGTTATTTAAACAAATCTGTATATCCATAATTGCGTTCCAATGTCTTAGTGTCTAGAGTCCTCACTCTTGAGCCCCAGATGTGCTTTTGTGTTCCTCTGCTGGGAAATTTCATTTTCCACATGGGTGGGGCTGTAATTTTCCTACAGTTGCCCGACACCAAGAACCACACAGCCACCTCTGTTCTTTCTGGTGCTATGAGTGATGTGCTGTGCTGTCATTTTGATTCTGTCTCTAATTCAGTCAGGGACCTTTGGGTGGCCACAGACACTTCACAGCATTGCAGTTAAGTTCCACTTGGCCCCTTGCCCAACATGGAATTGACTGGGGGCACTTCTTCCTCTCTGTTTGCCTGGGAAGGACACCAGACAAGTGAGAACAAAAAATGCCATTTCCCCCTGTTTTGAATAGGTTTTTCTTTTCTTGTCTATATTGGACCAAAAATATCCAACTGGTTTTGCTTAACATATATTTACATTTTAATTGACATAGTAATTAATTATACGCATGGCTTAATGTTTCATTTCAGTTCAATTACACCATGTACAATGTCCATATCAGGTGACTGACATGCCACTTCAGAGATCATGTCTTTGTATTGGGGAATCCTACTGGATATTCAAAATCATACCAGGTGTTTGAAATATTCAGTTAGCTCTTGTCAATCATAGTTAAGCCTCCTGGTCTATAAAACCTTAGAAATTCCTCTTGCTTTATCTCATGGCATCTCTGTGATGATTATCCATCCTTTCTCCATCATTCCCTTGACAAAACCCTCATCAGATTTTGATTACTGCTATTTAACTTGCTGTCTATTTGAGGTGCCACTTTGTAGCCTCCACATATGAGTAAGAATGTGCTTACTTATCTTTCTATGTCCAGCCCATTAATGTCACTCAACACAATGTCCTCCACTTTTATACTGTTGCCACCAATGGTAGAATTTTAGTCTTCTTCTGTGGTTGGATCTTCAATGGGATATACATGTATGTATCCATATGGCATATATATATATATGTGTGTGTGTGTGTGTGTGTGTGTGTGTGTATGTGTATGCCACACCTTTTTTATTGATCTTTATGGATACCTAAGTTGAACAAATAAGGTTTAGATCTTTGGTTGGTTTCCAGAGATACATTAGTTATTTAGATCACGCTCAAGTTTTTGTTGGATTGATTGATTGATTGATTGATTGATTGATTGATTGATTTATAGTGCTCCCATGGACAAATGAAGGCCTAGAACTCTTGGCTGTGACATCTTGCCCACATTGCTTCTTTCTTCCATATTAATAGTAGTGAGTGACAAGAGGCAGGTAAAACGACTACACCCAGTGGAGGTGTGTAGCTGACTGCTGTGTCCTGCCATGTCCTGTGATCTGCTGCATTGTCATTGAATGTTTTTGGCAGAAGACACTTTATTACTAAAGAGAGATTGAGGGCACTCAAATATCACGGAGAGCAGTACTGATGAAATGGCACTAATCACTAAGTCACAGTTTTAACATCAAAATTAATTTTCTTTAAAATATGAGCTTTTAAAACTATATTTTACAAACCTCTCAAAAATGGGGGAAAAGAATCCTGAATTTTTAAAGGATTTTATTTATTTTAAAATTATGTATGCATATAGTTTGCGTGTGGTTGAGAGAGTGTAGCTGCTTGCAGGGTCCGAGGAAGGTGCTACATCTCCCAAAGCTGGAGCTGTAGTGGTTGTGAACTACCTGACATGGATTCTGGGGATAAAACTTAATTCCTTTGCCAGAGCAGCATGGGCTCTAACTCACAGAACTATCTCTCTAGCCCGATGTCCTAAATTTTAAGACAGATACTGTTATATACTCCACATGTTAGAGCGTGTAGATTTTTCTACAGTGTCGAAGAAGACAGGGCTAGATTGCAGGCCTGAAATAAAGTATCTTCCTTTCAAGATTGTTAACACTCTCTTCATACACAGAATACACAAATTATAAAATATTCACGAATAGCACCACGGTGCCGCAACTCTCCCTGTGGACAATCTGCACTACCCAAAGACCCCCATAGTATGATGCTAGGAAACTGTCGCTGGGCAGGTTAGGTGGATGAGGAGATATTGACCTTACCCATAACCAGACGTATTCCTCACCTCATCCTTGGTAGAGAATTTACTTCCATGCCTGGAACAATGTGTTGGAGAGAAGGGTTCTGTTCTGCTTACACAAGATGTCGGGAATGCCTTTCTTCTGAGACAGCAGAAATTATATTTTGGCTCAATTTCATAATCTATGAGCATTTTAAAGAAACATTATTTTCCATTTATAACTTTGAAAAAATTGATATTGAATATTCTTAAAATATTAAAGGGTTTTTTTTGTCATGGAAACAGAACTCTGAGGATCCATAGAGATGATTGGGAAACTAGGTAGATGAGTTGTGTTTAGTATGCCACTTGTAGGACCTCAAACAAATTAAAAGAGGAAAAATGCAGTCAATTCACTAGCGTGTACAAAGACAGGTGATATTTTGACACATTTTCCACCATCGAATTAATGAAACCAGTGGTTACGTTGATTTCTCCTACACAAAATCCCAGAGCTGTCTAATGCTAGCAAGTGACATAATTAAATTAATTTACTTTTCTGCACAGAAAATGAGAAACTATGAAATATTTGAAACAGTGAAGGCAGCCATTAAACACCTTCCTAACTTTGTTGGTAAACACATGTAGGTTTTTTTTTTTCTTTTCTTTTCTTTCTTTCTTTCTTTTTTTTTATGTATAGAAAATGGAATGGAAAGCAGAAGTTCTGGTTTCCTTCAGATAATCTAAATTTCTCATTTGCCGAGTGGTGACTGACAATTCACAGAAAAGCAGTTTACAAACACATAGAATTTGTTATTGGTTCAGCCACACAAAATTACTGTTTTAAGCACTTGAGGTGTGATGATGTGTGAGGAAATGCTGTGGGAACCTGCAGGGAGAGACTGCCTCTTTAGGAAAATTCCCTTTGAGGACAAGACTTAGTCTCTTTAGGAAAATTCCCTTCGAGGACAAGACTTAGGACGAATGACAATAAGCTCAAGGAGAAACTTTGCACAAAGGGTAAAACCCAAGGTCTAAGGCATCCAGGAAAGAGAGCTTGACTCTCAGGAGGCAGAGGGGAGTTTTGTGAGAAAGAAGGCATTTATCTGGAGTCTTGAAGAATAGACAGAACCTCAGGTTAGGGATAGGAAAAGTCTGCTCCAAGGAAAGCACCATAGGAAAAGCAAAGGCGGGGAGAGGAGACGGGTCTGGCTAAGAAGCCCTCAGCTTAAGATGGCGAGTGAAAGATACAAGACCGAAACAGATAGAAGAAACTGGGCTCTTCCTTCTCTGCCGTGACTATTCATCTCCACATGAATGTTACTCCCCTGCCTCCCAACGCCCCCCCCCCCTTTTTTTTTGACCAGGATTTTTCTGTGTAGCCATGGCTATCCTGAGACTCTGTAGACCAGGCTGCCCTCCTAAGTTAAGTACTGGGATTAAAGGTGTGTACTATCACAGCCCAACATATCATCTCTTTTGTACAGATAGAGAAGCAGAAATGTAGAGAAATGAAGGACCATGCCTCTTACTAGATAGCAAGACCACTCAAATCCATTTCCAAGTGAATCCCAAGACAGGCTTCTTCTAGCATTTCTGTGTCCCTAACTGAAATGCCAGTAAAATGGGGGTGGGGAGCCCTAGAGAGGCATCCAATGCTCCACATCCCAGCTTAGGAAGCTGGAGGAGGTCAGCAGGTTGGAGTGGATGGAGCATGATTTATCAGTTTTACCTCACAGAGCGACATGCTAGTTGATATCTGATGAAAGTTTAACTTAATAATTTGTCTTACACGTCGCTAGGCTAAAGAGTACCTTGAGTAACTGATAAAATTGTAAGGTTTTAGGTAGTCAATGGCTGTGCCATACGTATTGACAGAGGTCACCTTGGCTCACTGTAACCACCAAAAGTTGGTGTTACTTGTGTAAGGTAATAAAGCTAACAAAGGGCAGGCAATCCAGAATTTAGGGTTGTCTCTATAATGTACAGTTTTGTATCTTATGATTTTCAGGGAGGGGGGCTAAAATCCAGAATAATTTTGACTTTAAAAGTGGATCCAGGGTGCAGGAGGCTGGAGGTGTACTTCTTCAGTTTGGAAGTCAAGTATGCACTTAGCATGCACCTGAGGCTAGACCCTCAGCTCTCCAAAGAGCAAATATGTGAAGAAAGGAGGGGATGAATAAATACATATACAAACAAATACTGCAGTGGTCTTGGTCAATGTCTCTGTGCCATCTACCCTGTGTGGGGTCCAGCTAATCTCTCTTGTCTTCTTTCTCCAGGGACTTCTTGCAGCATCCCATTGGACCATCCCTGTGTGCAGAAATGATTTCACAGACAGTGTCGCCAGGATGAAGTGAGCAACCCAGCAGCATCCACTGAGTTTGATGAATGATAGTAGCCTCTTTCCAATTTCAATTTGCTGTGACTTTTGCTGGGAGTAGGGTCAAGGGGACAGCACTGTTGAAATGTTTTGAACACTAACCTATCAGTAAGGAGAGACTGTATGCAGTTTGGAAAATCTCATTTGTCGTGATCTTTCTCACTCCCTTCTCTTTTCCTCCGCCTTCTCAAAAAGTATAGGGGACAGGTCACACTGGTTAGAAAAACAATTCCCTTGTTGATTTTGTTTTGTCACAATTATTATGTCTGCTTCTATTTTCCGCCAGTTGCTGACGATCCTTACAGTCTAGTTGTAACTACCTTCTTAATTCCATTAGTTTTCCGTTTATTGAGTGACTACTATGCATTACCCTAAACATTCTAGCATCAGCCAGAGCAATGATGATGCAGTGTGGGAGCTCATGTCTTGCCTGCTGTGATTTCCCGTGGAGGTCAACATGACATGCACACAGCCCTTATGCAAAGCTAGGGAAACACCTGAAGGAAGGCAACCACTTTAAGCTATGATAGCTACTTAGAAATTAGAGCAAGGATTGCTTCTGACACAAATAGGACAGTGGGAGGACCTAGGGGTTGGGTTCAATGCTTGTGAGGAGGACTTTCCTTGCTTATATCAGAACCTGGGGCAACTTTGTCTTCTCCAAGTCTTCATGTGACTTGGAGGGTTTGCATAGCAAATCCCTAACCAAACAAAAGAAGAGAATAAAGCATTTGTTATACACTCATATAATCCCATTTTATCCTTAAGTAATTGAAGCATATTTTATTCAGTTTTGATAGACCCAGGGGTAAGTCCTACAATTAGTATGTAGCATGATCAGTAAAGCGTCATGTATGGACACCTGTAAACACAAAACCTCTTTAGACTAATTCAGGAAAGAGAACAGAAAGGCTGGAGAACTGATTCCTGCTAAGTAATAATAATAATAATAATAATAATAATAATAATAATAATAAAAATAAAAATAAACATATCTATTATATTATATACAAATATATCATTATATTTAAATAAATATTACATATTTCAATATAAATTAGAAATATATATTTATATATTTATTTATATAATATTATAAATAAAACATTATTATTTATATTTATTAATATTATATGTAAATATAATATTAATTATATTATATTAATAATAATTAAATAATAATAATTATTATCATTATTATTGGGTTAGGAATTTAAACCAGGACCTCATGCATAGTGGGTAAGTGCTCTACATCCCTAGCCTTCTCTAAGCCCCACCCCCAACTTTTAGTGACTAGAGAGAAGTCTAAAAGGCAATTCATCCTTAAGGTGTAAAAAAGTCTAATTCTAAGTATATATGGAGACCCAGATGATTCAACAAAGCATCTCCTGAACTGAATGTCGAGTTTCTAAAAGGAACTGTTTGAGCAGACTATTTGGTTGTGGGTAGTAGTGAGTTCGATTGAATGGATGTATGGAGTTCGTTTTCCTTCCCTAGGCTGTTATTAGCTTGCAGGTCTTTGAATGTTTAAGCTTCTTATAAGAAACTGAAGCTTTTCAGAAATGCTACACATGCTACTGAGAACAAACATCACTCATCGGGGCTCACATGAAGACTTGGAGAAGACAAAGCTTTCTCTGGAGCTTTTAATACTCATGAATGTAGATTGTTTAGACCAGGGTCTCTATTGTTTTCTTAAATGCTGCTATAAAAAATAATTAATACCTAATAGCTTAAAGCAACAGAAGCGGGCATGGATGAATAATATTAAAGTGTACTGACACATATGCATGGAAATACCATAGTGAACCTTGTATGTGACATATGTGTATGGAAACACCACAGTGAACCTTATATATGGACTTTAAAAATTAGCAAAATAAAACCAAAACGTTAGAAATGTATTTACTTCACAATTTTTAAGCCCAGAGTTCAAAATCAAGGTGTATACAGAGCTACCTCCAGAGCGCCAGGGATTATTCTGGCCTTTACGTTCTGGCCATGTTATCCCTTAACTTGTGGTCATTCCCCCGAAGTCTCTGACTATAGTTAGATGACCTTGTCCTTTCCTTTCTGTCCCTAATGTCCCCCTTCCTCTCTCTTACAAAGACATGTGCCATTAAATTTAGGAAGCACCCAGATACCCTAGGATGAACCCATCATCTTGGGATCCTCTGCTTAATTTCATAAGCAAAGATTCTTTTTCCTGTATGGCCACATGCACAGGATCCAGACAAGAAAATGAGGAACTTCTTTTTTTTCTTTTTGGTTTTTCAAGACAGGGTTTCTCTGTGTAGCTTTGTCTGTCCTGGAACTCACTCTGTAGACCACGCTGGCCTCGAACTCAGAAATCCACCTGCCTCTGCCTCCCAAGTGCTGGGATTAAAGGCGTGCGCCACCACCGCCCGGCAATAAGGAACTTCTTAAACTGAGTTCATTTTCTGACACTGAGAGAAGAGTGTGTGTGTGTGTGTGTGTGTGTGTGTGTGTGTGTGTGTGTGTGTTTCACTCCATTTGAGACCATTGTGGGCAGTCCCATAAGACCTCATTTGCTGACCCACTAAATTGAACTCATGATTCATTAATGTTGTTGCCAGTGACAATCTTAGATCTCAGGCGAGCCTTTGTAGAACCCGGAGATGCATCTGATAGGGAACACTTGCTTGGCCTGGATCCTCTATGGCTGGCTGCACCAAGCTGCGTTTGAAGGAGTGGGTATGGAGGTTAAGCGTGGGGTCAGAATTCTGTCCACTTCAATAGTTATCAGTGAATTCAGTGCAAAGCAATGATATTTACTGATGTATTCTCATGCATCAAGAATTGTGCTAAATGTGAGAACAATAACAACAACAACAAACTAAGTTATGTCCCCTTCAGGCATTTCCTAAATTGTCTCCTATGTTGTAGGATGCAAATGTTTTACACTATGACTCCTTAAGGAAGATTTTTCTCAGTAAAGACAAGTAACAATGAAGGTCTGTGTCTTAAACTTTTGTGTTTCACACTTGAGATAGAGTTTCTGTCCCACTGACATGTGTTGTCAACTGTTTCAAGATGATTTGTCTGCAGTTAAGTGCTCATGTACATTTCTCATGATTGTGTGGGCATTTTCAACACTACAAATACATATAAAAGCACACACACACATGCACACACACATGTACACACCCACACCCACATAAAAGCACACACACACACACACACACACACACACACACACATGTCCACTTCCATTTTAAGCAGGTGACGTAAGAGATGCAAAAATCCATGATTAAGAAAAATGGAATGGTATAAATTATAGCAGAAATGCCTGTCATCGTCCGTATTAACTGCTAAAGTGCCTCCAGGGGGTTAGATTAGAAAAAGAAAATTACTTATCTGTAATTCTTATTCTCTTTAGGTAGCAATTATAATAGATATACACTCTTGGGTACAAGTCATTGGTGTGAGAAGGAGAAGTAGACGGGAAGTCGGCTAAAGAATTCTAACCCTCCAGGAACATGTGCCTTGGGACATCAAGGGCACAATGTATATGGAATGTCATTGCCCTGCATATCATTTCTATCTGACCATCGAGAAGAGCAGGCAGATTTGGTCCCTGGAAAGGGAGAAAGGACTGAGTGGATCCATTATCTCTACCATACTATATTAAATGTATAAAGGTCTAGCCCCAGGCAAGATTTGTGAATTGGGTCTACTCATTTTCTTGCTGAGCCTTGCTACCTACCTCAGGAATCCAATACCCACTTAGTTGCCTTCCTCCTCTCTCTGTTCCTAGGAAATAACTCATTAAATTTATTTACACCAAAGCTGAGGCATTTGCAGCAGAAAGAGCCTTGGAGAGGGAACAAGTAGCCACAGGCCTGGTGCTGGCGTGGCCACCAAGTGGTGCAGTCTGCCATGTTAGTTGGCATACCTTTTTGGGCTCCAGCATTATCATTTAATCTGTGATAAGCATACCAGGGTGATGTGGTTCTTAGGAACACGTACAGAGTGAATAAAAGTTAATTTTAGTTTGAATTGTTTGACTGAAACATTACCTTTGATGGTGACAGTTAAGCTTAGTAAAATGGACCATGGATGTAAAGACTATGTCCATGCATTCTCTGGGACACAAAGGGATATCTGAGGTGCCATGTTTGTACGATCAGAACCTCTGGGATCATAGGTGGGAGTGGCTGTTACACAAAATCCCAAGGCTGTCCTAAATG
This sequence comes from Rhabdomys pumilio, assembly GCA_030674055.1. Taxonomy (NCBI): domain Eukaryota; kingdom Metazoa; phylum Chordata; class Mammalia; order Rodentia; family Muridae; genus Rhabdomys; species Rhabdomys pumilio. The sequence goes on along the minus strand of JANHMN010000006.1, from coordinate 23,758,489 downwards.
GATCTTAATATAACTTGAGCTGAACATATTACAGCATGTCAGAAACCCTGTATGAGAGCGTTTTTCCCAAAGCACTCACCTGGGTACTGGAAGAGAAAATCGGTCTTGAAGGAGAGTGGGAAAGAAGGATCGCCATTTCTGGGTTGGAGGGAGTTTTTCAACTGGGAGGGGGGAGTTTTGTTGTTGTTGTTAAGTGCAGATTCTCTGGTGCACATCTATTTGAACACACAGACACAAATGGCATTTCTTCCTCTTTTCTCCACGTCAGGCTATGCTTCTCCTTAGAGGGATTTCTGATCAGACCGAGCAAATATTAAGAGGCACTGCCCAGCTTCCAGAAGGTTTTCTAGGGAAGAAAGGATGCAGAGGTTCTTATGGGGCTATGGTTTTAGATATGGTGTTCTCTAAGTTTTCATGTGCTGGAAATCCGGTCCCCAGAGTAAAGCTATTGAGAGGTGGTGGGGTCTTAAAGAAAGGGTGTCAGGAGAGGCGATCCAGTCTTGTGGCAGCATCCTCATGAATGGATTGCTGACATTCTTGAGAGTCCTGGGTTAGTTCCCTTGAGTGGAAATTAACTTTGTAAAAACGAGCATTGGTGGAACTGGGTTCCTTGAGACTTAGTTGTTATAAAGGCTGTGCATTTCCCTTCTGTGACTCTTACACATGTGTTCCTTCCACGTACTTACTTCTCCTTTCTCCTTCACTATCTGAGCCAACTAGCAAACCAGATGTAGCTGCCCAATTTTGTGTACCATTACAGGCCAAACCAAACTTCTCTTTATAACTTGCTTGACTGCAGGCACTGCAAGCTCCTTTACTAAGACCCATGCCTTATAAATATAGTCACATGAGCTTGTTACCTGGTTTGGCCATAGTCTTGGTTCAGTTGTAACCAGGTCTCATATATGGCTTCCCCCTAGGGAACCTCCCAACATAGAGATAAGTACTTCATAGAGGGATGAGATACTCTTTATAATAAGCTGTTAATGAATGTGGTACAGGTGTGTTTATCTTGAACTCACATCCTGAGACTTCGATGCTGTTCTATAACCAAAGGCTGCATGGAGGCCAGAGGAATGCATTCTTACCGTTAATTACCCATCTTAGGGAACAAACAGTGCTAATAGCTATAGATAGAGCAGAAACCAAGACACTGTTCCTGTTAACATAGCGTTTACTGTCTAATGAGGTGGTATGTGTGCATTTTAGGTGGCAACCAATAATACAGAATTTTAGAGGCCATTGTATGACACCATGTTTATCTTTTGAGGTTTCCAAAAGCCTGTAATGTGGAGATATCTGGAGAACAGAATTATCCATAGTTTTGCAAAGCTATAAAACAATTGATTAAAAAATTACTCTGGATAGTTAGAAATTCAGAGCTGTTCCTAAGAAACAATTTGAATAGACAGCTTCTGGACTTCTTATTTGAATAATAAGACCACATGAGAGCAGACAGAGTTGTGTCGTAGGAGACTGGACACTTATCTAGAACAATCCACAAGCTCCATGACAAAATTAGTCTATTGTAATTGCCTCTTTCTCTTCTCCTCTGCTTCCCCTTCATAGCTACAGAAATGGCTTCTTAGCATTTATAATCCTCTATTTCATTCGTTCATCCATTCATTCATCCATTTATTCATTCATTTCTTTCAGTGCCAGTAATCAAATCTAGATACTACAGACCTTAGGTAGGTGTCTACCATTTAACTACATACCTGGTCTTCTGCAGTCCATTTTTATCTGAGAAGAGCATGGGTCAGTAACGATTGCTTCCTGCACTCCACCTCTCCTTTTGGTCAGGAGGGGGACACCAGCGCCAGGCTTTATGTCTGTTTTTCTCATAAATCTGGTGATTGCAGACTTCCTTGGAAACAAACTCATGGTATTTTCTGGAAGCTGAATCCTTACCCATGGAATGTAGCCAGCAGGATATATCTTGGTTGTCCAGTATTGCCTATCTTAAGTTAATTTGGAATGTATGTACTGAGAAGCTTAGTTACCTGGGAAACTCCACATAAGCTATATTATAAGAATGGAGATGTTGTTTAGAAAATGGAACTCTTTTGTGGGTGATAGGATCTTTGCTTAAACATGCCATGTTAAGGTGAAAAGAAACCTTAAACAGGAATGCCAGCTAGGAAACAAAGATGATGGATGTATACTTGTCTGTAATTATACAGTAAACATAAATTCATAAAACGCTAATTAATAAAGATTTTTAAATGATAAAAAAAAATGCCATGTTAATCTAAGCCAGAGAGCCTCTGACTGATGAGGACCTGAAGCTTTGATGACAGTTCAAGACTGTCCTGACTTCCTCTGGGCAAGCTTGGCATCAATGAGAAACTGATTCATTTGAGACCAAGGAACAAACCATTCTGCTGTTACCTCAATGTAATGTTGTCTTTAGTGGTAGCTGTCTCCCTTAACAGTTTCACCCCTGTTTCATTTGATACGTTGTTTCATTCATGCATCTACTGAGTCTCTCACTTGGAGGATATTTATTGTGTGCCCATCACTTGCCAAACATTCCTCTAAGTGTGGAGGACATAGTAGGGGGCTAAGGGACAAACATCCCTGCCTATGTGGAGCTGACTTTCCCATGGGGGCAGTCAGAGGCAGTCAATACCTGTGTGGAAGTAAACAACAGTAAATGGAAGAAAGTTGTAGGTTCTGTGAATAAGAGTAAGAGAGGTGAAGGTAGATAAGAGGAAATGAGACGGAGAGTGTGGCAGGAAGGGAGCAGGGTAAGTGGCAGGGTAAGCTTCTATGGCAAAGTGACAACAGATTGAACCCAAGAAGTTGTACAGTGTGAACACAGGAAAGGAGTGTGACCTAGGGAGTGGCTGGGAAGGAAGCCTGTGTGGCCAGCATGAAGCACTGGCATCATGATCCAGAGAGCTACCTGCTGTTGGCTTTCAGGCTAACTTTAGGGGTCACGAGGAAGGCTTTGGGGTATCCCTTTAGTGCTATGAGGTACTGTGGGATGCTTTGGAGCAGAGGAATACAATGATGCAATGTGTGGGTTTTAATATACCATTTTATCAACTCTTGGAGGATTTTATACAATGTCTTTTGTTTAGTTTTATTTTGTCCGGATAAGTGTTTTGCTTGCATGTATTCATGTGCACTGTATATGTGCCTGGTAGTCACAGAGGCCAGAGAGGGCCTTGAATAACCCTAGAGCTAGAGTTCGGGCAGTGTGAGCCACCTGGGGTTGGTTCTGTGCCAAACCTAGATCCTTTGCAAGAACAGCAAGTGCTCTTAACGGCTGAGCCATCTCTCTAGTTCCATCAGTGTATATTGATCACAGTCATCCCTCTAACTCCTGCAAGATTCACCCCCCACCCAGCAATCCCCTTTAAATAACCCACTGGGTCCAATTTGTGCTGTTCATATAACCCTGGATGTGAAACCATCTGATAGAGTATGTTCTACCGACCAGAAGCCAAACCCTTTAAGAGAACTAGCTTTTCTCCTTCAGACGTCATTAACTGTCAACCGCTCTTTGTGAGCCTCTCCTTCCTCTGTGTTAGAATTCAACCTGTATTTCTAAATTACCTAAATTATCCTATTAAAAATTTCCATTTTTGCCTTTTATACTTAATCTCCAAACTACTTGTTTGGTTTTTTTTTTAATTAAACGTTTTACTATGTGTATTCATGTGCATGGTATTGTATTGTATTATATAAGCACATTTTCAAGCTAGATACCATTTTACATGTTGAACATCTCTATCCCAGATCCCTCCACTCCCCCTTCTTCTTTCCTCTTCTCACCAGTCATTTTTATTCCTCTAGATAATTTTACGTTTACCTTCATGGCAAATACACATACATCATGCTGTGTGTCCGTATATTTTATTTTATTTTGACAGTTTCTTTGTGTACCCTTGGCTGTCTGGCAGCTCTGTAAACCTTGGAGTCACCGAGATCCGCCTGCCTCTGCCGCCGTGTGCTGGGATTAAAGGTATGCACCTCTACTGCCCTGCCAATGTATCTATATAAGGGACTGCATGCATGTTGAGGGCAGAGGTGAACATTGGGTGCCCTCCTCTCTCCACTTTATTTATTGAGACAATGTTGCTCACAGAAACTTGGACTCACCAGTTAGCTAGACTGGCTGGCCAGAGAGCGTCTGGGATCCTCCTATTTTTCCTTTGTAAGCACTCCAGTTACACACCACCATGCCTGGGTTTTATGTGGGAACTAGGAATCAGAACCCAGGACTTCACACTTGTGAGGTGAGTACTTTAGTGTAGAAATCATCTTCCTAGGCCCCTTGTTCTGCTTCTTAAAGTCTCTTACAGTCTTTACTGGTAGCAACATCTTCTGATGGCCGTTGTGCAGCTCCCCCAACTCTGTTCCCTGGGGTTCTAGCAGGTGGCCCAGTGCCATCTTGGGTTTTGTAGGAATTCTTTCTGACTGGGAATCTTAGCTGCCTTCTGCTATGGATTCTCCTGATATATTGATATTTGTGTTTATTACCAAGTCTTGATATACAGGACACTCTGCTAAGTACTAGAATTAACAGTTTGGGTGAGAGCCATTGTAGGGAAACAAAAGGCCACATGGCTAGACAGCATGGCTATGAATAAGCATATCAACTGTGAGTCAGCATTAAATGACCAGCACTGGATGACCGGGACACTCCAAAGCAAACATTCATTTCGTCTGTTATAACTGTCCCTGCCAGAGTAGCACTTTGTGTGAGTCTGTATGGTTATGGTGCCTTTGTCTTCACTAGAGAGCCTGTGTGTATGTCTCAAGGCCTGTGTGCCAGTCTGCCTGTGTCGGTGTCCATCTATGTGGGCCTGTATGCTGATGGGTGCTTGGGTGTCTGCTCACAACTGCCTGCCAGCATGTGTGCTGGTAAAGTATGTGTTATCTATGATCCTTCACATTCTCTTTAGCCTCCTATGATTGGCCTTCATTTGTGGCATTAGAGCTTGGACTTCACAGCCATTTCTGTCTTTGCATGACTTGGAGTCTAGTGGACAGACAGACATGGAGACCTTCAAATTATAATGTGTCACTGATGAATAGGCTGAAGATAAAAGACAATATGGGAGCTGAGGGGAAGAAGAGTTCTGCTCTGTTGGCAGGCTTCAGGAAGTGAGGCAAGATATGTATGACCTGTGATCTTCTTGACTCTTCATGACATTTTACCCTTTGCTTTTCGATATATCGACCGCATCAGAGCTATGGACCCTTCCTATAAGCTCAAGCCAAAAGCCAATAGAAAACAGAAAAAAAAAGTTCTGTTGGCGTGGGGAGGTTTCTAAATCAGACCCTTCCCGGCCCTACAGGATTCTGAGCTGGCCCAGTTATAATGCTTTGAAGGTCATTGGCTGATAACCATCCAGAGTACAGCCAGTTGGTTGGATTCCCATGTACGGCTTTCCTTGGGAAACTCTAGAAATGAACTCAGAGTAAGAAATCAAGTGCATTCTGAGCCCGAGAACCTGCCCTCCGCTTGTTGGAAGGAGGGAGGTCAGGATGGAAGCCCAGTGTTTATCCAGTCATCCTCTATTGTTAGTCGCTGGGTTTACTCTTCTGGCTTCCGGGTGTGCATGTCAGCGAGTGATGCTACCTTCCGTGGCTTGTGATTACATCTGTTTGGAGGTATCCCTCTTCCTGCCCTGATCAACAAATTGCATCAACATTTACTCCAGAGAGCTGGGTGAGTGGGGTAGCGCAAAGGCAGCGCCAACTTCAGCATTAAACTTCAAGCCATTTCCAGAGCCATTCAGGGTTCCCACATTGTTGCCCCATGACTTGATACAACACAGCGTCCTGCTCTGTGGCTGTTACACTCAGACCTCTTTTGCCTCCCTCTCCCACCTAGTGCCTAACTGATCTTTGGCTCTTTGCTTTTAAAGGGAGCCATTGTAAATAAATGCAGGGTGGCAGCAGGTGTTGAGGGAGAAGGCTGTCAGTCATCAAGGCTATTCCCAGAGAGTACCACAGGCTGTCTAAGGCAGATGAACAGTGTGTCTCATGCCCAGCATCCCTGGGTGGTTTTCTGGACCTTAGACAGTGTAATTATTTCAGCTATGGCTCCAAGGAATGCCTGGTTCTGGAACTAAATCCATGTCTGGGCTTATGATGAAGTAGAGGTGACCAGCTGGGGCAAGCAGGAAGGATAGATAAGGAGACCCAGAGGAAGAACTGGATTCCCCTGAACATGTGAACAATGAAACAGCCATACTGTTACATCAAAAAATACCTCAACTTTAAACTAAAATGTGAGTCCCACTAGAGGAAAAATGGGTACTTGTGCGGCTGGGTGGATGAAGGGGTTCAGGACTTAGAGGCATAATGTGAAGTAGACTTCTGGAGTTCCAGTTTATCTCGGGGGTGGGGGGTGGGGGGAGGACTGTGGAAGCAAGTGCTGTGACTGTCTTGTGACAAGTTTGCTTTCAGAGGTTTAGATTCAGTTTGAAAATAGATGATGCAGCAAATAATTTTGCTTGGGGAGGTGAGGAGAAGACAGAGGAGGTGACATTTCATCTGAGTGCTCCACAAATATAAATATCTGAGCCGATTCAATAAAATCCTCCTCAATGTTCAACCTTTCGATTTCTTAGATGCAACACATGAGAAAAGTAAAACCAGCTATTTTTATAAATTTGGAAGAGGGTATTCTAGTAGAGAAGAAAGTTCTTATTGTGTTGGGGACATTAGATAGAGCCAGGGTGACCAGACTGAAGGTGGGGGAAGGGTTGAGCCTATGCAAACTGCTCTTTTGTTCAATGGTCTCTTTCTGAAGCAGTTTTCTTCTCAAAGAAATTGAGCTTAGCCTGAGTCCTTGAGTCTTGGTAGGGTCATCTACATTTTCTTTAAGCTAGAGTTTCCTCACTTCCCTCTTTCTCCCCCTTCCTCCTCCTCCTCCTCCTCCTCCTCCTCCTCCTCTTCCTCCTTTTTCCTCTTCTTCCTCTTCTTCCTCTTCTTCCTCTTCTTCCTCCTCTTCTTCCTCTTCCTCTTCCTCTTCCTCTTCCTCTTCCTCTTCCTCTTCCTCTTCTTCTTCTTCTTCTTCTTCTTCTTCTTCTTCTTCCTCTTCTTCTTTCTTCTCCTTCTTCTTTTTCTCCTTCTTCCAGACAGTTTTTCCGTGTAGCTGTGGCTGGCCTGGAACTCACTGTACAGATCAGTTGGCCTTGAACTCAGGGCAATATGACTGCCTCTGCCTTTGATGTCCTGGGATCAAAGGCATGTATCACCACACCTGGCTAAGCTGATTCTTGTAGTGGATACCGGAATATTTCTTAGGAAACTGAGTCTAGCCATTGTGTAGAACTATCCTTATGAGATGCCTGAAATTATTGGGACAGAATGTCTTTGCTTTGTGGAGATGAGGACCAAGTGAAGGCAAACAAAGCTGTTTGTTTAAAGCAAAGGGAGTTAGCCACCATCACCTGTCATTTGGAGATGAATAAGTGAAAGGCAGGTGGAGGACTGAGAGGACCCAGTGTGCAAAGAGTGGAGTCTGTGGGCTGTGAAAGCAGGGAGAAGTGGGCATGCCAGACAGTGGTGAGAAGTGTGTATTTCACTTTCTCAGGCTGAGCCAAAGTTGGAAATAGAGACAAAATAGTATGTGATTAAATCCTGGATATTTGTGACTATTGTCACAGGGGAGATAGTTGAACTTCCTGAATGACTAAAAACGACAATGCCTGCCTTTTCTCCATGGCCATGATAGCCATGGCCAACTAGATTTCTTGGCTGATCCTCAAAAGTCATGAACATAGTTTCTGTGTTAGCTATGTATTGCAGGTCAGAGTTCTGTGTTTATAAACAGCATGGAAACTTGGTTATTTATTTTTCAATTATCAGTCTTACAAATAGATTATTTGGAGTTTAAGTTGGGACTGAGAAAAGTCTGGAGAGCGTACAGGATGGACCAGGCGTGGGAGGAGCTTAATGAAGAACAGGCAAGTGTAAGGCCAGGCTGTGTGGACTGTTTCCAAGGGTCCAGCATCTACTCTCCGCTCCTGTTCTCTGCAGCTACTAAGGATACAGCTGAGACAGTCCAGAAATTGTCTTTGATAGATAGTCAGTGGTTTCTCTTCTTTTGATGTTTTAATTTTTGTTTTCTTTTCTCACATACTTATCACACACAACTATAGGTTTTGTAAGGTCACATTTGTACAAGTGTATAGCAGGTACTTTGAACTCAACAATTGTCTCCCTCCTGTGATTCCTACTTATCTCTCCAGACATCTCCATTGGACTCTCATATCCTATGTGCATGTATGACTTTGGGTACCAAGTGAAATCTTGGATCGACAAGTAAAAGAAAACATGTGACATTTGTTGTTCTGAGTTGGACTTCTTTTCATAAGTTAGACTCTATCTCAGTAAAATGCTTGGACTCTTTGTGATGCAAGTCAGGAACTGGGTGCTAGATTATTGCTATGAAGATAAATACAGAGAGGACACAGTTTATTTTGTTAGCAGTTCATGTTACATTAATAGAAAATCAACTTGCTTTTTCTTTAGCCTTCCCCCAATCCTGCACGACTTGTTGAAAAGGGATTTTGTTTCTCTCCCTCAGCTAGTATCAGGTGTCTTACTAAGGTGGTTGAGTAAGATAGTCAAAATATTTTCATAACGGTCATAAAAGGTTTTACAATACACTTGCTGTTTATGGGCAGACTGACATGCTGGAGGAGTTGTCATGGCTGTGATGGGAACACAGAGAGAGACTGGAATTTCCCTTGGAATTTGCTGAAATGTGTTAATCCTGGTCACAAAGCTAAGTATAAAATTTTAGTGGCTTCTGAAACTGTCACCCCTTTTTTATGTCCCCTGTCTGAAACACTCCGGAAACCAATGGAATCCAACAGAGCTAAACGTCTTTGCTCCTGTAAACTGTGGTTATGAGGCCATGTCCTCTTGCAGGCAGAAGGTGGATGACAAAGAAAATGAAGATCAAATGTCGTCTTTTGGATAATTAGTGGCGTGAAATACAACAGCAATACTAGTGTTTGCGGGGGAGGGGGGTTGTCACTTTTTTCATTGACATTGAAGTATTTTTTCTCCTTTCAAATTCAAATAGTATCATTGTTTTCATATAGAAAAATTGTATCAATTAAAAATTAATTGAGGAAAAGTTTGTCTGGCTTTTAAAATGCAGGAGTGAAAACATCGTAAAAAACATTCCTGTGGGATGAAGCAGGAAAGCAACGTCTTTTGTGGGATTTGGAAGGAAAGGGTGAACAATCAGCATCCTCTTCCAAGGCCTACAGTGAATAACATAGCTTAATGACCCTGGTGGTATAAATTCCTGTGCATTAACAATGGTAGAAAGTTATGGAGACACACTCATTATGTGGCCTGCACAAACAGTATTGAGAGATGATTAGAACCCAGCAGAAGTTCCTCACCAGCAACTCTGAGCTCTGACTGCATTTTTCCATCTATACTGAGGGCAGTGTATAAGTCTTGAATGATGGTGTGTTTTCTGTAATGGGAAATTCGATTTCCTCCTCTGTCTTCAGAGGGATAATATTCACGAGAGTTCATCTCTGAGCTTTTATGACTTTGACCACAGAGATAGGAAGACAAGGGAATGCTCATAAAAATGTTTAACTGCCCCCCCACAAATGATATTTATTTTGTATTTGTTTTACATTATCAAGTTATTTTGCTGTTTAAAAGAAACAGGAGTGGGGCTAAGGAGATGACGCAGTTGGTAAAATGCTTGCCAGGAAAGCTTGATGAGCACCTGTGTTTGACCCCTAAAGCCCATTTTATTTTTTAAAAAGCTGGTAAAATTAACTGTAGAAATATATGAAACTATCAAGACTGAAAAAAAAAACCCACCACAAACAGAAAAAGTTCACATGCAGTGACCCTAAAAATATAACACAGACAGACAGAGAACAACTTGTGTAGGTAGCTCCAGGGCTGAGGCAGTGGAGAGAGCAGAGTCTCTGAGGTTTACTGGTCATCCAGTGTAGCCCAGTCAATGGGCTCTAGGTTCAGTGAGAGACCCTGACTCATACAAGATGGAGAACAGTTGGGGTATTTACCAATAACCCCTGTGACTTCCACACACATGAGCATATACATAGCATATAAATAGGATCTTCCCATCCCTTTGTCTCCCTCTCTCCTCCCCCCGACTGTCCAAGTACACTAGGGTATCTCTATTAGATCAGAAATTAGAAAAGGAAAAGTACTTCCAGAAACTTCTCACATTTTTAAGCCGTCCTCTTTCCAGTAACGGGGCATCTTCTACCTTCTTGTTGATCTGTTATGAGGAGCCACTGGAAGTGGCTTATTGTTAGGTTCATTCAGTCAATTACCTTTGTTAACATCAATACATGGTCTCACTGCAAAATTAAGGGTCCTTTTGAGCTAGTGGTGATCCTCCTGCCCCAGCCTCCCTAGTACTGGGATTATAGGACCATATCATCAGTAACTCTCCTGAGATTTCACATCAACATACCAGGTACATGAGTGTTAATGAGGACATTCATGTTATCTACTTTGTGACCTTGCCAAGCACATCTGTGTCTTTCAATCTTTTGCCTTTTTGCTCAATGACCCTTTCTGATCTTTCTTCTCACAAGCTAGACTGTATCTTTGTTTGTACACATGTATAAACACCCATAAACATAGCGATCCTGACCATTGGCTTATATAGGAGTAAGATTATGTGGACATACAACACAGTGTGATTTGATTTGGTATCAAGATTTGATACCTAAGACACATTATGGGATAGTTTTTGGCAGCCTTCCTTTCATTCGCT
>JANHMN010000006.1:23602186-23747717 GCA_030674055.1 Rhabdomys pumilio | reverse complement strand
CATAGTCCAGGACCCAGGGAATGGTGCTGCCCATGGTGGTACTGCAATGACTACAACCAAGATAATCCCCATAAGCATTTCCAGAGTCCCTGCTCTGAGCAGATTCTAAATTCTGTCACATTGATAATTAACACGCAGGCGTGAGTACTGGAATTTGGATTCCCATCACCAATATACCAAAAAAGCCAAGAGGGCTTGGTAGTCCACCTGAAATCCAAGCACTTAAGAAGTAAAGGTCTAAGTCAACTAAGTAAAAATGGGCAAGTTTCAGGTTCTGGGATAGACTCCACTCCAGTAAATAAGGTAGAGACTGAACAAGCAAGACCTGTATTGACCTCTAGCATCTATAATGCATGTTCATACATAGTCACAGTGCCAGCAGATGTAACACGCGTCTGTAAACACACATGTGCATATCACACACACACACACACACACACACACACATGCATGCATACATACATACACACACACACACACACACACACACACACACACACACGGCTTTAAAAGAAATTATTTGAATAATAGCTCTAATATCTTGCAGACAAGTAGGGAGGAACTCCAATCTTCCCTGCACTGATGCACCCTGTCCTCTTCTTAAGCAATTGGGTCTGTCTTGCTCAGCATTGGTGCTGTTCAGAGTCAGGTGATTTCTATTTGTGACTGTTGCTCCTTTAGTGATGCCAGCAACTCCTGAGCACAGAGACTGAATAGCTGGCTTTCCTCCTCCCTTAGCACCACTTTGCAATATTTATAAAGAAACAAATGCACATATATGCCAGCCCTGTAAAGTCCTAACCCTCTGTGTCTTCTGCTATCAAGTGTTGGGCATACAAGGTGACAGGACAGGCTCTGGTGACAGTCCAAACATGCCATTCCATGTGACTACTGCCACTGTCTGGAGCTCATTGGAGCCCAGCCCTTCAAGTGCCATGGAATAACTTTGTCTCCTATTTCTTGATGCTTGATGGATAGCTACAAAGTTGGCCAGCCAAAATCTCATGTAGGTTAGTGGACAATTCATCTCATTCAAAGGCTTTTGGGACCTACTACAGGGGTGGAGAGGTATTTGGATGAATGTTAGTTGTTGGCCTTACCCTAGTGGCTCAGAGTGCCATGCAAATGTTGCTGGAATCTGGGGAGAATGAGAGGCAGGAGGAGATAGGAGAAGTAGAAAGAAAAGAAAGAACATGAAGGCCAGGCAATACATACCTTTATTCCCAGCACTCAGGATGCAGAGGCAGGTGGATCTCTGTGAATTCGAAGCCAGCCTAGTAGCCTTGTCTACAGAGTAAGTTCCAGGACAGCCAGGGCTGCACAGAGAAACCCTATCTCAAAACCAAAAACTTAAGCAAACCAAACCAACCAAACAAGCAAAATAAAAAGAAAAGAAAGAAAAGCCATGAGAAGGAACAGAATGTTGTTGCTTGGAGACAAGAATACATTGGGTTACTATCACAAAAATCAAACATGCTAACTGTCTTATAAACAAACATTAATTTTTGCAGCAGGGACTGTAGTTCATTCTGGGCGAGCGTGTTACCTGTGAGGTATATTGCCAGACTTTGTCTTACATTAAAACAACAAAACACAAAACCCAAGACAGGTTTCATTGAGTTGCCCGAGAAGGCTTTGAACTTGCAATCCTCTCAGCTCAGCCTCCCATGGGTGTGCAGGCCTGCACCATCAGGCTGGCCGCAGATGTATTTTTCAGACTCTGGAGGCTGGAAGTCTAAGATGTCAAGGTGCCAGCTTTCTGGTTCATAGACAGAGCTTTCCTGCTGTTTTCTCATTTGGTAGAAGGAGTAAGACAGGGCTAGAACCTCTTTCAGTTAGTATTAATACCATGCATGATGGCTTCACCCTCATGGTTATAACCTCTCAGGCCCTAACACCTCACACCATCACACTGTGACTGGAACTCTCACAGATGAAGTTGGGGAGGGGAGGACAACACATCTGAGGGCTTACCAACAGGAGTTTTCTTGGAAGTTGGTCACTTCCTCAGAATCAGCAGGGAGAGAGCGCACTGGAGTTTTTTGTTTATTTGATTTATTTATTTAAGTTTTTTTCCCCCAAAAGGTTGAATTTTTTGTTTTTGGATAAAATCAGAACATAAAATTGGCATCCTTAAAGAAATCAATTTTTAATAACTTCACATTTAAGGCTCTGTAGATTTCCCTTCTGTATACATTTTCTTGCTGTGAACCCAGTTTAATGGTGCTCTGAAGCTTTAAAAAATCCAACTTCTGAGTGAAAAGGCTCATTTTTTTTCTTGGTATTCTGGGGATTCTTTTCTTCTTGCGGCCCAAGGCTCCAACACTATGGCCAGAGGAAGGGTCCAGAAGCATGGCTGTAATAACGCAGGTTGAAAGGGGCGTGGTTCCCCTCAAACATGAGCTTGGGAGGCACCTTGGCTTGGGAGGCACCTTGACAGTTTTCCTGACCAGAGCAGGATGAAAAGGTAACCAGCTCTCAGAGCTTCCTGTGGGAGTTTGGATCTTGAAGGCTTTCCAGAGTTTCCTGTGCTGAAATCTGCTATTGGATTTTTCCCAGGAAGCAGCTTACCACAGACAGAGCAACAACAGCACAGAGAAAGGGCTCCATTCAGGTTCAGGGTGGCAAGCCATTGGATGTATTAGAGTTACTTACAGGAACTTTTTTTTTTCCCATCAGACTCCGCAAAGGAGCCCGACAGGATTCGAACTGGCACGGGAAGGACCGCGCCTGACCTCTAGAGGTGGACGCCAAAGCCACTGCGCCACAGCGCGCTCGCTTACTTACAGGAACTTAAGTAAGTGATTCAAAGCCAAAATGTCCTACTATGGTGTAGACTGACAGAAGCTGCCACTCTGAAGAATCCCAATCTTACCTGTCTTGTATCTCTTCTATACTCTAGCATCTCCAAAGACCACACATGCCTGTTGACTTGGTGAGAGGAATCTCAGCTGTGGGTTTGCTGACTCTCTCCATCCTTCTTCAAGGGAATAACATTATTACCATTCCTATAGGCATAGCTGCAATTGCTCTGTTCTCTGTCTTGTGACTGTTACTGCACACTAAGGACCTGTAGGTCACTACAGAACTTCTTCTTCACAAAGGCCAATGGTCATGTCACATCCAGGGGAAACAGGTCAACAATTACAAAGGCTTAGTCCTCGCCATGTTGCTTCTAGGAGGTGGTGGAGCTTTAGGAGATAGAAGCACCCCTGAAGGTGATATTACCATTTCCTGTCTCTCTCTTTGTTTCCTGACTACCATGAAGTGAATTGGCTACCACACTACCTGCTGCCACCATGTGCTCCCTCAGTACAGACACACAGGCACATAGGCAGTAAGGCCAAGCAACTGGGGACTAAAACCCATGAGCCAGAATCAACCTTTTCTTCTTATGTGTGGATTGTTTCAGGCATTTTATCATAAGGATGGAAAATTGGCCCTCACATTTCCAGAAAGATGGAAGTCTAAGCTGTTGAAGGCACATTAGGAACCAGCCAGAGGCTACAGATAGGCAGCATTGGTGGGAGAATAGGGCCTGGCATGGTCTCTGCCTGTTGGAATCTGAAGGCTGACAATGCTCTGCAGACACAGTTCACAAAGACACGCTGCTCTCTAGTAACAACACGTGGAGACACTGACAGGCAGAGGACAAAATCCTCAGGCACCTGGGAAGTGAACAGGAACGCCATAGACAATGCTGTAACGAAGAAGGTAAGTGCTCTTTGACCCCACTCATGGGAGATGCTCACCCTGAGTGGTGAGACTGCAGCTGTGTGCCACCATGCCCAGCCTCATGCTGGGCTCTCCCAGACAGCTTTAGGGGGATATGAGCTACAGGACATGCTAAGAGCCCATAGTCAGTGTGTTAACTTACCCGATTCCAGGTTAGCCAGAGCTGTGCACATGCATCGTGTAGTTGCTTTTAGCGGTAGGTTTTAGAATGTGTTCATTGCCCATGCTAAAACTCTGTACCCATGCATTGTCATCTCACAAATCACGCTCCAGGCCTCTCCCTCAATCACCACTGATCTACCTTCTGTTGCTCTAGATTTCCATACTCCAGACTTTTGAGTGGAGTCATACAGCATTTACCATTTTGTAACTGACTTTTTTTTTTTTTTTTTTTTTGCATAACGTCCTCAAAGTTCATCCATGCTGTGGTATGTGCCAGAATTAACCTTCTTTTCAAGGCTGCATACTATTCCATAATTCCATAGTATCAACCGCTTCTATACTTGGGTGGTTTGTGGCCTTTAACTATGATTACTGCTTTTGGTTGTCATTAATGGTGGTGTGAGGAATTTGTGTGTCTTCCTTCAGTTCTCTTAGGTAAAGCTGCTGGTTATTCTGTTTAGCCATTAAAGGTACTGTCAGGCTTGCCATTAAAGCAATGTATTATTGTTTTTTTAGTAATTTTACATGCATGAATGCAAAGTATACATATGTGTGCATGTGTGTGTAAGCGTGCACGAGTTTGTGAATGCACATGTTGGGGCCAGAAGTGTCTTTCTCAGTTATTTTCCACATTATTTCCTTGAGACAGGATCTTTCACTGAACCTGGAAGTCACTGATTGGTTAGGTGGGCTGGCCAATAAACTCCAGGGATCCACCTGCCTCCCCTCCTCCCTAAGGTGCTGGGGTTCCAAACATGTACCACCTTGCCTGGATTTATGTGGGTTCTGGGGATCTGAACTCAGGTCTTCGTGTTTTCTGTGGCAAAGCACCTCACTTGCTCAGCCATCTCCTTAGTGCTTTTATATGGTTTTATTGCAAAAGAAAAAAAATAGGTAGAATGACCTTTCAACTCTTTATCTGTTTTTCAGATAGTGATGGTCAAGTGCTATGATGAGCAGCCCCTTGGTATCCATCCTCCTGCCCAATCAAAAGGAGGAAACAAAGGCAGGAAGTATTTTTATGTGCAATACAAAGCAAATGAGGAAGAAAAATCCTTGCCTAATCACATCTTCAAGGAATACTGAGGGAGCTGTAAGCTTATGGATAGTTATGACTTTCTATGGCCGTGTTTGCTCGCTGACAATTGAAACACAGCAAAATGATTTTTTTAAAAAACAGTTCAGAAACAACTGCCCCAAGGATCCTAAATGTAAATCTCAACATTAAGCCAGTCCTCCCTTTCTCTGCCCCTTGAATCATTTATTTAAGTGGCAATAATAAAAGGTGTCAGCAATTCAGTCTCGGGCTCTGGGACATTTCCGTGTGGTGATCTTTAAGTATTCCGTGCTGACACGTGAGCCGTTCCTACCATTTCCTATGAGATACGGCGTGGCTGAGGGGTCAGGCATGCTAATGATAAAATTACCATTTACTTTTTACTTGGTAGACCCAGCGCCTGACATTATAAATGTAGGAAACCTTTCACCTGCAGCTCTTCTGCTCTGTGAGGGAATATCTCACTGGCGACAAGATCACAGCAGCGGACACAGAAAACATTGAGTCTAGTCTCCCCTTTAGAGTTTCTTAGAGACATGTTCTTCTTCTCTCTCAATCTGAGGACATACCCATTTTTTGTGGCATGGGCTGGGCTGGGGTTGGAATGAAGAGTGATTTTGTCATGTCAGCTTCTGAATATTTTCGAAGCCTGGCTAGCATAGCCTTCCATTCTTTCTCTGAAGCTTCAGGTATCTGTGGCTTTGGTTGATAGTCTTATATCATTTGTAACCCCAGCAGTCTTCTTGCTGATTCTAAGGGAGTGGTATTTTAATACTGGGAATGGAAACAGCTTAAGCGATAGGGGACCCAGTGGTGATTTACAAAACACTCACTTCAAGTTGTAAAGAACAACCACCAAACACAAAGGAGTAGCATCCATAGAAGGAGCTTAAAGAAGACAAGTCTGGGCAAGTTATAGAAAACCCATGAAACTTGATATTAATACCAGCTTTCTAGGTCAGTGTCAACACAGAAAAACATGGATCACACCTCAAAGAGGGTCAGAGAGTTCATTTGGAATCAGAAATAAGGGACCATGGCTCAAGAACTCAATTTTATAGTAACTGAGCAAAGATCAGGCTTTTCAAATACATTAATGGAGACACAGGGTAGGTGGACCACAGTAAAGCAGTGGAGCCCTGGCTACAGGCCTAAGATGATACTTCATGACATATTTAGCTTTGGGGTTGGTGGAATCTAGGAGTCTTTTCATATATTTCAAAGGACTTACTTCATACTTGTAAGATGTTAGGCCACACACAGAGGAAGACAGTGGCTATTCTATCAGCAGAGGTAGCACTAGATAATTTTTAATTGGGCCCTGAACCTGCAACACTCTAATCTCTTCACCCACAATCATTGACGTTCTTTTTATTGTTAAGATTCATTTTAGTTTTAGTTATTTGTATGTTTATGTGTCTGTGTTGGGTATGTGCACTTGAGTGTAGGTGCCTGCTGAGGCCAGAAGAGGGCGTCACATGCCCTGAAGCTAGAGATACAAGTGCTTGTGATCTTTTGAATGTGGATGCTGGGAACCAAACTTGGGCTCTCTACAGGAGCAGTCAGAGCTCTTAGCTTCTGTGTCACCATCTCTCCAGCTACCTCACTGAAGTTCTAATAGGTTAATCAGCCCTATGGAATGGGCTGTGTACAGTGGGACTCCTTTATAGGAATGTATATATTCATACAAGCAAGCGAGTGAGCCGTACACTCTATTTCAGTGATTGGCTGATCTCAAATGTGCCAAGGATGATGTAATTGTTTATAAGTAACACTTTAGCTGAGTATCCAGACAATGGATTCATCTAAAATAAGAATGAACATGAGAATGTATTTTCTTGGTAAGACCTTTACTGCACATTTATTTTCAATTGGTATAGAGAGAAGAGAACATGTGTGTTTGGGTGGGGGTTGGGATGGCTGGTGGGGGCAATGAGGAGGAAAAAGGGGTGGAAAAGGAAGAAGGGACATGCTTATTTCTGGCCTTTAGGTTATTTCTGTGGTCTGAATGGCATGTCCCTAGCAGTCTCAGGTACTTGAAAACTTGGCTTCTGCTTGGTGTCATTGTTTGGGAAGTTAGGGAACATTCTGGGTACAATGGCTTTCTGGAAAAAGTGTGTGAACTGGGAGTTGGCTTTGAGAGTTTATAGCATCACCCTACATCTGGTTCATACTCTCTGCCTTCTATGTGTTCATAAAGATGTGACCTCTCAGTTTCCTGACACTGAATATGGAGTCTCCCTTGGAGCTTCATAAGCCAAAATAAACTACTTACTCCACACACCTCTTTGGTCATGGTGTTTCATCACAGTCACAAAAAAGCAGCTAATACAGTCATACTAACAGCTTTCTCAGAACAGGAAAACACAGGTCACCATGGCTGAATAAAAGTGAGAGGGTGCCAGTTGGAGATATACTGGGCTTTTCTTAGTCCTGGCTATGTCTCTACCCTGGAAACAATGGGTGATTAAAAGGATCTTGCAACGAGGTAAGGCCTGATGTCTGTGGCAGTGTCTTAGATCCTGTCTGGGAAGTGGGATGGTGCTCTCATGGCATGTGTCAGCACTTACCTATAAGAGCAATTTGTAAATAATTATTAAGATCCAGAAGTCTGCCCAGTTGCTTAGTGTCTTTATTCAGCTTGGGATTTCACATCTAACAGTCATCAAACATCGTAAACCTTCGCTCCTGAAATCTCATTGCAGATGAGTCCCAGTAAGGAGATAAATTTTTTTTGACCATTTGCAGCATATTCAAATGAAAGCTGGTGCTAATGAAATTATTCTTATGTAATTAGATATATTAAGTAATGTCCCAGGTTGGTTCCATGCCATGGTTGGACTGCTAATTTTTATTCTTTCCAGGCACAGAGCTATTTCTCTCTGAAGATTTGTGCCACAATAGCCCCAGAAGCTGGCTGAGTCTGGAAGCACAGGTATTCTAGAAGCATCATGGCATCTCCTTTAAGAAAACCCAGCTCTCTGTTTACCCTTACCCTGTAAGCTGGAGGTTTGGGACACAGGATGCAAGAAAGACTTTGCCTTGCAATCCCAGTGCAAACCCAGCAAGTTGACAGGTAAACTTCAGCCTGAGTAAATCTGCAGTTACTTCTAGACTCGGCAGATCTTGTCCCCTGTCTGCGTTTACTACTAGGTATTCCCAATCCAGGGAACCAGAATCACAGGACAAGGCCCGTTTCCCCTTGACAAAGTGCTCAACCACACACTCCGTCATTAACTTTCCTCTCCTTCTCTATGTCTTGTGTCATACAGAATGAGATGTTGTATGCCTGATATTACTAAGGAATGACCTGCCTTGATGCTCTCTGTGGAGCATGGCTCATGTGTGCAGGAATGGAAGAAAGTAGGAGGAAGAGAAGCCTTAGCCTCTCCTTCATAGTCTTTCATTTATTTTACTTACATAAAATACAATGCATGAAATAATTAGAGAAATCTCCCTTTGCCCTGGATGACAGACCTACCCTATTAGAGGGGGAAGACAGGCTGCCATAGACTTTGCTTGCTTGCTTTCTTTCTTTCTTTCTTTCTTTCTTTCTTTCTTTCTTTCTTTCTTTCTTTTTTCTTTTCTTTTGTTTCTTCCATACCTGCTGTGCTGAGACCAACATTCCCCTCTAGTTCTTGTGTGTTGGACACAGCTGAGCTCAGGTGTTGTAAGTCCTTCCTCACCGAGAAGCAGAAGCGCCAACTGAAGAGAAGGGGATATTCTCAATCTTGGTAACGATGTTTTAGGAAACAGACTTTCTTCCAAAGAATTGTGTGTGTGCATGTGTGTGCGTGTGCATGTGTGTGTGTGTGTGCTAGAGAGATATTGCAGTTCTGACATCTTAAGCCTCCAGCACCAGCATCAGCAGCATCTGAAAGAGTTCTTTCAGAAAGATGGGTGCTTCCAGTGTTGAACTTGGAACTAAATGTCCCTCCTCCCTTGACACCAGGGGAAAGCTACTAGGATAATTCTGGGTGTGAGACTTAGTACATTGGAAAGATCAACAAATGTCAACAAAATTCCTGGTTCTCATCGACTAGCCATTCATGACCCTGCCATTTCAAAGGCTAACACATTTTGTAGATGGAGTAGAGACTGCAAAGGCGCCTTCTTTGGGGGATGTAGCCAACTCCACTGCAGGAAGCTAGTTATCGATTCTTCAGGTTCTGACCAAACATAAATCATGCAAAAAGGCGAAGGCAGGCTGCTCAGAGTCCCCACAGCAGGGGGCAGGGGAGCAGGTATTCTCTCCACAGTGTCACTCATGCCGAAACATTTCTGAAAATTAATCAATAGTCAAATAACTCAAGTGACAGATGGATCATTCTGGTACAGACCGATGTCACACAATGGAACCACTGGCTACGTACAGTGCATTCTATTTGATATTAGTCAAGCTTTTATACTGAGCCCTTCCCACATAATTCATCTTCTCCCATCAGTCTCTGGAGACCCGGTGTCACATTATAGTACTCACCTCTCCTACAGTGTTATATCAGAAAGTAAAGTCGTTCATTCTAAATCAGTTGAAAATAAAACTATATTAGGTTACATTAGAGAGGATTTTTATAGATCGTACAATACCCAGTGTAACTCTAATTTGATTTTCTTTTAGTTCTTTTGTCTTTGAAAGTTTCCAGTGAAGATTTTAGTCTTGGGAAGTTTGTCTTATAGAAATGGCTGTTATCTATTTTGACCACCTATATAATATTTCTCTTTTATTTTTATAGTTCCATGCACACTGAACAGGTCCATGGAAGCTCATACCCTGTCTTAGTGTTTTATTGTTGTAAAGAGACACCATGACCAAGGCAATGCTTATAAAAGAAAGTACTTAACTGGGGACCTGCTTACAGTTTCAGAGGCTTAGTCCATTGTTATCAAGGCAGAGGGTCTGGTGTTAGGTGGGCAGGCTGAAGCAGTAGCTGAGGGGCTTACATCCTGATCATAGGCGGTAGGCAGGAAGACTGGGCTTAGCATGGGCTTTTGAAACCTCAAAGTTTATTTTGAGTGATACACTTTTCCCAACAAAGCCACATCTCCTAATCCTTCTAATCCTTTCAAACAAGTCTGTTTCCTGCTGACTAAGCATTCAAATATATTTGCCAATGGGGGCCATTTTCATTCAAGTCATCACATAGCCTTTCTTTTATGACAGATCTTGGGGAAGATCGGTCAGAATTCAAATCCTATGCATAATTTTTGCTAGTTGTTTGGTTTCATCAGGTTTCCCCTCAGTCCCCAGATATTCCTATTCAAGCATACAAAAAGGAATCAGAGAAGAATCTGTTAGAGTGGCCATAAGGCAGAAATAAATTGTATGTGGCTCTACGTGGCGCAATTTGGGAAAACACTCTGTTGTCATTGGCTTGGAAGACAAACTGGAATAACCAGTGACCAGTGCTGAGGGACACTTTTGACTTATGCTTTGATTTCTATGTTGGAAAAAAACATCCAAAAGAGAAGAGAAGTATTTCCTGAGTGGAAGAGAGGCCAGTCCCAATCACTATTGGCAGAGGTAAAGGGACAGTAGTGTCCTATTGTGCTGAGGTAGATACTTGGTGTGTTGCCTGTAGAAAATCCTCTCAGTACCCAGAATGTCCATCTTCTTTCCTGGAAACTGAAGGCTGGCTTTCTACTCACACATCTGACTTAGTAGGAGTGCAGAGTACCCTCTGCTCTGAAGTGTGTTCTGTGGCTAGGGTTCTCTGACTTCACCATCCTCTACAATCACTGAAGGCTACTAACTCACCCTTCCTAGGAATTTCTGAATAATAAGTAGGTTTGAGGTGTTCTGGTGTTTGCCTAGGAATGAGAAACAGAACAACTCTCCACTCCTGCTTCCACCCCACTCCCCACCCCACTCCATCCCATCCTGCCCCACCCAACCCCACCCTGCCCTGCCCCACCACCATTAGTGCATATAATTATATGAGCTGAAAACCTCCAGCAGCTTTAGCAGACAAGCAGGAGACATGAAGAGCCAATGCAATGTCTCTGGTCTTGAGTCATAAGACCTGAGAACCAAGAGAGTGTGACTCCAGGGTATGAAGCCAAAGGATTAGGACCAGAATCTGAGGCTGAAGGAAATAGGAGGCTGATGTCCCTGGATGAAGACTGGCAGATAGAAAGAATCATTTCTTATTCTTGTGTTGTATTCAGATCCTCCGTGGATATAGTTAGGACCACCACTTTGGGAAAAGCAATCTGCATTACCCAACCTTGAAGACTCAAAACTTAACTGTTGTGTGGTTATGATGTGCCTCCAACCCCAAAGCTCATGTATTGAAGGCTTAATCCCAGGTAATTGATCCAGTTACTGGGAATTGATTAGACTTCTGGGACCCTGCCCTAACTAACAATGTCAATAATGAGACAGATGCACAATCTGGAGGGACCGCAGACACTTGCCAAGGTGGAACCTAGTTAGGGGACTACCTCACACAGATGTCCTTGTTGTCTGGTGGTCCCTTCCTCTTTGCTCTTTGCTTCTGGGTTGCCACCAAGTAGTGTGCGTATTAGTAGGAGCTGTGCAGAGTTCCCACTGGCACAGGTAAGAATCCAAAAGGAGAAGAAAGTCCTAAGAACCCTACCCCACAGCCATTAAGTACCAGGCTGCTTAAAATGTCATTCCGGTTATTGTAATGGGATGTGTGAAATTCCATGCGGCACTTGCAATTTAGATCCCGTTCCCGAGGGAGTCCCGCTCAGGGCCCTTTTGTAGGATTTATTCTGAGCCTCTCCTCACTAATAGACTCTTGAAACTGTTAGGTAAATAGGAATCTGTGCCCCGAGATGAGGTTCTATCCCCTTTAATTCAGTGAGTAAGTTGCCAGCTCTGGCATGTCCTAATGTCGCCAGTGTGCTGCAGCAGTACCCTGTACTGTCTTGTTCCTCGTCCTCTGTGTTCCCTTCCTGCTTACTATGCGTGTTTTCATGTAACATGGCTAAGCCATTGATTTAGTTTCTTTTCTATTGCTGTGATCAGGCACCATGACCGAGACAACTTCTAAAAGAAAGCATTTGGTTTATAGCTTCAGAGGGTTATTCATGATGGTGGAACAAAGGCATGGTGGTAGGAACATCTGAGAATTTACATCCTGATCTGCAAGTGGGTGGCAGAGAAAAAGACACACTTGGACTGGTACTAATCCTTTGAAACCTCAAAGCCGCCCTCCCCCTCATGATACGTGTATACCTTCTAATCCTTCTCCAACAGTTCCGCCAACTGGGGACCAAGAACTCAAATATATGAGTTCATGGGAGCCATTCCCATTCAAATAACACAGCCGTAAACATTCAGGGTATCAGCAAATGATTTGTGTCTATGATGTATGTTTGTGTGTGCGTGCAAGTATGCGTGTATGTGTGTGTGTTTGTGCATACGGTGCGGTGCATGTGTTATATTCATTCATGAGAATATATGTGTGCTCATGCGTTTGAATGTCTATGGAGACTCGGGGGCAATGTCGGCTGTCTTTGTTTATTGCTTCTCCCCTTATTCTTTTGAGTTGGAGTCTCTCACTGACCCTAGGACAGGGGTTCTCAACCTGTGGGTCGTGAACCCTTGGCAGGTAGAAGGACCCTTTCACAGGGGTCACCCACGACCACTGGAAAATACAGATATTTACATTATAATTCACAGCAGTAGCAAAATTAGAGTTATGAAGTAGCAATGAAAATAATTTTATGGTTGGGGGGAGGTCACCACAACATGAGGTATTATTTTTTTTAACTATTTTTTATTGGATGTTTTCTTTATTTACATTTCAAATATTATCCCCTTTCCTGGTTTCCTCCCGGAAACTCCCATCCCATTCCCCGTTCCCCTGCTTCTATGAGGGTGTTTCCCTACCCCCCCACCCACTCCTGCCTCCCTGCCCTCAAATTCTCCTACACTGGGACATTGAGCCTTCATAGGACCGAGGGCCTCTCCTCCCATTGATGCCCTGTATTATTTTAAAGGGTTGCAACATCAGGAAAGTTGAGAACCATTGCCCTAGATCTTGCTGTTTTGGTTTGATTGGATTGTTCACAGACAATTGGCCCACTATCTAGTGAGCCACCTCTAACTCCTTTCCACATGTGGGTTTTTGAGATGGAGTCTTCTTATATTGCCCAGGCTGGGCTCAAAGTTCTCTATTCATGTGAATCTCTTGCCTCAGGCAGCTAGAGTCTGTGCCACTGGATCCAGCCTCAAAATTATTTATTTTCTCATGATGAAGCCCATTAATATGAAATAAAAAGTAACTAGAGTGTGTCTATATGAGGATTAAAACCCTAAATATGGTCCCTAAGTTTATTTTGTCAGTTTTAAAGCTTGAGGGGTTTTGTTGTTTTTTATTAACATGGAAATTGCTTCTTCTATAATACTAAGAAAAAAGGAAGGATATAAAGTCTAGCTTGCCTGAAATATGTGTTGCAAATGACCATTTTAAAAAAAACGAGACAATGCTGGTCATCTCCAGTATTGGCATTATTGATTTTTAAAACTTTTTAAAATTCTCTTTCCAATATTTTCCAAACATAATTACCTTTGGAGTTAGGAAAATGTAAGCTTATTTTTATCACACTGTTAGGATTTGAACAGAGAGAAAGAAGTGCTTAAAGGGTTGAGTGGGAGAAGAGAGAAAAAGAAGAAGAGGATTGGTCACGCACGTGTGTGCGCATGCGAGAGGATGTGCACACGCATGTGCGTGTGTGTGTGTGTGTGTGTGTGTGTGTGCCCGCGCTCGTGAAGGCAGTAAAAAGAGATACATTTTTGTTTAAATCCCTGGAATGCAGTAAGACTGTGTGCTCAAACAGTGGCTTCTGATCGTAAGGAGCTTGGTACTCAACTGAAAGGCTATGAAAGGATTGCTCATGTACATTTTCCCAGCGTGCTTTAGAGTGAGGTCAGGGGGACAATGGCTGCTTCTTAACTGCTGCACTGAAACCAGCAATGAGTTCCTTAGGTGACTTGTAAGCAATTTGCATACTGATAAACGAGTCACTAGGTGGTGAGGCTCCAGTATTTTCGAAAAATATTTCCCTTCTCTCTGCTTCTCTCATTTGTCTGGAATCCTCTCGAATCCATCAAGGGAAGGTGAAGCCTGGCCGCTGTGGACCAGGATGTCCCTTTGTCCCCCTGGCAAGTCCAGCAGTATTCTGGATCAGCCCATGAATATGCATGGGGCAGGAAAAGGGTACAACTTCCCAGTCTGCAATGACTGAATTACAATTTCAAAATGGAATGAGTTAGATAGTTATTATCAGTGTAATTATTCATAAATGTGCCTAATTATTCATAATTATTCAGAAGCGTATTACTTCCCTGATTGCTGAGAGTGAGCCTTGAGCTCAATTACAACTGAGTTCTGGTCACAGGACTCTATTTCCCCTTCCAAGTCAGTGAGTCCCGGATCTTCTCTGCATAGCTTTAGGAGCCCTTGGCGGTCCTCTGGCCCTTTAAATACACATAGCAAATCTGCTGTTTGAAACCCCCATGGCTTCAAAGCCCCCGTTGTCTTTTTCCCTTCTTTCCAGTCCCACACTTCTCTTATTTGGGTTCAATCTGTTCCTTTGAGGGTGCACAGTAAGGCTGTTGTTTAATTAGGACTCTTGTTGTCATTCCTGTGTTTGATATCTTAATAACGCTGGTGATTGCACATAGGAAAACAGGCCAACAAGAAAGGACCCTCATGCTTGGGGAGGCAGGTTTCCCTGAGGCTGGGCCATCCCACTAGATCAGTTTCTTGTAAATCAGACATCAGCTACCATGGCAGGTGGGGGAAGGAGCTGTATTCTACTTAGCAGGCCGCAGTTTGTAGCCAGTATACATACTCCATGCTACAGAGGGCCATTTTGAAACAGAGCAGCCTTAGAAAGCGTTTCCCGTTCTGTCTGAAGTTCATTTTGTTCTCAACGTGGATGAACCTTGGACATGGGCTTGCTCTTGTGTGAAGCCTCACCAGTGCGCAGGCGTCAGTGACTGAGCCACAGCTCAATTTCTTTCTTTCTTTTTCCTCCCCTCTCTCCCCAGAAAACATTACAGCAATTACCATATTGTGGGGTGGCATTATGAAGTGCAAATTAGCATATAGATTAGTTCTGGGGGGCAGGGAGGAGAGGTGTGTTAAGATCTTCCTAATCATGTAGAGTTACGCTACACGGCGCTCTGGGCCGAACTCGTTCAGGTCCTGGTTGCCCTATCATGTGTGTGCGCACGTGCGTGTGCGTGCATGTTGTGAACATATTGGGTGGGTCTCAGTGGACAATGTCTAGGGGGAAACAAAGGCAAGTTGGCTCATGCAGACACACACCTAAGAAATGGGTAATAGAAGTTGAAGATTTGTTTCCTGTGCGTTGGGGCTCTCACCAGCTCTCCTTCCCCATATAGCACTCCTGATTTGATTCCACTTTAACAAGAATTACTATTTACAGGTTTTGCATTTGGCCCAAGAAAGGAAGAAGGTTTAAGTTTTACTGACAGGGTAAACAGAGACAAAGAAAACAAACAGGTATAGCCTAGAACTAAGACTGTTCGCTTTTTCTTTTCTTTATCTTACAAATCTGTCAAAAAAACGATAGTAGGCAGAAAGGAGAGGAGTCCTTCCCTGCCATGCACAGAAGACAGGAAGCATAGACTTATCGAGAAGGGTGTTTGAAGCTCACTTCCTCTTTACAGGTTTGCATGCAATCACTCTCTTGGTCTAGTATTCCTGAGTTCCTTGTATCCACACAGCACTGTGTGTGGAGCAAAGTGTAAGCTATGGCCTAGTCATGTACCTCACTGGTACAAATAGGAATAATTATGCTCTAATTGTATTCTGAGAGAAAAGCTTTATTTTAACAGGAAGGGTAATATGTAGGAGGAGCTAAGGGGGAAGGAGCACCGAGAGGAAAAGATGGAGTAAGGAGAGGAGAAGATGAAGTAGATGAGAAGCTCGATAATGAAAGAGAAAAAGAGAGAGAAGGAGAGAGGGGGCATGGAGGCAGAAGTTCATGTGTCTCCACTAGTCAAAGATAGTTTACATAGCTAGGTTGGGTATTAGGTTACACTTCTGATTGAGCATTACCATACTTACAAAGCCCTTGATTAACATTTAAAAAAATTGTATAAAAGCCAAATGGAAAAGGAGGGGCACGGGATAGGGGTTTTCTGGGGAAGGGAAATGGGGAAAGGGATTGGCATCTGAAATGTAAATAAAATATCCAATAAAAAAATATATATATATAAAAGAAAGTCCCCATGGAGAATCTTTTGAAGGACGGATGCAAATCATCACTCTCATGGCTGTAGGAGTGAATTCAGAGGAGGAAAAGGAGGAAGAGGAGGAGGAGGAGGAAGAAGAGAAAGAGAAAGAGGAGGAAGAGAAGGAAGAGGAGGAGAAGGTAGAGAAGGAGGAGGAGGAAGAGGAGGAAAAGGAGGAGGACAGGAACAGCCAGGACAATGTCTATTGAATTTCAAGGTTGTCTTTTTATAAGAGTAAGGTCTCCCCTTAAGCACAACTATTTTTTGAGAACATTCCAAATGTCCCAAAAGTCACCCAACATCTGCAATGATGCATGACAGGGGTCAAAGGTCAAAAGCCCTGGTGAAGTGGTGGCTTTGTTTGGGAGACCAGTCTAACAGAATAGAGAGGCTCTCTGGGTGTGGGTAGTGGGAGATAAGGCTAGAGGGGTCAACAATGCCTAAAATAAAAATGTTATCTCAGCCTTAATAAATCTTTGAAAGTGGATCTAGCAAGGCAACAAGCTGGCTCAGTGGGTAAAGTGCTTGCTATGACAACTTGATTCCCTGAGTTCAAGTCCCAGAACTGATGTAAAGGCACAAGGAGAGATTTGACTTCATAAAGTTGTCCTCTAATTTCCATATACACCCTGTGGTACATGCATCCCCATCATAATCATACAGAAGCATAAGAATAAAATAAAATTGATCTAACAGTAAGTGTGTAGTGAGATTAACTGTTTTTCTATATACAATACATAACTTTTTGGATATAGTGGGCTTTTTGTGTGCTTTGATTAACTCATTAAATTTGAAATGACTTCTTAATTAGATACAAAATTCTGAACTCAGGCCCAGTGTCAGACATGTAACTTTTCTTGTGGCAAATCTGTCACTAACTTTTAGCAGTATGTACAAAAAAAACCATATTTTAGTGGAATAAATATGATTTCTTTTAAAGAACAAACCCTGTCTTTATCTGTGGTCACTTTCTAAGCTATGGTCACTTTCTCAGATAGGTCACTGTGATTGTCGGAATATGCTTGGCCCATGGGAAGTGGAACTATTAGAGGTATGGCCTTGTTGGAATAGGTGTGTCATTGTGGGGGTGGGCTTTGAGGCTTAAGCTCTGCCCAGTGCAGATGACAGTCGCCTCCTGACTGCCTTCGGATCAAGATGTAGAACTGTTAGCTTTTGCAGCCCCATGCTTTCAGCCATAATGATAATGGACGGAACCTCTGAAATGGTAAGCCAGCCCCAATTAAATGTTGTCCTTTATAAGAGTTGCCATGGTAATGGTGTCTGTTCACAGCAGTGGAAACTCAAAGACAGTCACCTTCTCAGTTATGTGACCTTCTCAGCTAGGGTTATCTTCTCAGGCTTTGGTTGGGATGTAAGAAAAACTACCTCAGCAGAACAGAAAAATAAAGACCCCTGGGAGTAGATGAACTGAGAAGAGAGACAGGCTGCAGCTGGCCAAGAAGATTAAAAAGTTCTCTTCAGTGTCCCTAAAGGTCAGAAGCCAGAAGGCTATGGCTCCAAGCCTGACAGATGTCACAACAAGAGCAGAGAGGCCCACAATGTGCCTCGTTGCTTGCATGCAGGACACATACAGGAACAACAGGTAGATTGGGTCCCATGAACAATAAATCAAGGATTTGATCAAGGCACTGATTGCTGTGGGCAAGACAGGGATGGTTGTATCACAAGAAAGCTATTTGCACATGTATGATTTAGCATCCCTACCCAGGGCCCAGTCCCGACATCATTTACCATCCTATCACTCCTCATGTCCTAAGAAGAAACTGAAACATATTCCTTAGTATCTCTATCTCTCCAGCTTGTCTCTCCAAAGGCACCAGGGTCTTAGACAAAGGAGACTAAAACACTATGTATTTCATAAATATTTGTGGAAGAAATGTTAAATAAAAAATATTCCCTTCCATTCAGTTTAAACTCCCAGGTCCTATAACTTTTATTGATTATTCTAATTCCCACCAGTTAATATTGTCATTTTTTCTAACAATTATAACTGGTTCTATAGCTGTTTTCCTTTGAATAAATCTTATTTTTCACTTACACACATGCACACACATATAATAGAAAAATGTTGATATCAATTAAATCTAACAAATTTTTTCTTTGATTATGAGGAAGGTTCTAGAACTTCCACATAGAAGTTGGCTCACAACGCAGGGCTATTTGTAAGTCAGAGAAAGGAAGTAATGCTAGGAACAATCTGATAGGTTGTAGTCAGCACTTGCCTTATGAGCACATGGTCTCACAGTTAGCAGCCTGTGATTGGCTGAAGCTTGCCTGTCCTATGGTTAGCAGAGGTTCAAGTACCTATTATAAGAATTTACCTGCTGCCTAATTGGCAGTTTTAAAATGTACTTCCCAGGTATGGAAATATCTTTGAGGCAAACTTATCTATTTACCCTTCGTTGTTCTTGTCATCTCCATAGCATAAAGATCTATGCATTGTTCAACATGGGTGTGGCTGAATTGTGAAACCAGACAGCAGCCCTAACCTGGTAGGAAGAATGAGTACTTAAGGAGAAGAAAGTGGGGGACTGTCTGAGCCGACAGGTATCATGGACAGAAATGTGGCATAGTCTCTTTGAGCTTCATTTAGATGATATTACAAGGTAAGGATTCACATGTTGCTTGTATAAAAGGGGCAGATGAGTTCTGTTTGTGAGCATCTAATAAGGTGCCCCATACCCAAGTCTTCCTTTCGCTGTAATTGGTACTGTACATAGATTGCAGTTTCTGTATTTGAGTCATGACCTTTTTGGTGGGAACAGTGGATGTTTAGACATATTAATGGGTAGAAAACCTCATATACCTCTCGTGATTTGTTTACAACTAGAATCAGAGAAACCCAATAGCAGGATGCTTGCTTTTCCTCTTGGTATCCTGTAGACATTGAGACTGATGGTTCAAGGATAGACAGCCTTCAGTGCATGAAGGAAACAGGATGAATCTGCCCTAACATCCTTTTAATTGGAGTGTTTTTGGGGGGCGGAGGGGGCAAAGATAGACTATTATTGACCAGATCACAGGAAAATCTCTGTAGGACTCGAGAATCCTGGAAGATGATAGGGAAAGTTGTGGTGAAGTATTTCTAGGGTGTAGGTAATACTCAGCCATTGTGATGTGGAATTGTGTCTCCTAGTTTGCTCTGTACCCACCGGGAGAGTTTCCCAAAGGTCTAGAACTTTATCTATAAGTGTTTCCATTTATTCTTCATCATTTAATAATGGGTCTCTACATCACCAGAGTTCAGATTCACACACACACACACACACACACACACGCACACGCACACGCACACGCACACGCACACGCACACGCACACGCACACATTCACACACATACATGCACACACTCGGGCAGACACACATGGGGGGAGGCTCTTTTCATTTTCTTGGCAACATTGTTACTGAGCTGTGTAGTATCTGATGCTGGGCAGACAGTGTCCTTTCAGAAGAGACTTGATGATCTGCTGGCACTACAGCCTTACACACAATTCAAGTGACAATCAAACACAGGACATGAGATCTGAAGATCTGATTCACACATCCCAATTCAGCTTGCTGCTCCCAAACTGTCATCAATTTGGAGGGCTAACCCCCTGTCATGTTTCTGGGCATCTCTCTACCTTCACGTGAGTATCTGACGTTAACAAGAATTTGTGGAGTGGCCGTCTCTTTCGACTTTTTTCCATCAATACAGTTTGTGGCTGGGGCAGGTACTTTCTGTCCACTTCGCAGAGCTAGTTATTGGGTAAGAGGCAGAATTAAGAAGTAGAGAAAGCAAGACTTTAAACTCCTGCTATTTATGAATTCAGAATCTTAAATTCTATGTATACTTTTAGGTAGTCTGTTACTGCTTTGCTAGTATCTAATTTAAATAACTTCACTGTTCAAAAAACCCTCTGTGTCTCTGTGTCTCTGTCTGTCTGTCTGTCTGTCTGTCTGTCTGTCTGTCTGTCCCTCCTTGTCTTCCTCATCCTTTACCTTCCCTGAGATAAACTTTATAATTCTTCCACTTTCTTTAAGAAAAAAAAATCTCAGTAATTGCTTAATACCCTATTGCCAACAGCCTTCGCTCATTCCTGGACTGGAAAGGCAGGTTGTAATTCTGTCTCTGGTTTGCAAGATTCCCTACTAAACTGAACCCCTTAAGCTATGTTCTTGCAGACTGGGACATTAGCAAGATCTCTCGATTGAATTACAGAATTGCATTTCACCAAGGATTCAGTTTGTAGAGTACTTAACATTGAACTACATGAGGAGGCACAGAAGTAATGGGTCTTTCCAGGAACATCAGCCCTTTTTTTTCCTTCAGTAAATCAAAGGCAGTACCACACGACTTTCAGTTATGTGGCATGAATGGAGTTAAAAGAATACAGGGGCTGGCAATAGCCCCCCAAATTAAAGCACTTCTGCCATCTCCCAAAGGCTTATTCTTTTCCTGGTAGCCATTAATATGAATAATTTACAAATCTGGAAGCTTTCTCCATGATTTGAAACTTTTTTTTTTTCAGAGAGCAGTATAGATTCCAAAGTTTCCATTGCTCTGAAAGCCAAAAAAGGAGAGATTGTCTACTTTGTTTCTTCTTTCTGTGAGGAATCTCTTTGGGGGAGAGGACTTTCTGATATAATTCCATGCAACTAGTTGCTTTGCCCTCCAGCCTGGGCATTGAGCTTAGGGGTCACTCCTAGCTGTGACACAGCCTGTGTGTTCTCCTGGCTTTGATACTGACAGAACATTAGGAAAAAGGGGTCACCATAGAGAATCTCCTACCCACAGCCTGTGGTGTCGATCTAACCTGCCCTCCACAAGCCCATGTGTCACAGGCTTGGTCACTAGTGTAAGGTACTACCGGATGGGAGTTATGAGGTACAGCCTACTAGAAAGAACTTAGGTCACTGTGGACATCCCCCTTAAAGGTGATATTAGAACCACAACTCCCATTCACACTTCCTGCATGCCACACGCTCCTGCCATAATGTCCTTGGTAATGGAGTCAAGTGAAAACTCTGAAACTGTGAAGCCAAACAACCTTTAATTCTTCTCTTCCTCTTCTTTCTCCTCCTTCTCAGACAAGGTGTCATGTATCCTAGGCCGATCTCTAGCCAGGTATATAGCCAAGGATGAACTCTCAACTCCTAATCTTCCTGCCTCCATCTCCTGAATACGAGATTACAGGGGCATGCCACCATGCCTACTTTGCGTGGTTGTGGTGATTAAACCCGGTATTTGTACACGGTAGGCAGGCTCTACCATCTAAGCCTCACCTCAGCTCCTCCTTGCTCTGGCAAAAGTTGATTATCTCAAGCATTTTTTTTTTCAATAGTAGAAAAGTTGACTAATATACTCAGATGGCCCCAGAGACAACACCACTGCACCCATTTGCTCTCGTGCTGCTAAGAGTTTCAACTAGAGGTTTCTTTCTCTGCTCATCTGAATTTTGCTTTCTTGGTGGTTCTGAATCTAGGAATCTTGTCTGTGTTCTTTTTTTTTTTTTCCTCCCGAGACAGGGTTTCTCTGTGTAGCCCTGGCTATCCTGGAACTCACTCTGTAGACCAGGCTGGCCTCGAACTCAGAAATCCACCTGCCTCTGCCTCCCAAGTGCTGGGATTAAAGGCGTGCGCCACCACTGCCTGGCTGTCTGTGTTCCTTATAATTTCAAGAACAATGCTGATTTCCTGGAAAATATCTGAAAACACTACTAATTTACATTTTTAATTACATTTTCCTCACATGAAGGAATATGGAGAGAAAGTAGACAAGAAAAACATTGAAGGCTATAAAACTTGGGAATTAAACCTTTGCAACTTTCTTTTGAGTCATGGACTAACTCCTATCTCTATTGTAGTGGTATTTGCCCAAGTGTGTACGTGTGGAAAAAGATTAAAGACCTGTACTCAAAAGCAACAAACAAACAAACAACAACAAAAAACCCAAACCCCTTTGACTTCACCTTGAAATACTTTAAAGAAGAAAACAAACTGTTATCCAGGGTTATAAAAACAAAAAACCCAAGCCCATTCGAGTTTGAAACAAAAAGAAAACTCTGGGGAAAAAAGGGAATTATCAGTAGTTGGAAAGTTGTTTTGCGGGCCAGGTATACTGACACATACCGAGGACTCAGCCACAGGAAGAGTTCAAGATCCCTGCCACGAAATAATCAACAAAAAAGTTTCAAAAAAAATTTTAAGGATTTTTAAAGTTAAAACTCCCATTTCAATATTATTGCATGTGACAGAAAGTTTTAAGTCACCAAGAATCTCCTGTGCGTGATAGCATGCTTATCTGCATTTTGAAAGACTGTGAGTTTTGGACATGCTTCCATACCTCCCTCATGTTA
The DNA here is from genome assembly GCA_030674055.1 of Rhabdomys pumilio. Classification (NCBI taxonomy): domain Eukaryota; kingdom Metazoa; phylum Chordata; class Mammalia; order Rodentia; family Muridae; genus Rhabdomys; species Rhabdomys pumilio. Next base: position 23,725,169 of record JANHMN010000006.1, on the reverse strand, counting down.
CTGGATAAAGACCATTGAATTCAGAGTGTCAGGGGGAGGAGAGGATCCTTGCTTACACAGTCAAGCTAGAAAACAAAGCACCATCTCCACCCCAGGCCTGCACAACCCCAAACCCCAAATTCTATTTTGTCAGGCTGGCTTTGAGGAGAGTGTGGAAATGACTGATAAGGATTCCTGGTGGCCTGTGGATGGCTAGTGAGGCCCAGGAAACCCTTCTTCATCTGCTGAACACACACACGCACACACACACACACACACACACACAGAGCTATCAAAAAATTTGGATTAACCTTTGCAGTTTCTATCAATTTTAGGTACTTTCATGCACTTTAGCTTGCTCCCCAAGACTAGCTAGGAGACAAGTTTCGACCAATGCAAGAGAAAGAGCCATGTTTTAGGACAGTGCAGAAAACAGGCCTGAAACACTGTTGGTACTATTACAGTTTCATGCAGCCCTTCCTGGGAAAATTCTCAGCCTGATCTCATTTTGCTGGAAGGGTCTCTAAAAGGTAGACATAAGAAAACAGCCTCATTCACTCATGCAGGGAACAACAGAGGAGTGTGTGTGTGTGTGTGTGTGTGTGTGTGTGTGTGTGTGTGTTTGTGGTGTGTATCTATGTGTGGTGTGTGCATGTGTACCTGCATGTACATAAGGTATGTTCTAGAAGACTCTGTGTAACAAAGGCAGGTGCCAGCAGCGAGCTGCCTTGTGATGTTTCATGGGCACGGGCTCTTCCTGTTCAGAGCTCATCCTCTTGCTTAGACACTCTGCTCTGGGTGAGTCTGGTCCTGGAGGCAGAGGCAAATCTATCATAGACACCCTGGGCATTCTAACTATCTCTGTCTAGATGGAGTTTTTCTTGGGGAGCTCAAGTGTCGGTGAGGGAAGGACACAGCGACTTGTTTCTGTGTGAACACCTAGTAGGACAGCAGCTGGTATTTCTGTAAGGATGACATGGCTGGGCCACATGCCTTCCTGCAGGAGAGACTTCCTGAGGAAAAATGAGTCCCCACAAACTATGAGACTCTTTCCATCATCTGTCATTTATAATGAATATTTCATGATCAGCTAACTAGCAGTCTGTTGGTCTTCTAATAAAGAAGATATTCTAATCAATAAAATGCATTTATTGCCCTCATTTTAAAGTCTTAATTAAAGACCCATCCCTCATGGAAGCCCTTTTGACAACACCATCAAATGTAAGCAAAGAGGCACAGAAGCCTTTATCTGCAAAAAAGGGGCAGCTTTCTCTGTTATATGGGCTCATTAAGTATGTGTTTGTAAATCCATGCAGTAATTAGCTTGCTATGAAAATGATAAAAATATAATTCAGTAAGAAAAATATGAAAGCTGTTCACTCATTGAGAATTCTGCAGGGAGCACATTATGGACAGAACTGTCCCTACCTTTGAGGAATTCAGACATGTCTGTACAGCAACTTCAGTGTCAGAAAAGAGGTGCAGACTCCCGGGACAGAGGGATAGTAACTCAGGTTTCCACTCCCTAAGTAGGACTTGCCATGAGAAATAGACTTTAGAGCATTCGGGACTAGCTTAAATAGGCATAATACACCGAGCCTGCATCAATTAAGAATAAAGATGACTCTGAGCAATGTGTCGTGAGCTGATTTTGCCACTGTGCAAACATTTTGGCATTCTTAAGTTCTTATAGAGGAACCACAATGACATCCTGGAGCCTTGAGATCTTAGGGGACCGCAGTTCCTTATGCAGACCCTGGTTGACTAGGATGTGATTATGTGACTCAGGACTGTATTTCTTTAAAGGATATATCTATCAATTTGTTTTGTGTGTGAGGGTGTGCATGTGTGTGCCCACCACAGTGCCTGTGGAGAAGTCAGAGGATGTCTTTTAGGAGTTAGTTCTCTCCACTCTGGAACAGCCAAGATTGAATTCAGCTTGTCGGGTTTGGTACCAAGTGTTTGACGCTTTGCCATTGCACTGGCCCATGATTCTATTTTAAAACCACGGTTCTCATTGTCTTTTATTCTTATTATTTGGTCTCTTATTTCTTCACAATCTCTTACTTGTATAATGTGCTTTGGGCTTATGTCTTTCATTACCCCTCCCCACCCACCCCTGTTGATTGTTGCCTTCCCAACAAGCCTCTCTCTTTCTTTTGTGTTTGTTTATTTTGTTTTTTTTCTCTCACTAGAAGCTTAAGTTCTGAGTTTTAGGAGTTAGCGTCTGTTATGCTCTATCCCATTTGAGATTCTCTGTGGGCACAGAGAAGGAGCTAACAGGGAGGTGGTTGAAAACCAGCCAGGGCAAGGACACATATTCCAAAGCAGAATAGAGTTGAGAACCTCTTTCTTCTGTGTTTAGAGCTCTTGGCTCTTCTAACAGGGAGGTGGATGGGGCCCTAGGCTGTCGGCTCACTGCTGAGCTGCTGGGATTGGTCATCCTGTCTCAGCTTTCCCAAAGCATTTCCTATGTTGTCAGTCATCTTAGAATAGGTCATCTGTCTCAGGGCATTAAACTCAAATATAAAATAGGGCCAAGCGAATTTTAGAGAGGTTCTTCTCTGTTTCCTTTGGAGGAAAGAATTGAAGGAGAGTTTACACGGTTGGTTCAAGGTGGTACGGTGAGGTGGCAGAGCCCTGTTGGGGGTTCACTTCATCCTCCCTCTGGCTTTAGAGACCACTCCATTACAAATGTCTGGTACTTACTCAATTGGGCAAATCCAAAGTGGGTTTTATGCACCCACCTAACCAATTTGAGAAATAGATCATCCTGTCCAGAAAATTGCAGTTAAAATTAAAATCTTATTTCTATGTGTCATCAGTCTATCAAAGTATAAATGGAAGATTTCTTTAGAATATGTTAAAATTGGGTTGATTTTGGTTATTTTGGCAATAAATCCATGTAGTAAGGTAAAACCCACTAAAATCTTCACAATGTTCGGAATTCTAATTGTGTTGTATAGAAGTTTTCTTTGGTTCTATCAAATTCACTGTGGGTAGTCATCTGTATGACGTTTTAGTAACATATCCTGTGAATATAAATCGCAAGAGTAGAATATTACATAGAAGTAACTCGGACTTGATAATTCTGAAGGGTAAGATGATCTCATTGGTTGGATATCCTTGCTTCTTATAAGGAATAACCAACGGGCTTGTTTTTATTGCCATTTCTACTCATTGGTGTCTTGTTTGTCAAAGCTTAATGAAAAGACAAAAAAGAGAGATAATATTAAAGAGACGGTGAGGACATTTTATGAACAAGAAAGACATACTTCACACTGCTAACTTAGTTTTGGTGAATAAACTGGACAACAAACTAAGGCCATCGTCTGCCAAATCACCTTCCTTTTTTCTGCTGAAATTAAATGGTGAGAGATAAGCAGAATTGCGCCATCTGGTGGTTCCATCTGGTGCCGCACAATTGAATGGCGAATCCTGTTGTAACTTACTCCAGTATTTCTTTAAATACTAATTTCCTCTCTCTTGAAGAGATCTATTTTATTACCGAAAGTCATACTCAGATACCATTATTTTGTTTGGATATTAAAATGTAATATTTAATGTTAAAATATTTTATGGCATGGTCAAGCACCAATTGATGATACTCTGGCACAATTAATGATACTCTGTTATGCTTGCAGACAGGAGTCTAGCACGGCTGTCCTCTGAGAGGCTCCACCCAGCAGCTGACTCAGACAGATGCAGAGAACCACAGCCAAGCAGTGGATGGAGCTTGGGGACTGTTAGGGAAGAATAGGAGGAAGGATTGGAGCCCCTGAGGGGATAGAAACTCCAGAGGAAGACCAACAGAGTCAACCAATCTGGACCCTTAAAGCTCTCAGAGTCTGAAGCGACAACCAAAGAACGTATACAGGCTGGACCTAGGCTTCCCCACACATATACAGCAGATGTGCGCTTGGTCTTCTTGTGGGTCCTGAACGACTGGAGTGGAGACTATCCCAAAAGCTGTTGCCTGTACATGGGATATGTTCCTCTAGCTGGGCTGCCTTGTCTGGCCTCAGTGGGAGAGGATGCACCTACCCTCACAGAGACTGGATGTGCCCTGGTGAGGGGATATCCAGGGAAGCCCCCGCCCACTCAGAAGAGAAAGGGATGGGGGTTAGGGGGAGGGATTGTGGCAGGGGGTGGCCAGGAGGGGGCAGTAAGTAGGATGTGATGTGAATAAAATAATAATAATGATGATGAAGATAAAAAATAAAACCCGTTTATGTCTGTGTTTCGTGCTCCTGTGGATCTGCATGTCTTTGCCATTGGCTCCTTCTAATGACCTTGAACTATATTCAGAAACCACTAAAAATGGTGTGTAAAAAACGATGTTAAGTCCAGCTTTGGAACTGTGAGAGGACATCTGTCTGTTAGGATACCAGAAATGTTCATTTCTGTCAACTTCTGACTCCCCCCCTTTTACATACTGATTCCCATGTAACTTAACATTTAATGCAAAGCCCTGCTTATTCAACACTCATCTCATCTGTCTGGCAGGCCCTATCTGCAGTTAGCACATTAATTTTAGTAGTTATCCTTGACTTTCTCAAGTCTAGATTGGTGGACCCTGCTATGGCCATTATGTGAGTTATGGAGGGCCCTTCCTACAGCTCTAGCTCAAGAACCTTGGTTTTGCTGAACACGCCTTCCTGCCGTTAGGATTCTGGGCTACCACACCTGGCCCAGATCTACTTTTAGCTCCAACTTCAAGCAGAAAGTGAATTTGGTAAACACAGAGCTTTTCTTTGACACCCCCCCCGGCTCCCTCGTTCCCCCAACCCCCCGCACCTGATGACCAAGGCTCTGCATTGAGTCGTTGAAGTCAGAGAGTAAAGGACATGTGCCCCGATAGGAAGACTGGGGACCATAGTGACCTAAGCATAGTAGCTGTGATCAAGACCCAAGAGCAATTATTTGGTGCGTAGTCGAGAGCAAAGACACGTTCACATAATAGTAGCAACAGGAATGTGTCCTTGTTGATACAGGAGCATGTTTTGGGTATATGCCCGGAGTGATGTAGCTGGGTCTTCAGGTAGAACTAGTTTTAATTTTCTGAGGAACCGCCAGATTGATTTCCAAAGTGGTTGTACCAACTTGCAATCCCACCAGCAATGGAGGAGTGTTCCTCTTTCTCCACATCCTTGCCAGCATCTGTTGACACCTGAGTTTTTGATCTTAGTCATTATGACTGGTGTGAGGTGGAATCTCAGGGTTGTTTTGATTTCCATTTCCCTGATGACTAAGGATGTTGAACATGTCTTTAGGTGCTTCTTTGCCATTCAAGATTCCTCAGTTGAGAATTCTCTGTTTAGCTCTGTATCCCATTTTTAAATTGGGTTATTTGGCTTTCTGGAGTTTAATTTCTTGAGTTCTTTGTATATATTGAATATTAGCCCTCTATCAGATGTAGGGTTAGTAAAGATCTTTTCCCAATCAGTAGGTTGTTGTTTTGTCCTATTGACAGTGTCCTTTGCCTTACAGAAGCTTTTCAGTTTCATGAGGTTCCATTTATCAATTGTTGATCTTGGAGCCTGAGGCATTGATGTTCTGTTCCCCTGTGCCAATGTCTTCAAGGCTATTTCACACTAAGCTGTAAACAACCCAGATGTATCCTCATGGATTCAGAAAATGTGGTACATTTACACAACGGAATACTAGTCAGTCATTAAAAATGACAACATCACTAATTTTGCACAATGGAATACTAGTCAGTCATTAAAAATGACAGCATCACTAATTTTGCAGGCAAATGAATGGAACTAGAAAAATATCATCCTGAGTGAGGTAACCCAGACCCAAAAGGACATGCATGGTATGTACTCACTGATAAGTGGATATTAGTCAAAAAGCTCAGAATACCCACAATACAACTCACAGGCCATATGAAGCTTAACAAGAAGGAAGACCAAAGTGGGGATGCTTCAATCCCACTTAGAAGGGAAACAAAATAATCACAGGAGGTAGAAGGAGGGAGGAACCTGGGTGGGAGAGGGGAGAGGAGGGAAAAGGGGGGCAGAATCAGGTGGGGAAGAGACAGAAGAGAAGCCCAGAGGGCCAGGAGACTAAATAGAAATATGCAGCAGTATGTCCCCTCCTACCTTGCTACAACTGTAGCAGAGGACTGCATTGTCTGACCTCAGTAGGAGGGGATGTGCTTTATTCTGTGGAGGCTTGATGCCCCAGAGAAGGGGATGCTAGAGAGGTGATGTGGGAGTTCGTGGGTGGGTGTGGGATCACCCTCTTAGAGGCAAAGAAGATAGGAAATTGGGTGGAGGGGGCTCCTGGAAGGGAGAACCGGGAAGAGGACAACATTTGAAATGTAAATAAACAAAATAATAGTTTTTTAAAATGTAGCTGCCTATAGCCAAACACACATGCACACACACCTGCTACACACACAGCAAAAGGCAGAAGAGGGTCCTTCACAGAGCAAAAGGCAGAAGAGAGTTCTTCTAAAATGTCACTTTCCTTCAAATTATAATGGGATTATCCATTATGAATTGAAATTACGGTAAGTTGATTCCACTTAACCTACCGAGCATCCTGCCTTAGCATGCCAGTATCCTGTTGATCACTGGCTGCTTTCCTATGTACTCGTGGGGGCTTACTGAGTTCTGCATACTGCTGGAAACTGTGTGGTCCCTATCATCTCTCAAGAAAAGATCCAGATTAAATATCCCATGTGCAGTTTCTACTGACCACATCTTGCTTTGACATGGTGCAAGGTCAAAAAATTATAAACCAAGCCATCCTAAGTCAAGGACAGCGTGTATTTCTCATCAAAACAGATGAGGTGTTATCAATAGTGACAGAATGAGGGGACATAATAGCCCTTAAGCCTCTTGTATACCTTCTATGAGTTATCCCCACAAGTGTGTTCAAAGCCATAGATAGTTCTCCCTACCATTTTTAGGGGCTAAATAGTGCTTCCCTATTTATTCAATGGTATCTTAATCCCCAGAGCTCCAGAATATCATCTGTTTTGGAGAGGAATCATATTACAAATGCAATTACTTAAAAATCAGGTCATTAGGGTAAGTCTTAATCGAACATGACTGGTGTCTTCATTAAAATCCGAACACCAAGTCATGCTCACAGGGAAAACGACTGTGAGCATGACAGCAGAGATTGAGGTGGTATAGCTCAAAGCCAAGGAACCCTGCTGAGGATTACAGCATGTAGAAGAAACATGAAACTGATTCTTTTTTTAGGAGGAACAAATCTAGTGGGCACACTGATCTCGGTCCTGCAGCCTTCAGAACTGTGAGGTAATATGTTCTTTTTGTCTAAAGCATCTAGTTTGTACATTGTTATTGCAACCCAGGAAAACAGTACACGTATTCTATGTTTTACAGTTCTCAAGATTGTTTGTGTTAGTTAGTTTTAACTGTCAACTTGATGCAACCTAGAGTCATCTGGGTAAAAAGTCTTAATGAGAAGTTATCTACATCAGCTTGACCTATCAGCATGTCTATGGGGAAACGCCTTGATGTAGAAAAGATCCAGCCCACTGTGGGTAGCACCATTCCCTAGGCAGAGAAGTTCTAAACTGTACAAGACAGGACAAAGCTAAATTCAGCCAAGTTGGTTCCTTGGGTACAGATTTGTTCAGCCCTGAACTCTGGGCCCTTGTCAGTATCTCTGGAATTGGAAAAACAGAGAGGGTGTTGTGGTGGCAGGTTTTTATTCCACTGGGCTATGTTTCTCTGTGCTTTATGCTGAACCAGTTCTGCAACTAAGTAGCTCAGCAGCATGTGCAATTATCTGCCATAGCCTGGCCTCTCTCTGTCTTCTCATTTGTTAAACGAGAGAGCAGATCCATAGGCCCCTTCCAGCCCTTTATGTCCATCATCCAAGGAAATGCTTTTTTCTTAAAAGAACATTAAAAAAAAAAAAGAGTCTATCTTGTCAAAGTGTTAGTGCGTACTTAGCTGTCTTTATAGTATGGATCAAAAAAATAAAACAAAAGAGCTGTTGCCTCTTGGGAAGCTTTATAACCCCAACTCCTTAGCAGAAGCTGCAGTTTCATATTGTTATGGAACTCCTTAATGAGGATGCTCTAATTTAGGGGGGCGCACATCATGATGATCACTTACAAAGATCACTGATTTGAGAAATGGTTCCGGCCTTAATGGGCGCTGAGAATGAAGGCTGGCTGATTGTTGCTTGCCTGGGCTGCGAGTGTTGGTGTTTGCTCTGCTAATTGTGCTTAATTTACTGTGAAGTTATTTATTTATTTATTTTCTTTCTTTACCCAGAGACTCCTGTTGCTGTGAGGGCTGGTCCTATTGGGCAATGCACTGAACTTGGAGACCCTATTACTCTCATGCCATGTCAGACTCTGTAGCAAAGGCTGGAGTTTTCTTTAATGTACTGAAAAAAAAGTGCAATTCATTCAACTCCCTCCTCTGCTCTTCAACATCGCTGTGTAGACCTGTAAATAATTTTACTCACTGGATTGTGCAGACGGGTGAGCTGGCAGCAGTGCCAGTAGTTATCAAGGCTAGATCATTATTCTTCTGTATAGTTCTAGAATGGCTCATACTGAGGTTCGGTGGAAAGTTGGGGTAGTAGAAACAAAGATCTTACAGTAAGAAGAAATAAAACAATCATATATATATATATATAAAATCTATCTATCTATCTATCTATCTATCTATCTATCTATCTATCTATCTATTTATCTCCATTGTGCTTGTGAAAGGGCCAGCAAAGGAGGGTGTGTATTATCCAGGACTTTATATATGGGTTGAGGAAGAGCTCACACTTGTGCCTCTTCAGGGAGAGCAAGGGTCAGAGGGAGGTAGGTGGCAGGAGTCTGGATTGAATTTTTTAGTTTATCTCCTTCTCCGAACAACAACAACAACGACCCTAAAAAAAAAAAAAAAAAAAAAAAAACCAATTGCATCCCTGGACACACCCAGAAATCAGATAAATCCTAATTTTTGTCATGAGATATTGTGGCCTGCAGGAGCTGCTGCACAGTCCCATGAATCGGTTCGTCTTATCTCCTTCATGATTTTATAAGGAAATCTTAATTCACCCAAATGGACAGTATGGGCAGCTCTTGTCAGGTTCTCACAGACCCACAGTCTCCATTCTCAGTGTGGTGCTGTGGGAGGTGGTAGAATCTTTAGGGGAAGAAGTCAGGATGTGGTCTCCTCTCAGAGAGGATGTCGGTGTCTCTACATTTCTCTGTATCTAAGTTCCTCAAACGCCAACAGATGGGAGGTTTTCACCACTACCACACTCCCTTCCGTGATGCTCTGACACACGCTCAAAGGGAGTGGAACAAAATGATCACACATGAAAGCCTTCTGAAACCCTGAGCCGAAGTAAGTACCGTTTTTTTCTTATCATTGTTTATCTTAGGTTCTTTGTCACAGAGATGAACTGCTGAAGAACACTTGACTAATGTCGGCACCCTCCTCTTATGTTTGTTATTAGAACCCTGGTTATGTTGGGACTGGCAGTGTTTTGGGGGGATAGGCTGTGGTGGGTCCTTCTGTTTAATTTCTTTGCAGCTGTGTCAAAGAATTAAGCCATGTATCCCAATTTTGGTCAATAAAACAATAGAAAGTTAGTAATAGGGTCACTTGGTCCAGGGGCAGATACCAATTGTTATGGTCAATGTGAAGGCTCTCAGATTAAACTTTCTTTCTAGGTGTGTCTGTGGCATGTTTAAGGAAAAGACTGCATTTCAACTGGCAAATTCATTATAGTAGATTGCCCTTCCCTAAAAAGGACCAAAAATGGAGGGAGGAGGAACTTGTCCCTTTCTCCCTTCTTCATTCTTTGAACTGAGGCATCTCATTTTCCCTCAGAGTGAGCTTCACCACTGGTTCTCATGTTTCTCAGGTCTTTGGACTTGACTTCCCGGGATACCATGTGACAAGCAACAGGCAGATCAAGGGATGCCTCTGTGTTCAGAATCATGTGATCCAGTTATTAATCAATATCTATCTATCTATCTATCTATCTATCTATCTATCTATCTATCTATCATCTACCTACCTAACTACCTACTTATCTATTTTTCTATCCATCAATCTATCCTGTAAGTTTGGCCCTCTGGAGTGCCCTTACTAGTACCCTACCCTCTTTTTGTATCTTCCTACTTCAAGTTGGGAGATGATGTCTGAAGCTGCGTGGGGTCTAAGTCAGCCGTAGTGAGGAAAGATGACGTTTGCATTGACTACTGTATTAACTCACAGATGATTCTGTATGTCCCCCTTCCTTGAACATTTGGTCATATTGAGTCCTACTCAGTCTTTAACTTTTAGATGCCTTTCCCAGTCAAAACCATCACTGAAATAGAACGGGGAACAGAGCAGTGCTATGTGAGAAAGACTCTGCCTTTTTTGTTTTGTTTTGTTTTGTTTTGTTTTGTTTTTTTCGAGACAGGGTTTCTCTTTATAGTCCTGGCTGTCCTGGAACTCACTCTGTAGACCAGGCTGGCCTGAACTCAGAAATCTGCCTGCCTCTACCTCCCAAGTGCTGGGATTAAAGGTGTGTGCCACCACCGCGGCTAAGACTCTGCCTTTTGAGATGGACCAGCATTACGTGGTATCCCATTTTTGTCTCAGTGTGCTGTGTCTTAATCAAGGTTGAGCAGGATTGTGCCCTGGAGGTTCATCTTCCCCCTTTATACGGTGGTATATAAAGAGTCATGTGCAATGGTCTACGAAGTATAACAAAAACAGTGGTGGTGATTGGATCTATGTGTTATAGTCACATTTGCAACTGTTCCACTCATGTTATGTGACATTAGCCTCCTTCAGTTCTCCCAGGAAAGCTCAGCTGAAAATCAGTGGTCGCTCTCGTAACTCAAGATCTATCTTTTCCTCCAAAGATTGTTTGAGGTCTGAGAACTAGGCAATTAACCTCAGGCATGCAGCTCTGGAAGCCAGGTGTCTCTGGCTCTTCTGCTGAGATTGATTGCCCTGTGTGTCAGCATGAGCATTCCTGAGTAATTAGGATGTACTTTATTGGCAGACATGGGCTGACCTCACCTTGTAGAGCTGTCTGAAGCATACAGCAGAGGACCCCCCCTTCCGTGGCATACCTTTGCAGCAATCTCCTAGTAGATACTTTATGACAAGTCGTCACGACACAAGCTCGTATGAACTGCTTTGCACTGCCCCATGCCCCAGGGCTCTGGGAGAAAAAAATGATAAGCTTTCAAAGTATAAGCTAAATAATATGCTTTTAATGAGATCTTGTGAGTTGCAGATCAAAAGCATCAACAGGAGGTAAAAAGTTCAAAAAAAGCCCTTTACATGCATGCTGCATTTGGCCAAAGCTGCTTTCCTGATCTTTCTGATAGAATCCTTAAAGGAAAAAAAAAAGTGTTTTTAAGTTTTTGTCCCTGAATGTTGTACTCGGGCACACTTCTTTTGCTTTTGATTACACAGGAACAAGAGGAATTTGGCGGGTTGGGGAAGATGGGGGAGATCTAGTAGCTGGGATAGGAATGCCTCAGTGTTCATGGGCGTGTGAGAATGTAGGTCCGATTGGGGGTGATTCTAGGGAGGAGAAGCTCTGCTCCCTTGCCAAATCCACCTCGTGAGACTTTGCTGGAAATTTCCTCAGAATTAAGAGTGGGCAGGCAGGCATCAACAAGTCTCTCTCTTAAGGATTTCTGATACCTTATTCACTCGGCCTTCAGACTTTCCCTGTGAGGCAGAGGCTGTGACGAATGTGTGCTTCCACCGAACTTGATTTGAACTGGAGTGTAGCATTTATCACAAGCATTTTTCAGTGAAAAGTTTCTTTTCTAAATGACTGCCTTCACCTTTTGGCTCTGGGAGGTGTGAGCAGAGGGTGGAATGTTTACAGACCTACTGTGTGCTCTCTTAGCACTAATATCTCAATGCATACAGAGATTTTTGTAAGGTCTTTGGGAGTTTGGCATCATCATGTGCACGTTACTGGTGAAGAAACTGTCAGAGAGATTTGGCCAACTTGTTCAAAGTCATCTATCCAGTAAACCGCACAGCTGAAATCTGACACAGATCTGTGAGTCTGAAGCTATGGTTCTGTGCCCTGCTGCCTCACACTTAGCACAGCAAGTATGTGATCCTTTCAGGTGCTTATCAAGACAATTGCCAGGGCTGTCAAATCGTCAAACTCCTTGTCATGCAAAGTGTGGCTAAGATCATCAACCTAGTCTGAGATTGTGCAGAAAAATATCCATTTATAAATTCTTTTCTAGATTTTCTCCCCCACCCCCTCGTCAAAGACCTTACGCCACCACGGCTTGTGCGGAGTGTAAAGCAGCAGCGGACTCCTATGCAAGCCGGAAGCACTTGCAAATGCTACAAGCAAAACTCTTGTTTTGTGACTGAAAAGGACTGAGAAGGTTCTTCTCCCTAGTCTTGGAGTTTTATTCAAAGTTCCAAGTTCAAAACCATGCCACAGGCAAGTGCATTGTCTTTCTTGCTCACTTGTAGAATTCAGAAATAAAAATAACCTGAAAGGAGACAAAGCCAGGGACTTTATGGAGGTCCAGTAATTTGATCACAGCTCCATGAGGGACAAGCTTGATGGGAGCTGGGGTATGTCTGATATAAAAATTATGCTTCTCTCTCTAGGGACCTGATTCTTAGAATCCTATGGGACATTTATAAATATATTTTTTAATGTCATCACGGACCTGATACATCAGGATTTGGGGAGAAACTCTAGGATGGTTTTTGTTTTTGCTGTTTCGTTTGTTTGTTTGTTTGTTTTTCTAAGGTGGCTTATTTTTAAAAATCAAAGGCTGAAAATTTTAACATGCCCAAAGAGGCAAACCTTACCTGCAGAAGCATCTGCATCTGCCTCAGGAATCTTAGTACATAAATACCGTTAATCCAGTGTTTCCAAAGAATAGTCTCTACACACCACCACTACCACCACCACTACCACCACCACCACCACTACCACCACCACCACCATCACCACCATCATCACCATCATCATCATCACCATCATCACCATCATCATCATCACCATCATCACCATCATCATCACCACCATCATCATCACCATCATCAACATCTGCAAGCTTGTTAAAAATAATACAAATAGAGACGCTCTACCCAGAACTACCTGAAGGAAATTTTGAGTCACACCCAGCAGTCTGAGTTCTGATAGTCTCTGAGGTGATTCTAATGATTGCTAAAGCTTGAGGCCCACCTGATGTCATGCATTCCAGTGAACATGTACGTATTCACAGAAGGCCATGTTTCTGAGCCAGCGGGTCTCAACCTGTGCGTTGTGTAGCATCTTCAGGGGTCGTATGTCAGTCATCCTACACATCAGACGTTTACATTATGACTCATAACAGTAGCAAAATTACAGTTATGAAGTAGCAATGAAATAGTTTTATGGTGGGGGGGGAGTCAGCACAATACAAAGGACTGTATTAAAGGGTCGCAGCGTTAGGAAGGTTGAGAACCACTTAAAAAGCTACCACAGCCATTTGTAGCTCAGTGTAGATGAATAATGTTACACATAGGCCAGGTGCTGGGATGTGGGCAGGGTCGGAACCTCAGCGTTCCAGAGAGGGGCCAGAGGGAGCCTGGTAAGAAGAGTCAGATAACCCCCAATCTGCCCTCTTTGCAGTTTTGCCTCAGGCTAGTCCTGCCTGTGTTAGTACCTGCCTTTCTTCTAAGAAGTGAATGTCAAAAGTCATTTTCTTTGAAGGTGACAAGGGAATTTAACACCTCAAACGGGCCAAAATCCCACTAGACAGTTTTATGATGCGATAATTTACCACCTACCAGTAAGTACACTCTGCCCAGGTAAACATTGACTCGCTAAATTTAGGTGTCAGCATGGAATTCTACTGCAAGTATTTCTTCTTCTTTTTTCTTTTTTCTTTCAAAGGTGAGTCTAATTGGAAAATTAAGTTTCTTGGAGTTCATTGCATTGCCGAAAAGACGGGCCAACGATTAGCCAAGAAGCTGGAGCGCCGAGAGAGTACCATGTTTAAGTACTGAGCCTTGCTTCCCACAGAACACAGGCAACACGTTACTTTACAAAAAGATAAAATATTCCGGTAAAATATTCCTTTGTCTGCCATTAAAAAGTCAAAATATAGAAGTAGCATTCACTTCCCATCGACTCTTTGCTAGGTGTTGGGAGCTCAGTGACAAACAGGACAAGATGTTGGTTGTCTGTCTAGCCTCTAGGCAAGTGGGCAGCTGGCCGTCATAACTGATCTATCTATAATCTACAGCAGAAATACTTTTCCCCAAGCTTCGCTACCCAGACAACCAGACCTATCACCCTTAAGGACATCAGCCACTGGGAGAACAATGGGTGTTAGAGGTTGGGTAACCTAGATGACAGAAGAGCTAAGGAGACAGGGTAGGAGGCACTGAGATCAACAAGGGCTAAAAAGACCTGGGAAGGTGGTATTGTCAGACCTCAGAAACTGGCTTACTCTGTGTGGTTAGAACCACAGAGTGAATACAATGCTTCCGGAACTCTGGGCAGGTGCAGGGTGTTAGAGATGCCCACTCCTACGTGGTGAGAAGAGTGTTTAGCTTCTCCTTGTTTTCCAACCTCCTTCCAGTATCTCCCAGGAAGCAAACTCATGTAGAAGCCACCATTTCTGTGGCACAGAGCTGAGAGGCAGGCAGAAGGTAGAGACAGGCTCAGCGAACAAAGTCCAAAAGAGGGCAAACCCCAGGGGGCTGTTGGGAGGAATTTTGGATCAGCTAGACAAGAGTGAGGAAAATTCTAGAAGATACCAGGACCATCCCCTGATGGGAACTGGGAGGAACGGTTACTTCATGGAGAGCAGCTGAGGTACAGAAGTCACCAACCTGTGAGGCGAATGCCCTTCTTAAGATTTATAAATTTTCTGCCAAATATTATACTTGACTTAATTTTTCCCCCTTCTTGGAACATACCACATCTACTTTCTTCATGCAGTCTGGTGGTGAACTCACAGGCTCAACAGCATGTCTATCTGGCTTCTGAAAGGTGTGGCAGAAGAATCCTGCACAAACATTGCCGAGTTGGAGGCAAACAGATTTGGAGACAAATGGCTTTCTTGGTTCCTTATTGTATTCTCGCATCCTGCCTGTAAAGATCCACGTGTAGAGGTTTGATTTATCAGCTTTTAACCAGAAGTTTTGTGCATTAGGTATAGGTCTCTCAGCTTGGCACAGTTTTTTTTTTCCTAAAGGCCAGTTTAAACATAATTTAAAACAAAATCCCAATTCATTCTGAACTCATTTCATAGAACAAAGTCTACTAAAGGAGAGAGTTGCTAGAAAACTCAGTGGAAAGACATAAAAAGCACAGGTTTAATTTAAAAAAAAAATTGATTCAACAGGCACAGTGAGTCCACCCCATTGTATCAGAGCTCCTTTTGTATTCCTCTGAACTTTAGTTCCATCTCTGTGGAAACCAGACCCCACACTCCCAGTTTTTGACACCATTCTTGGTTGGGATGGTACTTGCTCAGAATGTCCATATGAAAGCCAAGAGGATGTCTTGGGGGAATCTGGGCCTTCCTATTTTTGCCTTCTGTGACATTTGAGTCTAAGCAAGTCACTCCCCAGATGTAAAAAAGATACATTTGTGAGGGCCACATACATACACACACACATGCACATGTGCACACACAGAACACATACAGAACACACACAGAACACACACACACACACACACAGACACACAGACACACACACACACACACACACACACACACACACACACACACTCACACACACGACTCCAGGTAGATTCTTGGCTTCTACTCTGCTTGCCTTGCCTTCTCAGGCCTGAATGCAGCGTGCTCTACTTTACTGTGCCAAGACCTGTGTCTGTCCAACTGGCTCATACATTCTTTTCAGGTTGGCAACTTGGAAAAGGCAGCGGACATAGCTAAAAATGACAGTTATCTTCAAGGAAAGGAAAATGGCCAATATTAGACAAAAAAAAAAGTATGAAATAAATTTTTCACCCTGAAGGGCTGAAGAAATCATTAGAGTTGTCTGACAGCCACAATCTCCAGGCACATGGCTTGCCCCCTGGCGATCTCCTTGCTATTTATATGCACTGGGAGGTCTGTGAAGTAGCCAGGCCTGTCATCAGCCTGGGATCTAAAAGAGCTTACACAGGGCCCAGAATGAAGGAAGCCAGGGAGCCTTCCATCTATCTCTTTAAAGTTTAAATTTCAAATTATTCACGTGTAGTTTAGAATTAACACACACACACACACACACACACACACACACACACACACACCCTTTCCAAAATAGTAAATCAAGCAAATAAAACTCTAGAAGGTAAAAATGATGGTCCCTTCCTCAAATAGTCTTAGAATTTCTGTACATCGATATGAAGTGAAATTGAAAATGGTTCTCTCTGAGGGTTAAGATGCACAGACCATGAAATGTGGAGTCTAACATCTCTCCCTTACCCCTGACAGTTACTTGACAGTTACACCAAATTTGGTGTCAGAAAGTTCTCATGATTGACATACTATTAGGATTGTACAATGGAAATTAAGTACACACCTATGCAATAGAGTCTGATGCAATTACACAGGGATGCTGCATTTGTTTCAGTTGAGAAATAGGTTCCCTCCAATGCCCTTTATTAAAGTTTAAAGGAAGTGTTGATTTGGCGGTGGGGGAAGGGTAGCGAATGAGTTCTCTTGCAGCTGACCTTTAGGGGCTAGTGAGCTGCTGGCGAGCACTGTCGCAACTAAGCAAGACAGACTGTGGTGACGTTTGTGAATAGAATGGTAGCAAATGAAGAAGAAAGAAAGAAAGAAAGAAAGAAAGAAAGAAAGAAAGAAAGAAAGGAAGAAAGAAAGAAAAAAGACAAAAAATTTCCCAAACCCTTGCTTCCAAATACAACTCCCTAGATCAGTCTGGGCTTTTGACAAGTGTGTTGGGCATGGGGGTTTGATCACAGTTGCATCCAAGGCTATGCTCCTGAGACATGTCAGTGCGTTTATCAAAGAGAAGCTCAGCTGTGTATTCTGTCCGCAGAGTCCAATCATTGGAATCAAAATCTTTTGCAGAAGTCAAAGTTTTTCGATCTCAGCCTTTATTGTGATAAAAACAAAATAAAACAATGAAACACTATTCTATGTTATACTATACATCTAACTGCTGGCAGGGATCTGCTCTCTCTCTCTCTCTCTCTCTCTCTCTCTCCCTCTCTCTGAAGACAGAATCTTCTCGTTGACTAGGTTGTGCATTTCAGACCAGAAAAAAAAATGGTGACCCCCGGTTGCCTAGCAACTGAGAAACTCAGGCCTCAGCCCTGGTAGGCAAGATGGAAAAAAGGTCAATTAATGTGGCAGGCCTGTCCTTATCAATATGCTACTGTGGCAGCGACTTTTATTTCTTTACAGTAATGTATCATAATAAGTTTTGTCGGTCTTTATATGCGGCTCTCCCTTTTGAATAAAGCGTAACTAAGACTTGAGGGGATGTCTGATATAACAGAAAATGTAACCATAAAAAAAAAAAAACCCTAGAATAGAAATTGTCTGACTGCTGGGTACCCTGCCGGGCTGCCGGAGGCTCTTACACATTTCCATTGAGTTATTTTATGATCAGGCCAGTATGTTATTGAAATATTATCTCTTTAGCCTTTCTCATTCTGATAAGAAATGACAGGCTCTCAGAACAGTAATACATACAGAGTACAAAATATGGAGCTGCAGACAAAATTCAGCCTGGGCAAAGAGCCTTGGAGAATTTCCATTAAAACTGATCGTCCCTGGCTAGTGTTTTCAAATAAGGCACAGGACACATCCTAATGTCCACTCTAATTGTGATGAGAATTCGGAGCCTCTTGCGATGATTGCATTTAGAGCGATTACTGAGCAGCATTCGAGAAGAGTCTGCAGCGAATTTACAACCTCATTTACGATTCAATTTCTTTGGGACATAGTGAAATGCTGTCACATTTCAGATGCACAGGTAAGAATCACAGTCAGGACTTGAAGGGTCATTTATAAGCAGAGTGGACGGATGCAAAATCAAGACTATAAAAAAATCTCAAGCTGAATAATCAAAGGGCAGTTTGGTCCAGAACTCTTTCAGAAACAATGCTCAATACATATAGATTTGTTATTTTATTTGCAGACCTCTCTCGGGATGACTCTCATCTTTTCACCGCGTGCTATTGATTCTTTGTTGTTGTTTAATATGGAAGTTGTTTCGCATGGACAAAATCAATGAGTATGTATTTATAGATGGGTAAGGTAGGCACCTGGTCCCTCCTCTGGTGTCAAGAGACCTGAGTTTTATTCTCAGATCTGTTTCCATTAGCTAAGCTGGGTGACTCTGAGTAGGCTGAGATGTCTCAGGGTCTCAGCATCGTCCCCTGCAGGGCAGAGAGGTTGAACTTGGTCTTCTCCAGCCTCCTTTCCTGTGCCTGCTGCATACTCCCCTCCCCGCATCACACACACACACACACACACACACACACACACACACACACACATACACAATCACATTTGTGTTATGTTAAGTGCAATATCTGTGTGATTTTTGTATGATCACCACTTTTAAAGAGTCTTCTCTGACACATGGCATTCAAGGGACATATGTTTAGTTTCAGTGAGATCAGCATCCTTTTGGGATGGAGGCAACCGACTTCCTACGAATTCAAAGTTAGCATTTTCTTCTGTGGAGCCCAGTTTCTATGAACTTCAGAGACTCACGATGCTTTTGCATGTTCTCTTCTTTTCTATCTTTCTTTCCTTTTTAAATAGCATTAATGTAGGAGCAGATGTTGTCTCCCTCCGCACACATACTGCACAGTGAATCATCTCAGCCTCTCTGTAAAATTTTAGCTTAATGGAGTCCTGGCATTTCTGATGAGATGCCGAACTTAATTTTATAGAACAACCTATTGAACAAGCTGTTCTTGGACATTCCCATCTCAACTAAATGTTAAAAGTATTAAAATTCACATTAGCACCAGAGGAAATTTTGCATGGGTAATCCTTTAATACAGTGTTTTATGGCTCTATTAGCGGCACAGCAGCTGGTGACATGATGAATTTAATCCATTAAAAAATTCAGCAAGAGGTTTAAAAGTCAGCTTTTTAAAACATTATCTTGCTGCAAGGAAAGAGAACTTCTCCTCGGGGCCAGAAATGTGGCGACTTCATACTGGGGCAGGTATTGGGAACGAACCTGCACAACCAACTTCCATGCACTGAGTTCTGCACCTGGAGACAGGATGCTGAGCCCAGGAGCTCAGGATGTGCATGCTGGAAGGTACACAAGCTGGAACATCCTGGCCATATAGTCATCCGTGCCTTACATCACATGTTTTAAGTGGTGACACTGTCTTTGTGCATATTAATATTCTTATCTGAGCCAACATATATATTTGTATGCGATCAGAAATGCACCAAGGTTTTCTTTAATGGTGTAATCCCTTATTTCACGGGGGCTCAAGCAAGGTATCAGTAATCTTCTGAAAAGTCATGTGAGCAAAATGAGTATTGGCCTGAGGGATGGATGACCTCCTCCTGAAGTTTAAAGAGAGAATATCCATCTAGGTGCAAGTTAAGATTTTAACCATTGAGCTACAGATTCTTTAATAATCTTTTCAAGTTGCAATTTCCTATCTCAAAAAGAAGAGAAAAATACTCCGTTCACTCCCAATATATTTTTTGCAAGTTTCTATGTAGAGTTAAAACTCTCATTCAGGAATTTCTTAAAAAGAATTTTTATTGTTTAAATGAGCATGCATTTTTGAGCCAAAGCAGAAACAGGTCACCTTGTACCAAAGTCCCCCATGTCTGCAAAAGAGTTTGTTACTGAATTTCAGCCCTTGTGAATTAAAAACCAGGTAGCTTAGCTCAGTGGTGGGTTTTGCTAAATAACCCATTTATATCATTCCCATGTTCATGCAAAGCCAGTCTTCTTCCGTCCTCACTTAGCATAACTCGATGTTAAAGGGAATTGCCATTTCTTGTGGTGCAGCTATTACAGCCTGTAAGAGCAGAAATGAAATCCACTACACCTGTCTCCAAGGAGACCTTTAATGGTCCTGACAGTGTAAACACACCACCAGGTTGAAAACAGCTATTGCATTTTGGGATACTAAAAATTGTTTATTTTTCTTCTAATGTGAAAAGCTTCATCTTTCTCTCAAGTTGTGCACGTGGATAGAAAGCATCTTTCCGACCCGTGGAAGGGACACAGACACTCTAAAGTTATGTTCTGTATTTCGGACAACCCTCTGCCTCCCACAGTACTTGGTTACTAAATGGCTTGCCTCCTAGAGAGATGTTTGGTGTATTTAGAAAGCAGTTGCATGTGAGAGCTGGTCTGCTTGAGTGGAATCTCTTTGGATAATATCTGATCCTGTGTTTGAAGCTGACTGATCTGGGTGGAGGTTCCCCACCTCCTTGTGCTCCTCCAAAGGCCCCTTTCCTGGGTGTGCAACAATAAGATTCTTTGTCCAGTCTCCGTGGTTCCTCATGGCTGAGCCTGTTGTAAGAAGGGGGATGCATCCTGAGCTCTCAACTAATGAAGTATTCTGCCTTAAAAGAACAAAAGGGTATAAACTCTACTAACATGGTTTTCTTATTGAAGAAAAAACATGCATAATTAATCCTATCAACAATATCAGTGGAAGTATAAGTGTTTTTCAAGTAGACATAATTTTTATAAGCAAGAGGAACTCATTTAGGGTTTCATAGTGAAACATAAAACATAAAAATAATATAAAACAAATAATATGAAATAAATATTAAATAATCAGACCTCTTGGTCAAATGTAGGACATTTCAAAAGGTTGAAAGTGTTACTGACTTCCCTTTTAAGGAAATTTTCAGTGAACATGATTTGTGTTTCCTGGTGGTTTGATTTTTCAAATTTCTGCTTTTGAAGTAGTCTGACTTGGGCCACATTGGGTTACTCCCCGTGCAATTAGCTCATGTTATCATGGTCAAAACCAAACCAAATCAACTTTTCTTATTAATTTCAATGGCTTCTTTTTTGTCTGTTTCTTTGTGAAATGTTCTAGAGGACAACCTTCTTCTATCCTTATAAAAATGACCCGTGGATGGTTTTCCTGTATATTGGCCCTACATTTTTTTAATGAATTAATCCACTGATTAATTTTTGTATTGCTGACCGTTGAACTCATAGCCTTGAATTAGAATTAGGCAAGTATTCTTTTTTAGATGAGATATTACTATGTAGTCAGTATGACTTCAAGCTGGTCTTTGTCCTCCTGAGATGAGGTGTTACTATGTACCCAGGCTGACTTCAAGCTACCCTCTGTCCTCCATCTTGGCCTCCCAAGCACCAATTGGGAAACAGCTCTCTTTGTATGGGCATATTGTTATTGAGCATTACCAAACATATAAAGCCTTTGATTGATTTTTTAAGGACTAGAGTTTCACTTTTTTACTGGGCATGTATGGATGATGAGATGGTCTGGGCAATGCCCAGCCTTGCGAAGTCAGCATGGAAAACTGGCAGAGCCATCTTCCACATTGATGTCTCGTGGGTGGCAGGGCTGGTGTTTCTGGCTGGCTGTTTCTAGCTGCGGTGCACACATGGCTTCTGGCCACAGAACATGGCGGCAGAGCTAGGCAGAAGCGCTGCAGCTTAGATAGTTGGCTTTACCCGTGGCCGCTTTTTAAATAATTACTACAACAATTCATTGTTTAGATGTGCTGGGAACTGAACTCAGCTTCCTGTGCACTCTAGGGAAGCTCTCTCCTGCTGAGCCAAATCCCCAGTTTCTGTTTAAAGATCAAGACATTTTTAGCTCAAAAGCCCATTGGTGCTTATTTTAAAATATTGCACATCAATTACTTTTAAAAGAATTCCAAATAAGCATGTGGTGCCTGGGACACTGTAGCACCATTGGGTGGGTGGCATCAAAGCCCTCTGAAAAGACAGCAGCCATGAGGTCTAATCTTTCTCACCTGGCTTCTGACAAATATCAATTAGTCTCTTTCTTATTGCCTGACCCTAACTAACATTCATCCATTCACCCAGTAAGTCAGTTATCAGTCCTCTATTCTGTAAGTTTAAAATGGTTTTGTGTGTATGTGTGTGTGTGTGTGTGTGTGTGCATAACTGTGCACATATGTGGAGGGTAGAGATCAAGATCAACGTTGAGTGACTTTAATCTTACTCTTGTCTTCTCTTCTTCTTCTCTTCCTCCTCCTCTTCATCTTTCTCCTCCTCCTTCTCTTCCTCCTCCTTCTCCTCCTCCTCCTCCTCCTCCTCCTCCTCCTCCTCCTCCTCCTCCTCCTCCTCCTCCTCCTTCTCTTCCTCCTCCTCTTCCTATTCTTTTTCCTTTTGGAGACTCAGTTTTCCACTGAATCTGGAGCTCACTAACTCAGCTAGACTTGTTGGCCGGCAAGCCTCTGTGATTCACCAGTCTCCGAATCCCCAGAGTTGGGAGTACTAAAAAATAGAGCTGCCTGCACCCAGCTCTTTGCTGTGGGTCCTGGGCCGGGGGAAGGGGAGGGGGGACTCAAATCATCCTGCATTGCTGGCATTGGTGCATTGGTGGCAGGAGTTTTTCCAGACTGAACACTTTTCCCCAGCCCAGTGCTGCAGGTTGACTAATTTCTCACTAACACCTGGCACTTCTGTGGGGGCTGTGATGCCGATAAAGAATAAAACAGACTTTTTTGGATTACGATGCATGGGTGGGAGGGGCAGTAAGGGGTAGGAGGTGCTTTAGGTTAGGATGTGGGGTTGTGTGGCATTATGTAGGGGAAGTTGCAAGTCTCTAACATGCTATAGTGACCTATGACCTCCAAGTCTCAGCAATTCTAGAAAGTTCTCAGTAAAGCCAGGGCTCAGTCCATGAACATATGAAATGAGGTCATAAGGTAGTCTGTAGACCACGGCATCCTATGATGTTTGATGAGACAGCCTTCCAGAAGTTCGTGATTGTATGGGTCTTCTATGGACTGTGATCCTAAGAATTAGTCTGTGCAGCCTGAGTTTATGCTTCTGACCAGAGCCCAGAGTGGGTGATGTGGCTTCACGAGCTATGTTTTGAATAACAAAGCTTCTGAGATCTTTTCCAGTCTCTTCATCTCCTAAAAGTAGTAAGAAATTAACTCCATTTTGTTTATCTGACTCTGCCATCATTGAGCTGATGTTAGGACAACCATCAAAGCTATTGGACACAGGACACAATTGGCCATGTGATGTCTCACCTGCAACATCAGTCAAGAATTCTCTTCACAGTGACTATTGTAATATGTGAGCCCTGGAAGGGCTCATGCTGTCTTTTGTCACAATATCTCCCACATGCTTGTCTGTGCCCTGTGAGAATCAACCTCAGTCAGATCAGCAGGAGGTAGATCTGTCTGCACTTTCACCACTGTGGCTATGAGGACTGAGGACCACAGAGGAAACAGGATCCATGAGGCTGGAGAGCAGATGGAAACTGACCTGCTCTCCAGCAGGATAACTGCCCTGAGTTACAGAGAGAATGAATTATCTTCCCAGCACAATCCTAAATATGAGTGACATCTTCAAACCCAGGCACAAATTATTATTAATGTTTAAACCACTGCTTTGAGGTGACTTTTATGTAGCAATAGAAGAATTGAAATAATAATCAGATTAAGGATTTGCCTCTTAAATAGAATTTTCCATCATTTGACTCCTCATTGTACTTTTCAAAGCTTAACCTGGCTGTCTCCACCGTCCCCTCTCACTTCTATCTTGTCTCCTGTTTTCTCTCCCCTCTCCCCCAGCTAGTTCTTTGTCCCTGTACCCTTCCAATGATAAAGCTCTATCCCATAATGCCAGATGACACAACCTGAAAACAAACAGATGCCCATTAAAATGAATGACTGTCAAAATTTTTCCATGTGTATTTGATATTAACGACTGCAAGTGTGGAGGTGCAATTCAAATAGTTTATTATTGTTGTAGGTTTGCTGCAATATATTACACTTTACGCCTTGGCTTGGAAGTTGATTACAAGTTTTATGAGACCGAGTGCCTGTTACTGGCAATCTTGATGTTTTCCTTTTCCCTGAAACATGTCACAGACAACTGATTTATAGGCAGCCGATCATTTTTTTTATATTATATCATTTCAATAAAAAAAAATCAAAGATAAAAGTGTAGTGTGGGAAATACACAGAGGATAATGAAGGTGCCTTCAGTTGTATTGGGGCATTTTTAGAGTGCATTAATAGTCCACGTGAACCCAGTAGACTCCCTTCTGAGATCATTTGATATTCTACGTGAGGCATGAAACCAGAAGTCATCAGAGACTTTTTATAAACACAGGTGGTGCTTATTAACTGAGAAATAAAAATTTTACACTCTTGATGATTAGTGCCAGCGAGTTTTCACAGGCCTCCACACTTTTGGGAAATGGTTTTTACTTTCCTCCCAATTCTGATTACCTTTATTCTACACGAACAGCTTGAGTGAGTGATGCCGTGACTCTGTAAAGCATCACTGCCAGGTCCAAAGGTGGGGAATAGTCTTCTCCTTCACCCGCAGTCATCATTGGGAAGCATGGGCTTCTGCCAAGTTTGATAGATATGGCCGAACAACCTCACTGCAGACCGACAATGAGAACTCTTACCTAGCAATGATGGGCTGCACAGGGTAGGGACGGGGTCTAGGGGTGGAATCTAATGTCCAGACATTCTGTCTGCCAGGCATTGTTTGCAAGATTTTTTTGTCAGAAATTGCCTAGATGACTGATTAGTCTGTGATATTTTAGTGTGTATGGATAGCAACATCCAAGCAAGAGCAGACAGTAAAAGATTCTGGACCTCAAAGGGGCAGAACACACAAATGCATAGGACTTAACAGTCCTCAGTGAGAGGCCAACCGAGGAGGTTGGCTTTACACACAGACACACAGACACACAGATAGACAGACACACACACACACAGACACACACACTATATTCACACACACTATATTCACACACACACACACACACACACACACACACACACACACACACACATGTATGTCTGTTCTGCATCTCCGTATTTATCTACCCATGTATCTATGTCTCTATATTTATCTATCAGTTGTGTATCTACTGTATACCAGTGTATATATTTATCTTTTTATGTATGTCAATGTATCTGTTTGTCCACTTGCCTATCATCAAGTCGTTATAAATTACCTAAGATGATGTTATGGAAGAGCACTCAGGATCCATTCAGAATGAGATAGTTGCTAGAGAAATGAAATGTCTCAAAACAGATGTATGTATCAAAGCAGGATACCCAGAGTACAGCTGGGATGGAGAACCTAGATTATTAGACCTGGTCGTTGGGGAGCACCTGACAGGGTGGGGTATCCATAATTAGATAAGAAGGAAGAAGCTGTGAGGCACCGTAGAGGTCACCAAGTCAATGTGATCTCTTCCTGTCATACGCTGGGAAGACTTGAACTCAGTGCAAGAAGCTCCAAGTTGGATCAGGTCTAAGAAAAACCCCAGTGCTCAGTGTGTGGGAAGTTAAGAACCAAAGTTGGAATACTTGTCTATCTGACTCAAAGGCCAAAGAGCTACAAAGAGGAGCACAGAAAAGGCTGTGATGAAGAAGAAATAAGAGAGGAGATTTGTGGTCCAGATCGACAGATAGGTTGTAATAACCAAATGAAATCACTGTGAACTGCAAAGCCTGTTGTCCCTGTGCCCTTCAGACTGCCAGCAGCCTCTGACAGTTTTTAAAGAAGTCCATGGGAAACCTAGATTTTGTTTCAAGTGAAAAGTGTTGAAATTCTAATATGAATCAAAATTGAAAGGGTTTGACAATTACAGTAATCTCATTTCAATTTAAATGGCAGCTACATCATTCAAAGGCAGGGTATTCTGTATTGAGGTCTATTTGGATGCTTTGGATATTATTCATATAATGCAATGAAGCTTTCCTTGGATTATATATTTTGATATTAATTACATTCATAAGTTTGTGAAATGCCCATCATTGTAACTGACAAGTTGCACAAATTCTCCAGTCTACAAAAATGCTAGAGAAACATTAGAAACTTGGCCAAAAATGGAAACAATTTCATATTTATAATGTTTTAACTTAGGAGAAAATCTCTGGTCATTACACGCATGAACTCGCTAGAATCTTAGCAAGTTTTCATATTCTTGGCTTCAGGAACCATTCTTAAGCAGCTGGAAATTGAGATTAAAGTCCCAGGAAGACTAGAACTAAAGAAAAGGAGAAACTCAAAAATCTATATGAAGGGCTGTCCTGAAACCCCTGATCAACTCATTTGGAAGGGAGACTTGAAGCAGCCTGAGCACAGCTAAGAGGTATTAGCTGGTTAAGAACTACATTCAGGGAAATGAATCTACAGGTTTTTATGATATAACATTTCTAATCTTTAGGATATAGCCTGAAACTTCCAGACATGTGGAAAAGTATGAAAACATGACTCATACTCAAGCAAGAAGTCAATAGAAAGTGGTCTCGGAATAACCCAGGTATTTATCATACAAAGTGTTCACTCAAGCAAGCTTTCAATTCAGCTTCTGTAATCATTGTTTATACAGAGGAAACTGTGCTTCCGAGGAATGGCTATAAAGGGGATCTCATCAGAGAATCATGAACCTTTCAAACAAATCCACACGACTTGGATCCGTAAAGGTACAATACCTAGAGATCTTACTTTGGTCGGTATACTAGATTTGATGGAGGAGTTAATGACCAAAGATCACAGGAAGAAGATGAAACAATTTCAAGAAAATCTTTGCTAAATCCATATGAAACCATGGTAAACACTGTGAACACTGATGCCTGGAAGATAGTTGTAATTCGAGTCTCAAAAATAAAAGAGAGGAATGAGAAGGAAACCTGTTTGAAGTAGACATGATGTAATGAGAAATATCTATAGAACTGCTAGGGAAATGATATTTTGTAGACAAGGGAACGATATTTGGGATAGTCACTGATGTCTCCTAACAAACTTGGGAGACCAGAGGGAAATAGGTTGCTTCTTTCAAGTTATGAAACCAGGAACAACTGTCAACTGCAAGCTCTATATTTATTTAAATTTGTTCCATATAAATGAGGGCAAAGGAAAACCTTTTCAAAATGCAAACAATCAAGGGAATTTGTCAACAGCAGTACTTCTCTAGAGTCACTGATGAAGATCTTCTGACGGAAAGTAAGTCAGACCAGATGAGAACTTCTATTTCGGGGAAGGAATGAAAGGCATTAGAGACGGCAGATGCACAGGTAAATATGAAATAATTTAAAAAATTTTCTTCTAAACTACATAGGTCTGTTTGCAATAACTACATAATTTTCCTCTGGGTAAAATATATCGTATATAGATGTAATGCACATGTCAACTGTAGTACAAAAGATAGGAAATAGTACAGCAAGGATTGCAAAATATTGAAAATTAAGGTACATATTATAATCAGTATTCAGCACACTTAAGCGATGTAGAGCAGTAAAGCTAAAAATCTGGTAAATTAAAAAAAATATTTTGAAAGATGTTCAATGAGTCTAAAATAAGGCAAAGGAAGATGACCAGGGAACTAACATAGAAAGAGCAGAGGTCGCAAAAAAAAAGAATAAAACCGAACCAACTGCAAGCATATCAGAGATATATTACACATTGGTGGATTAAATATATCAGTAAAAGGCAGAGATGATCGAGTGGACAGTAGCATCTAATTATGCATTACTGGGAAAATGAAGTTTTAACATAAAGTGAAGATGGAACATAAGACAATACCGTGTAAGTGGTAACCACAAGAAAAGGGTGAAATTAACATCAGATAAAAGGGACTTTAAGAAAAACAGAGATATGAAAGATAAGCTCATGTTATATTGATATAAAGGAAAGAACAAGTCATTTCCAGAAAAGCTTGAGACTAATGCAGGCCTCTCTCAGCATGCACTTTATATAATAACCACACAGAAATATTAATAAGCCATATAGAAAACTTATTGGACATCTTGAACTAAATGATGTTTATGGACAACAACTCTCAACAACTCAAGAAACATATCATTCTCAGTTAACATGGTATGATTGATGATATAATGTGAAGGTTAACATGAGTCGTGTAGTACAAATGCCAACAAACTTAAAAGGATTGACATTATAAAATTTCTAGTATGACCTATGATTATGATGAATTTTGTTTAGAATATAATAAAGCCTTTATAAAAAATGTTACATAGTTGAAAATGAGCCCACACACTTCTACGCATTACAAAGGTCAAATAAGAAATCACAGGGACACTCGAAAATTTATTGACAACTAACAGAAATATTATAGAAAACTTACAACTTCAAATCCTTATGTTAAAAGGACATGAAAATCCCTGGGCATGATGGGGGCACACCTGTGATGGAAACACTTGGGACTCAGAGACAGGAGCATTAGGAGTTCTAGGTCAACTTCAGGTACATAATAAATTTGCTACCAGTCTGGGCTACATGAGACTCTGTGTTTCTAAGAGCAAGCAAGCAAGCAAGCAAGCAAGCAAGCAAGCAAGCAAGCAAGCAACCAACCAACCAACCAACCAACCAACCAACCAACCAACCCATACAAGAACAAAAAAGAATACATACACACACACACACACACACACACACACACACACACACAAACACACACACACACACACACACACACACACACACACACAGTTGACAGGAAATAGAGGCAAAAAATAGTCTTTAAAAGGGCAGCAAAAATGAAAGACAAAGTTTATTAGGATGCTCCATTTATCAAGACAATATTCGATCCACAGGACAGACAAGTAGACTAGAGTCTTGAAACAAAACCTCAAATCCAGATGAAGGTTACCTGTGAGGTTTCCATTCAGCCTTTCATTTTTTTATGTGTATCTGAAATTGCATCAAAAATTTAAAAATTGGGATGAGTATAAAATGCTAATGCCTTGAACAATAACACCCCAGGGAACACGCTAACTGAGCAGACAGGAGAAATTTGTGAAACCGCTGTGCTAAAAATTATTTCTTGTCCTGAAATACAAAATCTCCTAAAGGTGAAACTTACACGTAACAGCCCAGAGTGACTGTTTTAATGTGTAGTGAGCATCCTTGTTAAAGTTTAAAGGCATTTAAAGAGTCAAGCCCCAGATAAGTGCTTGGGAAGCTTCTGTTGTAGGGAGACAGAGCTGTGCTTGTACCTTACAGTAGACTCTGACACCTCTCATTTGGGGTTCAATCCCGGTCCACATTCACGAGTTCTGATATGTGCTGAACAAATGGCATCCTCGAATAGCCACAAGCTGTCTTTACTACCTTCTCTAAACTCTTCTGCTTTAAAGATTACCCCAGTGTACCTAAATCACAGGCATGACCACCTAGACTCCCAAGGCTTTAACACACCAGGGAGTGTTCATGGCTCCATGTTCTCCTTCCCTTCCTTTTGTAGGATATTCCAAAGACATGATATAAACATGTTCTTACTGGTTCAGCTCTGGTTTCCTGTAGCTCCAACGCACTTATTACCTTGTCTCTTCCTGGCTTTGCTCCTTCTCAGTATCACAAGCCACACCCTTATGTATGCATGTCTCAGATCATTTTCTACACAGAGGCCCTTGTTCAAGATTTTCCTTTAGGGAAACCCAAACTATAACCATATTATTGTAAAATAAAGATGACCATTATGTCTCAAACCCTATAATGAATGCGACTAACAATGCCCAGATAGTTAATAATCCAGTAGTATACAAATTTTGATCACACAGAAGCATAAAAACCAAAAGTTCAGATGCTCAATAAGAAAGCCAAGTAGAGTCATGTGTGGTAGCACATCTTTAATGCTAGCACCTGGGAGGTGGACACAGGCGGATAAAGACTCCGGGGGCAGCTATAGCTGTCTACTGAATCAGAAGCCAACCTGAGCTATCTGAAGCTCTAAAACAATCAACAGACAAACAAAAACCCCCAAACACTTAATCATATACAATAAAAATGAGAAAGAAATGTGCAGAAGCATTTATACAAAGCAAATTGTCTAGAAAACAAACGAAATAATATTAGTAAATTAAAAAGCATGCTCTTTGAATAATCTCAATACCGGTCGACATCTCACAATGTATAGGGGAAACCTCCCGGGTACCACTCTTAAATGAAGAGACAGGAGCAATTAAGAAGAGCTGAAGAGAGGGGAGAGAGGGAGAATTAGTTTTCCCCAGGGATGAGCTCCCTAATTGGCATTCCAATATAAGTGATCGGCCCTAAAACCATAGACATACAAGCAACACTAAACAGACTCAGTGGGCAGCATTTATATTTTTATCTATGTCTGTGTCTATCTATATAAAGGCATAAATGTAAGAAAAGGTCCATGAATTTAAGAGGGGCTATAGTAGGGACTGTGTAGGAAAGAGAAAGCATAAAGTAGTGTAATTATATTTTAACCAAAAATAAAAATTTTCAAAATTAAAAATTCCAGAAGATTTGGATAAATAGGAAAAAAGAAAATTAAAAAAATATTTTAAGGAAGTATTTCACCAACTATTGTGTAAATTAAATATTTTAAAGATAATGTACATATATTTATCCTAATAATCTGAATACTCAGGGAAAATGAATAACACATGAAAAACCATAACTAACTTAAGAAACAGATACTTCAATATAATCACAGAAGAAATAAAAACAAATTTTACAAAATTATTTGTTTGATACTCCCCAATAAATAAATAAAATTAATTAATTAATTAATTAATTAATGACAGTCCTCAAATCCTGAGTGACTCCAGCAAACATATCTCAAAACTTCAACTCACTGTTCTCTCCTATGTTGGATGACTTCTAAATATGGGTAGATTTTTTTCAATTTCTTTCATAAAAATGAAACCACTGATGTCAGGACTTGAAAAAGACAGGCACAAAAGTGAGAAGCCCTTGAACAATTTTCTAAGTGTGCCTCAAACAATGAAACAATTTGAAGTTTCATTTTCCTTGAGACAGAGAGGAATCACCATCCAGACAAAGAACTGAGGGATGTTTGCTACTGACACAAGGTTCTGACAGGTCCTGATAGCAAACTAAGACTAAAGAAGGCTGGGAGAGTGGGGATGCTTGTTTCTGAGAGGCAGGAAAATAATTATTATTGCTTACCTATGGCTCCGGTTTCTCCCTGGAAATTGCACAAAAGAGCAAATGACAAACTAAAATGTTGATTGTTTGTGTGATAAATGGCTCTTTCAGTGATGAGCCCCTGAATATAACAGATTGAACAAAAAAAGTTCTTATTCTCTACAGCAGCTCAAGGATCAGCGGTGCAGAATTTTAGAATATTCTGCTCTGTATGATGACACAGCACCCAGCTTTCTTCTGTCTTCCTGTCCCCCAGCTCTCCAGAATGCAGTGGGTTAACATTTTCTGTAAATGGGCCAACAGTAAGTGTTCTACCTCTTGCATTGCGTGTCTCTCTCTTTCTCCTCCCTCCTTTGCCTTCTCATTCACTCATTCTTTTTGTAACAATTAAAAAAAAACCATTCTTAGCTCACAGACCATATTAAACCAAGCCACAAACTGGCTCACAGTTTGTGATAATTTGCTAATTATCACAAAAATTTGATAATTATAATTTGCTAACTGTAGTTCTGGAATGTTACTAACTTTGTGGCTAGTAGAATACTTCAGAATTCTGTGTCCAGGACGAAAGCACTAACTTTCACAGGTGGCTGAGTTCTATATGTGTCCCATCAGTGGCCAGTGACACCGGTGGACAGTGACAAGGTAGGTAGGAAAGTCTGAGCAGTCCTGCCAACAAGAAGAAGGAAAGGATAGATTTGGATGGACAGCTGAATATTTATTTGCCTTACTGGTTAAAGTCAGTGTTAGAAAACAACAAATCAAATTTTCTGACTATTTGAAATTGTTGGTTAGAAAATGTAGTGGAGGCCGGGCGGTGGTGGAGCACGCCTTTAACTCCAGCACTTGGGAGGCAGAGGCAGGCGGATTTTTGAGTTTGAGGCCAGCCTGGTCTACAGAGTGAGTTCCAGGACAGCCAGGGCTACACAGAGAAACCCTGTCTCGAAAAACAAAACAAACAAACAAACAAACAAACAAAACAAAACAAATAAAAAAAAAAGAAAATGTAGTGGAAATGTATCTTTTAATGAATAACTTCTAGAAAAATTTTAAGCAGAAATGTTTAGCATCTACCTATAAAAATATGTTAAAAAGCAAAACTTGACAAGTTTTGGATGGAGAAACTGAGTATAAAATACGTAAGTACAGTTCCCTTACATTCAGTAGTAATTTCATAAAATACCCTGTGGGTTTGGCAAGATAGTTTTAAATGTGTCCGAAATCATGGGAGAGAGAGGGAGAGAGAGAGAGAGAGAGAGAGGGAGAGAGAGAGAGAGAGAGAGAGAGAGAGAGAGAGACAGAGACAGAGACAGAGACAGAGACGAGACGGAGACAGAGACAGAGACAGAGAGACAGAGAGAGGCTAGACTTCCCAGAAAAGAAAGACTTGAGAGGCAGAGAGACAGCTCAGCAGTTAAGAACACTGGCTGCTCATGCAACGGGCCTGAGTGTTGTTCTCAAGCAGCCACGTTACAGCTCACAGCCACCCCTAAGTCCAGTCCCAGGGGCTCTGCTCCTCTGACCTGCACAGGCACCAGACGCAGGTGCACATACATACAGACAGGCAAAACACTCATTACACATAAAAACGAAATGAAACACACACACACACACACACAATATATTTTTGTGTGTGTGTGTGTGTATGTTTATACACACATAGACATACACATAGACATACACACGTTTATATGTATATATGTACACACATATACATACATACATACATACATACATACATACATACATATGACATACTTGCAGAGAAACAAAGGGGAACCCTGACCTTCCATCTATCAGTGGTGTGTATCATCAGCCTCAAGGGGTTTTCATGAGATGGAAGATGGTTGGAATAGAGGATCCCATTGTCCCTTCAGACAGTTTTTAGGTGACAAGATTTGGGGAAGCAGAAAGTCTTGTTTGACTGCTTCTCTTTGGCTTTAGGCAAGTTGTTTAATCATTGTGAAGACCAATTTCACCATAAATATAAGCTAATTATGTGCAGTTAGGAGAGACTTATCAATTATTGGGGCTCATTATCCACACTTCTCTACCCTTCTGTGAATGCTTGTAGTAAGACTTGTCCCTACTAAACCAGTGTTGAATCCAGTGCCTCTGGTGTGTGCTCATCTACTCAGATGTCAGGGTATGCGGATGGTTCCTGCGGAT
Organism: Rhabdomys pumilio; assembly: GCA_030674055.1. Lineage (NCBI taxonomy): Eukaryota > Metazoa > Chordata > Mammalia > Rodentia > Muridae > Rhabdomys > Rhabdomys pumilio. The sequence continues at coordinate 23,691,948 of JANHMN010000006.1, read as the reverse complement.
GGTGGAGGGAGGAAGAAGAGGATCATTGGTCAGTGGGCGGGGTCTGCCCGGGATGTGAAGTGGAAGCCCACAGAGGGGATTATTTAAGAAATGCTTCTCATTTGGGGTGAAGAAAGAAATCCTGAATTTTCGTTATATTTCCAGCCACTTATCATTGGGGATATTCTGTAGTATCTCTGTGCCATGTTGTCATCAGGAATCTCAGACAGGGACACCAACTAAATGTCTGTGATGGTGAAGACAGTGATATCCAGCAGTAACAACTTCCTGACCACTAACTCTGTTTCCAAGTACTAAGTACTTAGGAGGCATGAAGTCGGTTTTGTTTCTTTACACCAATTCCAAGGGGGAAGGTACCACCAATCACGACCATTGTCACCCTCATCAAAAGTACTGTTTGATTTTGAAGATGAGAGAAGAGGCTACCGTCATTTCTACAGTCTGAAAGAGGCTGCAGAGCTGGGTTGTGTTGGCACCAGGACCAGAAACCAATGGTTTTGGTTTTAGACCATGTGCAGCTTAGGGGCTCTTTCCTGGAACACGTAGGAAGTATTATTAGAGGTTACAGAGGTAACAATAATAAATATGTTACCTCTGGATTAGCAGAGACCCGATCCAGACATCTGAGAGCTAATGCTACACAGGGAAGAGATAGAAGCTGCATATTTCAGTCCCTCTGGTCTGTCTCCCTCTGCTCAGTCTAATTTTAAAAAGGGAAAACGTGTTGAGTTTCTGAGGCTGGTACCATATGGTTTGTTTGTGAGCACTGAGGAGGACAGTGCTTAGAGCCTGGTAAATGAGCATTGAATGAGGCTATCAATGAGATGGTTGACCATGTGAACAAAAGGTCTAACCAAGTGCCTCTCCCTCTTCTTAAACGAACATTTGGTTTTATTATTTTTAATGACATCTACATATATGTGTCTGTTTGTGGTTATATTTATATACTGAATGAGTACTTTAATAGACATCTGAATTTCAAAACATTTGATTTCTACATTTTCTTAGACTTAAGACCTTAGGATGACAGACATCACAGTATAAAAGTCTTATGATTCTAAAAATCAGCGTTTCCTTGTCTGTGATACAACAAGCTGAGTTCAGGGCCACTGAATTTACAGAGAAAGAAAAAAAGGAGGGGAGCTTTCAATTTGATGTCAATCAACAAACACTACTTTAGCCACAATGGGCTAATTTATATGTCTCAGAGGTATGCATTGTAACTGCTTTCTCATGATCTGGTAAAAAATATTTTCTTTTCAACAAAAATGAAAAATTTAAAAGGACACATGAATTTTATTTGCCGTGATTGCCATAGACACCATTGCAATTGTGAATCAGATATTTGTACTGGTAATAAAGATTGCAATTCTGTTTTATACTGTGAATCAGTTGATGTTTATTTGAATTCCCTGAAAAGTTTGACTAGAAAGCTTTTCATAGTTATATTGTCTATGATGTGGAAATGTCCCAGAAATAACACATTGTTTTGTTGATATGGGCTGTCTGATTTGCTGAGCAAAAATAGTACCACAGAAAATGAGTGATTTGCTTAAGAAATGTGCTTTAGACAGAGTTTGGTCTGCTAGGGCAGATATGCTTCTGTTTCAGAAGCTTGGGTTGTTGCTTTAGAGAACACCGTGAGTGCTATTTCAGATTTCTTCACACACAGATTCAATGTAGTTAACTAACCACTGGGAAATGGGACATCTATGCAAGAGACAAGAGGTCTGCTTTTGTCAACTCCTAGAGAGATGACCGCTTAAAATGATGAGAGGGGGTGGGGATGGAGTGGGGTTGGGGAAGGAGAAGGAGATAGAAAGGGAGGGAGGGAGAGAGAAAGGGAGACAGACACAGAGAGAAACAGAGACAGAGAGACACACACAGAGAGACAGAAAGACAGAGACAGAGAGAAAGACAGAGGAAGACAGAGAGAGGAGAGAGAGAGAGAGAGAGAGGAGAAAGACTGAAAAACTAATCCTTCATTTTTTGTATTAGTTTCCAGTCCCACCCCAAATAGCTGCCCGAGACCTCAATTTATAGAATCTAATGGAGACGAGAGATGGAACGGTAGGGCTGATGGGAAAGAGATGCCAGACTTCAGCGAGGTCATGGGCTTGGTTAATTCCTTTCCAGAGGGACTGAATAGAGAAGGACAGTGGGAAGGGTGAGAGCAGCCCATCCGTCCCCTCACTCTCAAGCTAACTGAGAACTATCCATAATGAATGTCCCTGCCTCCTCCAAGGGCATCGCTTCCATTTAAAGAGCACGCAGGACGCAGACGTTGCCCGTGTACGAGGGTTCACTTTGCGGCGAGCCACACAAATCACATTTCATTTATCAGGCCCTACAGATGACAGGATATCACGGAATCCCTGGAGAGCCATATTCATTAAAAAGAAATCTTAAGTAATTACAACAATTAATTGACTTGAAACCGTTTCTGGTGGAGAAGGTTTACATAATTCATTTGCCAGACAAAACAAGCCCTGATCAGATTGGAAACACGCTATTTAGGCGCGCCCGGCTCTCTGAAAACGCACCTTCACGGAAAACTGATTATCAATAAGAACTCTCTTTTTTTTTTTCTTAACAGAAGAGAATAATTTATAAAAGGATAAATGGGAATGGGGAAAGGGTGGACAGGGTGCATTTTGAGTCTATAAAGTGGTTTGACAGCGTCTTTTGCCACTGCTACTAAAAATCAATGAATGGAAACGCAAGTGGATTGTTCTGCGGACAGCGCTCTGAGTTTGTGGTTTGGGAAGCTATATAAATGAATTCATGGCAGACAATTCTTAAAAAGCTAGTCAGTTGTTTAGGGCAAGACAGAGGCTAGTCCCCCAAACCCATTATCCTCAAATAATGTGCACAGATAGCTCTTGTTCAATTAATACTGTGTCAACATTTCCAGCCATTAGGTGACGAACCTCTAGGTTTAAACAACATGGAGCCTTTGATCAAATGTTTTGTAGTTTTCTAAGGGCAATTCTTATTGAATTGAGAGCTAGAGAGAAAACATACTGCTTTATTTTTGAGGGTGCTGTGTTTTTAGTTTGGGTTCGTGTATTTCGTGTTTTTGTTTGTTTGTTTGGGATTTTGTTTTGTTTTGTTTTTGTTGAGACAGCATTTCTCTGTGGAGCCCTGGCTGACATGGAACTTGCTCTGTAGACAAGGCTGGCCTGGAGCTTGCTCTGTAGACCAGGCTGGCCTGAGTGCTGGGATTAAAGGTGAGCACCACCGCCCCTCAGCACGGATTTCCTGTTTTAATGATACTCATCAATGATGATTTGAATGGTTTTCTCTCATTCAGATTTTCTAAGATTTATTTTTAACGGATACATAAATGACACAATTTTACATATTAATGCAGCAATGGGTTGCTTATGTACATTGTATATATTTGTGCATGTTTGAATTGGATTAATTATTTCTATCACCCAAAACATTTAGCTTTTTTTTTTTTTTTGTCGTTTTGACACATTCCAAATCCTTTTTTTTTTTTCTAGCTTTTGGAAGTGTTTTGTACATTATTATGATGTTATTGGTGAAGGATCCTGAGTCAGCTTGCTCTTAGACCTCACAGGGATGCTTTAAAACACTCCAGAGTGACTGTGGGTGTTTCAAGTTCGGTTCTCAGGAATCAAGCCGTCGCCTGGCTGCTTGGGTAGCCCTTGGGAAACTTGCAGACCCTCTGAGCAGAAGGTGCAGGGCAGACACACAAAACTAGAATCAGTTACGGTGTGGGTGACTGTTCTCATCTTTGTGAGACAATACCACCTAGAAGCAAATTGAGAGAGAGAGAGAGAGAGAGAGAGAGAGAGAGAGAGAGAGAAAGGAAGGCTTCATTTTGGCTCCTGATTTCAGAGGAGATAGTCTGCCGTGGCACAGAAGGCAGGCTCATCCGAGCTGCTTCAGCTATGCAGTTGGAATTTCTGACTGTTGCTTTTCACATTGTAACTGGACCACGATCCAAGAGCTCAGCTCCCGCCCCCCCCCCCTCCAAGCAGCAGATCTGACTTACAGCCTGGTCACCAGCTCTCTACCTCTGTTAGCAAGGTCATGTGACATTAACCAAACCAGTACCACCTGCTGTGGGCCAAGTGTTCAAACCCATTAGCCTACAGTGGACATTTCAGATGAAACCACTGTACCAGGTTTGGGGCAGGGACTTGGCTGCTGTTCAGGCACCTCAGACTGCAGGGACCACTGTCCAAGTGAAAGTTTGAAAACCAAACCTATAGCTAGGAGTTGTTCAGTTGGTTGGTTTTCTTTTTTCTTTCAGAAATTATTCTATTTTCCATTCCTCAAGATTTTCAGTCTTCTTGTGCCACTCGAAAGGGTGTACACTTCTGAAATCTGGAATTTCTGGAGAAAGGTTTCAATATTTGGGGATTCATCCATCTGACACCTTTGTCAAAAACTGAGAGCTAGAATTTCCAAACCAGGTGTCCTTGAATTCCTCGAGGTCTGAAGGTTTATGGTGATCATTCTACATTTTGAGACTATTATATTTGATTGACAGAAATAACTTCCTTCTCTTTCCTGAGATTTTCCAATCCCTCCCCCCTCTTCCTTCTTACTTTTTAGGAGAATTTGTAATTGGTTGCTTAAGTAATTTTATGACAGCTGAATTAAACTCCTTCCAAATGACCTCAACTCGATGTTTGTGAGGCGCTCTTGTGAGCTGGATGTCTTGATTCATCCATGTTGTGATTTTCTCTGCCTGAGGAGTAATTTCTCTAATAGCTAGGTATTTGGGGAATTGTGTTCTGGGCTGTGTCCTAATTTCAGTCTTTTGTATTGTGACACTCAGACTAAACGGTCCGTTCTCAGGATGCTGCCTAATACACCGGGGCTGTGCCTCCGAAGGTCATTGGATGACTTCATGGCCACCTGTTGCAAGGTAGCTCTGGTGTTTCTTGGTGGGGTTGAGGCGGCTGAAGGTTTCAGGGTAGGAGGCTGAATATTGGCAGGGCTCTGGGATACAGGCTCCAGCTTCTCTGTAATGGTGCTGATTTTCTTCTGTTGTTTGACTTTTGCTCATTCTGGTGGAGGACCACGGGCTATCTGGGGTGATGTTTGATGTAGTCAGAGCTGTGTGGGGTTCCTGGCTGTATTGAGTAAGGCTTAAGACACCCTGTGGCTCTTGACTTGTCTCCTGCTGGGGCTCCAAATCATTGAACTCTCTTCACCTTTATATGTATATATATATATATATATATATATATATATATAAAAGGTCTAAGCAGCCTTAGAGGATTTCCAGTTGTTTTGGACAAGAAAAGAGACAGGAAATGGGTCTCTATGTTATGGCTACATTTAACAAAATGATTTCCAGTAGAAAGTTCCAAGGATCAGCTGAAAAAAAAAAAAAACAGTTTCAAAGTCACCTTATTTCTTTCATTGAGGTGTATGAATATCGTATCTAGTTTTAAAACTCTTAAAAATATATTTTTCTGTGATACTATTTGAATAAGGTGAGATATATAATTCTTGTTTGTCTATTTGTATTTCTATTTGAAATTCTGCACTAAAATATTGTGGAGGCTTAGAAAACTCTACTTCTGGAGTGAGGGAACAAAAAGGGAAATAGTTTAATCTCGTTCTCCGCTTATATAAGGTTCTCATGAATGAATAACAGAATAATTGATTCTTTGAGACAGAAAGCATTTTCACAGTTTAGTGTCAAGGTTTTGTTATTGTTATGTTTTTGTTTGTTTGCCTTTAAACAAGGTCACTGAGACATTAGAGATGTTCAACCAAAAGAAACACCAGAGATTTTCTTTCTCTCTCTCTCTTTTTTTAATTAGATATTTTATTTCTTTACATTTCAGATGTGATCCCCTTTCCTGGTTTCTCCTCCAGAAACCCCATATCCCATCCTCCCCCACCCTGCTTCTGTGAGGGTGCTCCCCCATCCACCCATCCACCCATCCACCCATCCACCCATCCACCCATCCACCCATCCACCCATCCACTCTAGCCTCCCCACTCTGGTATTCCCCTACACTGGGGCATCATGCCTTCCCAGGACCAAGGGCCTCTCCTCCCATTGATGTCTTGACAAGGCCATCCTCAACCAGAGACTTTCAAAATCCCCAACCTCCTTCAGATGACTCCCGTCTTTTACAAAGTCTGAGTATTTGGAGTGAGACCACTGTGTGTGTATATTTCCCTAGGTTCCTTAAAAAGCTATGATGGTTGGCCTTATCTGGTGGTGATATTTAACCAAGAATTTGGCACATCTCCAAACAGTGTTTGGCCCTAACAGAGAAAAGGTCTTTTCTCCCAAGTAATATGGTGTACAAGGACAGCCAGGAGGCACTGAGGCTGAGTTGTACTGGTGCCCAACCCTGGCAATGATTTAGGGCAGAACATTTGAAAAGAGACAAGAAAGAACCCGAGCTGCTAAGGAGCAGGACAGGGGCTATGTACATATTCAACGTCAGCACGTGGTGAGAAAAGTGATGATTTTGATTTACAGCTTGGTGACAAGAAGCCTGGGAGGAGGTGATAATTGTCCACAGATATTTAAGAGACTATCCTGAGGAGGAGTTAAGATCCCACTGTCTGGTCTGGAGGCTTATATCTTACCACACTCCACAGTGACTCTGAGTGACAGCTGAGGCCCTGGCTGTCAAGGGAACAAGCATTGGCACAGCCCTGTATATGGTGGCAGGGGAGAGAAGGGGTCCTCCAGAAGTTTACAGAATAGGCTGAGCCTGAGGATGGAAGAATCTCCTGAGTGGGAGAGTCCAGCAGGGAGGAAGCTAAGATAGGGTCAGGGAAGTATGGGGAGCAAGAAAGAGGAAAGAAGTGAGTGAAGGAAGGAGCAAGAATGGAGGGATAGAAAAAAGGTGGGGAGGGAAGAGGGAAGAAGAAAGGAGGAAGGAGGGAAGAAGAAAGAAAAGAAGGATGGAAGAAGGGAAGGAAGGAAGGAAGAAGGGAAGGAAGGAAGGAAGGAAGGAAGGAAAGAGAAGGGAAGGGAGGGAAGGAAAGCAATGGAGGCAAGGCAGGAGAGAGGGAGGTGGAAGGGGATGGTCAGGGCCAGCTAGGAAGTAGAGCTGGTCGTGTGCTTGGCCAGGATGCATTTTAGCAATCTGGGGATAAAAAATAGGGGTGTGCAATCACTAACTTAAGATTAGAACGGGAGAGCCATGCAGAACTAGGGTTCAAGGAACAGCGAGAACGTGGGCTATTGTTAACAGGTAGGATGCAGAATCTTAGTCAGCTGAGAAGCCTGGTAAACTGGGTGAAGATGGCTGGGCTGGAGTGAGGCCAGGGAACAAGGCTGCCCACAGCTGAGGGGAATGAACAGTGAGACAGAGATTGGAAAACTCTTAATTTTCAAGGTCATTTCCCTCCACTTCAGATAGGGTCCTAGGTAGCCCAGATTGTCTTCAAATTCTCCCTGTGGCCAAGGTTGACCTTCATCTCTTGAGCCTCTTATTTCTACCTCCCAGCTACTGACATGGCAGATCTGTGCTGCCATACCTGGCCATTGCCCAGGGTCTGTGAGGTGTGGAGAGACCCTAGTGTGGCACAGGGGCCAGCTTGGAGACAACGATTTCCCTGGGACAGTTTTAACTCCCATTCAAGAGGTTTGAATTCAGCAAGTGTATGAGGAGTCCAGAAGTCTGCTATTTTGATTAATCCTGGGGGGGAGGGGAGGAGCAAAGACTGGTCCTGGGCTTACATTTTGAGAAGTGTCAGCTTAAGAATTCCAGGTCTCCATCAGGTCATCTCAGCTCTAAAGGATGAGGGGAAAAGAATCATAGAGAATTCTAGAAAGTCAAGTAAACATGGAAACAGAAGGAGGCCAGTCCCTCTCGCACAGCTGAGGTGTGCAGCTAGATTCTAGGCATTCCTAAATAGCTGTGAAAGTGTGTGCGGAGCATTTACATGAACCCGTCAGTAGTTATTGAAGACGGGCTGATTTCCACGGGCATTTCAATTTGTGGATGGCAAAACAAGTGTGGCTTGGTTGAAGGTATCTGAAAGGGATTTTGGTTAGGAGCCAGTGTGGAGCTCAGTTGACGCTCTCCCAACAGACAGACAACTTGGTAGTGAGACCTGTGGCAAAACCTGATGATATGTGAACTTTCTTCTCTCTATTAAATTTTGCAATGGCTGTCCCTTTTACTTGAGGAACAACAGAGAATTACTGAAATAGTCTGCACTGCTTCCCACAGGCTGGTCATCAAGTTTTAGTGAGTGTTTGTAAGTTCTCATAGAACATGCTATCTTTTGAATTATTAGCTACTGTTTCTTCTCATAATTATTTTTGAAATCATTCAATTTTTTTTGCAACTTTCTCCTGCTTTTTGATTGTTTGTTTGGTTTGGTTTTTCTGTTTTTGTTGTTGTTTGTTATGTTTTTTTGTTTTGTTTTGTTTTTGGTCTTGTTCTATACACGTCTCACAGTTACCATCCAATGCTTGCATGTCAGTTTTCATTTCCTACTTATGCTAGAGTCGTGGGGCTGGATAAAATTTGTCTCATTCCCAGGAACTTTCCATTTCCCAAGATCAAATCCAGTGTCCTAGGAACACCTCAGCCCTAGAGAAAGAGGAAAGGCTTCCCTAGTATTGTACACCCCTAAATTTATATCTGTGACCAATTCTTAGCATGTGAGAGCACCCGGATCTCTGAGTTTCAGGCCAACCTAAACTACAAAGTGTTCCAGGCCAGCCAGGACTATATGATGAGACCCTGATTCAAAGCTAAAACAGCAAACCCTTCAAACTAATAATATACACCCCCCAGCCCCCCAAAAAAACCAACTTAAAAACCTTACAAACAAACAAAATAATTGTTTCAGGCAAAGTTGAGGCATATCTAAGGGCGACAGAGGGGACCTTACTTATTTCCCACTCTGGACCCTTCTGACCTCCACAGACATCACTTAAAACTACCAACCAAGATGATTTTCTGGTCTGGTTCTAATCTTTCCCTTTGAAACAGTGAGTGGGTTTAAGGCCATAGATGTGCAGCAAGACTGTGCATAACCGTGTGGTACTGAACTGGGGGTTGGGGATGTCCCCGTGTATTCATTATGCAAAGAGTAGTTTCACATGCTCATCCTCTGATTCTCCACCCCTCCACAAGTCTACTGGTAAATTACATCCACCATTTTGAGGGAGTTTTCCAAAATTACCTAATAAAATGCAAATGTTTTGGTAGAAGTTGACCTTAATCAACATCAGCTGAGAGACTGAAGGGGCTTAGCGGATTGTCTTGGGCTCCAGCACAGAGGGAGATGGGAACTGGGATCCCTACAATGTCCTGTGCTAGGCTGTGATGACATCCTTTCTATTCTGATGTCCCTTCTTCCTCCACTCCTGGGGACATGTGTCTCTCTAAAGAAAAGAGTGGCCTGTGCTCATGAAGAAATGAAGTGTGCATTCCAGGAAACGACAGGTCTCTAGTCAAGCTCCAGTAAACAAGGACCATTTCATCTGGAAAGCCCTTTGTAGTTTTAAACAGACTCTCGAGTGCTTTCAGTTGTTTAGGGGTGTTTATTAACACAGTATGTTTCGGGATCACCATCAGGGACTCCAGTCTCCCAAACAATAAAATCTGAATCTTGTTGTCATGATGACAGAGGAGGGGTAAAGATGATCAAGACAATCAGTGGGCTTTGGGGTGGGAAGAACCACCGTGGGGGTGGTTGGTGTTCAGGTTGGTATGTAGTCAAGTCCTTCCAGCCCATAAGACAGAATGAATGAGGAGAAGAAGGGAGCTGATTTCCTTCTTGTCAGATGCTTGATTTCCGCTCCACTTTGAATGCAAGTCCTTCCTTCGGACTTTGAGGGGACATATAAAGACAAGTAGAGGGCAGAAAGTCAGGAGAGAAAATGAGGAAGCTATTCAAGGGTGTCTTTCCCTGCCCAGAACCAATTCTGTTCACAGGTAGTAGCTTTAAGGCCTTTTCTTTTGTGTCCTCGTCTCAAGCAGCTCTTATGGAAGAAGCTGGAACAGTCCTCTGAGAGTCTTGGCCTGACAGATAACACAAAGAAAAATGCTTCTCTGACAAGACTAAACTGTACATAGAATGGAGTAGATAAGCCAGACCCAAGGGTACTCGTTTCAGTTGGTTGTGTTATGAGTCACACTGCTTACACCAGACAACACGTTATTATACCCCATGACTTTGCGGATCAGAAACTTGGGTAAGCTGGGTTACTGTTCTGTCTCATGTGGTACTTGGTGGTAGATTATTTTCTAAGTCAGCTTTGTCCATCATGGGTCAGATGCTCTGGAGGGCATGGCAGGCTGAACCATGTCTCTGGATCCTTGTCTCTGGAACCTGTGAGTGTCCAGTAACATGGGGAGAGAGACTGCAGATGTGATTAAGTTCAGATATTGACAAGTGGAGGTTGCCTTGTATTCCTTAGGTGTAACTGAAGTGAGCTCACAGGAGGAGGGACATGGGTGATTTATTCTCAGAGAAAAGAACTCCATGATGTCTGAGGAAGAGGATCCATTGCTGGATTTGAAAAATATGGAAGAGAACAAGAAACCAAGCATATCCTGAAAGGCTACTGCTTAAACAAAGCAAGAAAGAGACCCTCTTCTGAATCCCTGGGGAAAGGTAGGAGCTGTTGACCTCTCTAGGGTTTGAAGAAGGAATGAGGTACTTCTCATACCACAGCTGAGGGAAGCTATGGCTTTCTGTCAGAACCTTGAGAGACTACCATCTTATGTGGGAACCATGCCTGGATATCCAGTAGCCTTAGCTAAATTCAAGCTCCCTTTGTGAAGGGGAAGGTTTCTAGGGTTCTGGCTGAGCTATTATCCTCACCTCTGACCTGGCTATAGAATAGGTGTTGTACTAGATTCCTTAACTATTATTATTATTATTACTATTATTATTATTATTATTATTATTATTTTATTAAAAGATATATTTCTTCTGATAGCTCTTTTAAGGAAAGACTCTCAAGGTCCCCGTGTTTGGTGGCCTTTCATTTCAGAGGGCTGTTGAACACTGATCACAACACTGAGATGGACTTAGAGTTATTCTCACGATATTTTATGGTCAACGTGACTACTACAACTTAAAACTCAGAGGTGACCACACTGCTGCTGAAACTTAAGCTTTTAATGGTGCAAACTACAAAGCTGGGTTCAGTACTGAACAGGCAGGATGGTGATTTGGTCTTGTCGACCGAGGCAGTTGAAAAGATGAAGTACAGTGAAAATTTTAAAGTGTAGGACACACTGGCATGGGAGGGGACTCGAAAGGCCCTGGGATAAGTGGGGTCTTATTCAGGTGCATGTCACAGAAAACTCAGGATAAATTCTTATTCTCTGATAGTTTGTTTTTACTTCCATGAATGGGGATGTGGGCTAGAAGAAGCTCTGTGGGTTGGCAGTTCTACAATTATTTAAAATTCTCTCCTCATCTTCCTTCCCTCTTTCCCATCCTTTCTTTATCCTCCCCCTCTTTCTCCCATTCATTGTACTTATTGAAATGTCCCCAGGGAGACTCCCTGAACTCCAACAGAGAGGCTGAAGTTCATCCACCAGGAAGAAGAGCAGAGGACAAAAACCACAGTGGACATCAGTCAGCTCTGTTATGGAGTTTCTGAGAAGCCTTCATGCATGTTGTATAAATCGTATCATGTATATATATATAAGCCTACTTATTTTTGTCTTTATCAAAGGACCCATGATAGAGTGGACCATGCAGTCTTTAATCTAGGGTGAGCTTGTATTTAGTTAAATTCCCTTTCGTTATTAAGACACCTAGGGGAAGCACAGGATTCAAATGTATGAGTATTAACACAGGGATGTTAAGTAAATCCTGCCTTTCCTCTTTGAATGTTGTTAAATTTCGACAAATGTGTCATGAAATTCTTTTTCTTTTTTCTAAAGTCTTTTCTGGTAAAATTGGATATATCTTACTTTCACTAATGTTGTATATGCAGATGTGACAGTCAACTCTGTTACTGTGTCTAAAGAGGAGAGGTTTATTGGGCTCTGTATTTCAGAGACATCAGTCCATGGTCACGTAGTTGACAGCAGTTCGGTCAACATCATGTGTAAAGTAAATCTGTGAATCCCATAAAATCCTCAGTGTCTGGTTACCAACAAAGTGGCTTTACTTCAAGTGGTGTTCTGTTGACTAACCCCAAGCTAGAGTTAGAGAAGAAGCAAGATGCATATGAACAGTATAGTTTCCCTTTCAATAGGTAACAGCTTTTCCCCAGATATACCTGTCAGAATTAAAATCACATTTGAGGACACCTGCAAACACAGCAGCCAGTGTGGCGGGTTGAGAAACAGCCTGATACCAGTTTCCACCCGTTGTTAGGAACTACTGTAGATACCCTACTGTTTGAACCATAAAAGGAGATCATGAACTGTTCCTTGGTGAGGAATGTCTTAAGAGATAAGAGGCAGCTCTTTACCTCAAGCTCAGGATACACTGTCCTTTCTCATCCTATGATCTAAGTGTGTGTCGCAAAGCTGAGACACGTACATTTCCCCGAGGAAGTACTTTCTGCATTTGTATGCATGTAGGGGAGTCTAATTTCTTCATTAAACAACTATCCATATCACTTATTCCATATTTTATGTTACTTTGCTCACTATGGTTTATGGAGTGGAGCCTGGGGTATGGTTTAAGCTGGGTGTATCCTCCCAGCTGAGCTTCACACCAGGACACAGCCAGGCATCTTCTAGCTTTCCAGCCACTGGGTGACCTCATTAGATCGTGAGGTTAGAGGAGAAGTCTGGACAATGTACACCAGGGAATGAGACATGAGTCTGAGGATCACGGGGCATAGGCAAAGTCAGTCCCAGAACACAAGGTCAAGCCTAACATGAGAGTCGTTGTGGCCAACATAGGTTTCCACATGCAAGATATTTAGAACCTAGCTCTGGAAGAAGAGTTGGAAGAATAGAGAAACCAGGCTAGGAGAGATTACAGAAGTCCTCTTGATTTGAGGATTCAATTTCTATGTCAATGACCCAGTGTGTTGGAGTTTTATTGCTGTGAAGAGACATCATGGCCAAGGCAACTCTTATAAAGGAGAAGATTTAATTAGGGCTGGCTTACAGTTTCAGAGGTTTAGTCCATTATTGTCATGGTGGGAAGCATAGCAGCATACAACCCAGAGTTCTACATCTTGATCCAAAAACCCCAGAAGGCGATAGGATTCCACATTGGACAGAGCTGAAGCATATATATTACTTCAAAGTCCTGTCTCCACAGTGATGCACTTCCTCTAACAAAGCCACACCTCCTCCAGTAAGGCCACACTTCCTAATAGTGCCACTTCCCATGGGCCAAGTGTACAAACATGAGTCTACAGAGGCCAAACTTACTCAAACCACCACAGCTGGGGTTAACTGTGGTCCAAAATATCAATGACAAAATTCTAGAAAGAAACAACTTATAAGTTTTAAGTAACTTCAATTAATTATTTATTTTTATGGAATATTTGTCTACTTAATTTATAATTAGTTATTAGTTGTCCTGTTGCTAAAGTTGCTCTCAGACATATAGGATAGACTTGGGAGCGAAATGTGTTGGGGAGGTCTTTGGGAAGTCACAGGGAGGGAGTGATCCTTGGATATGCTCAACATACATTCTATTGCTGTATGGAATTCTCAAGGAATAAATGAGAAGCAAGGTGAATAGAGATGTATATGCAGGAGAACTGAGTTGTAACCGTACGTATATGTGGCTCTGTATGCTCTGAAGCTTCCAACATGCACAGGGAGACCCAGAACATAATCTTAATGGGAAAGTGGGACTTATGACACCTCGAGAGACAGAGCAGTTAGGAAAATTCGTGATGTAGGACCACAGTGTGAGCAGGTCCCAAACATTCAAGAAGCTACAGAGGAGGGCTGTTGGTGGAGTACATTGGTTTGAACTGTAAGTATTCTTTAGAGGCTTGGCCACCAGCATGTAATGTCATTGGGAGATGACAGAACCTTCAGCAAATAGGTGCCAATGAAAGGATGTTAGGCCACTATGGGCCTGTCCTTCAGAGAAGTAGTTAGACCCTAGCTCTTTCCTCTCTCTGTCTCTTTGTCCTGTCTCTCTGTCTCTGTGTGTCTACCTTTCTCTTTCTTTCTGTCTTTCTCTCTTGCTCTCTCTGCTTTCTTCCTAAGTCTGTGTCTCTCTCTGTGTCTCTGCCTCTCTCTGTCTCTGCCTCTCTCTGTTTCTGCCTCTCTGTCTTTCTCTGTCTCTCTCTGTCTCTGCCTCTATGTCTCTGCCTCTCTGTTTCTCTCTGCCTCTTTGTCTCTGTCTCTCTGTCTCTGTCTCTCTCTGTCTCCTTGTCTCTCTGCTTTCTGACTGTAATGTAGTAAATAGCCTTCACAGCCAAGCATGCCTCTTACAGTGTATGTGACTTCCATATGCCCAGATCTATGAGGCCAGGTGACAGAAAGCTAAGCTGGCAGGGGACAGAGATGGTGCCCGCCTGGTCAGGGAAGTGGATAGCATTTCCACACCTCTGCCTCTCTCTATCCCTGGACCCAAGGCCTCTTCAGGTTCAAAGATAAATCCACATCAAAAGGAGGAACCTGAAGCCTGCCTGTATACTGTAATTTCATTTATTTTTAACTACCTTTTTTTTTTTGTCTTCTTGTTGTATATTGTTCCACATAGCTTTTGAAAAGCGAAAGGCTCATAATTTGACCCAGGTGTCATGGCAGGGGTGTCTTTCTTCCAACTTTAATCACTACCTCCCTGCCGTCAACACCCCTCGTTCCTGAGAAGTGCGTCACATTTAATTATATAGGCTTTCTCTTTTTGGCTTTTTTCCCACATTTCCAAATATTCTCCTATTGTGATCAATTCAAACACCAACAAAAACCCTATTCTCTTTGTCCCTGGTTTTGCCAATAGGAAGCTCTCTCCATCCCAGTATCACTCACTCTGCCTTCTCCCTCCTACAAGTGAGATTTTAATTGCTATTGTCACATACCCTGACCTCGGTGACTATTGTTCACTGCCCAGTCTATTGTAAGTGGCAGCCATGTTTTTCTTTCTGGCAGTTTTGGATTTCCTTAACTGCCACTGTCCCCCTGATAGCCTTTTGGGAACACAGTGGAGATCTGGATCCATTCCTTGTTCATAGAGTGTCAGCTAGTTTTCTACTGCTGTGACAACATATCTGGAACAAACCAAAGGAAAAGAAGGACATTTAAATTACTTCATGGGTTCAGTCAGTGGCTGGTTGAACTCCTTGCTTTGGACCTGTAGTGAGGCAGGACAGCACGGTATGGGGTGTGTGGTGGAGCTAAGCTGCTTCTGTCATAATGACCTGGAAATAGGAGGCTGTGGGAAGGACTTGTCTCTCACTCCGCTTCAGTGATACAATCCCATCCCCAAAGACCTGACTTCCATTAGGCCCCAGCTCCTAAAGGATCCACTACCTTGCCATAGTGTCACAGACCAGAGGCCTAGCGTTTAACATGTGGGACCTTTGAGGAATATTCTACACCCAAACTATAGCGAAGACTTTCCATTACCACCTGTTTTAGGATGTCGACATCTGCCCCCTGCTGTACCTGTCACATGGAACTTTTCTAGGTGAGTTCGATTAAATCACTGCCATCTGCTCTGGGTGAGATATCACCCAGAGGCATTTACATGTTCTCAATGCAGTTGTTTCTTCTAGTTACCAGCCTCCCAAGGTTGTTAGCTTCCCCAAACTGGCTTGTGTAGTATTTATCTTTTATTCTGGGTGTCAGCCTGCCATGTCACCTAGAATGTCCCCTGAGGTTTCAGGGTCAGTTGTACAACAGAGAATCCAAGGGCTACTACCGAGTCCAGGCTGAAGCAGGTGGGATTTCACAGGGATGCAGCAGGAGCTTGTTCCTTAGGTCTTTCTGCCCTTCTTTGAACTGGGCATCCGTGTGCTCTGCACTGGAGCCTGGAGACATGTAGGAATTCTCGCAGAATGGTCTTACTCATATTTGGTTTCATGAGGTTGTATGCTCGCTGGGGCTGGAACAGCCGTGGGACTGATTTATTGCCCTTTCCATGAAACAGCAATGAAACCCGTCTTTTCTTTACTCCCCTTTTCTCTGAGTTTCTGTAATGACCTCAGTGGATTTGGGAATCAGGATCCGTCCTCTTTCCTCTAGGCTGGTCTTCTGAGAATCACACATCTCCTATAGCGTCACGACCCCACTGCCCATGAAGAATCTCCCACAATGGTAGGGTTTGGTCCTCAGAACCAGCCAGATGTTTGCTTTCCATAATACACATTAATGAGTAGTGGACCACGTGAAAATGTCCATTTACAGAAGGCCAAGGAGAGAAGAAAGCTATAAAAGAGAGGTCACTTACCTTTTACTTAAGTGTGAACAAACTTGACCAACATGGTAGCACCTGCAGGGTCCCTAATCACCTAATAGGAAAGACCATGAAGACAACCACTGTCCTCCTGGGTAGGGTCGGCCATGCTATGCACCAGCAGGAAGCAAAGCTAGGAAACTGCTACAAAGAGGGATTTGTAATGGAAAGGCTGGCTGCCCTTAAGCAGGCGATTCGAGCAAGGGCCAGGATGCTACAGTAAATAAGGTGCATGGGCTCAGCTTATTTCATTTCACAGCTGAGCTGTGTATTGCCAGATAAATCAAATCAGGGTAAACGGCTTCATCTAATAAACTGGGTCAACATATAATGTATTTGTTCAGGTTTGTACTGTCATTGATTCTCATTTGATTTAAGAAGAGATATTTCAGGTCGCGTTTGAATGTCTTTTAGTATTCATGCCTTCTTCTAGTGAGGAGAGGCGGGAGGCTGGGCCATGCAGCTGGGATGCTTTCTTTCTTTTTTCTTTCTTTCTTTCTTTTTTTTTTTTTAAATAAATAAATATATTAAGTTTTCTGATTCTTGTAAGTTCTGCCTTCCATCTTTAGGCAAGGAAGTGGGGGGAGGGTGGTGGCAGGACCACTCGGGGAGAGAGCTAAGATGTGGTGGGAGAAAGGCCCCGTGTCAGCATCTGCATTCCCCCATAATGTTTTAGTGATGTTTGCTAATGTATCATTCATTAACCATCAGCCACTATAAAAAACATAATCTATCTCGCAAAGTGGACATTATTATCGCATTAAATCATTTCACAATATACCTGAACCGTTCCACATGAGAGGCCTGGCCTGGCCAGGCTCGGATGCCTCCGGGCAGCTCTTCAGTAGTAATGAGATACGAGGTCTGTCTGTGATGAATACGATATTACTCGTGTCAGCGGCTGCGGACTGCACCCAGAATATTTCTTCTTACAGGTTTTTTTTTCTTTCTTTCATTTTTTTTTCCATAGCCAAGGAACTCAGGCAAAGTACTATTAACCCAGTAAATGAAGCTCTAAAGACCACAGAATGTGTCCATTAGGAGACAGGGTGGTGACTAATCCAATTTTTCTTGCAGGGAGAGGTGGTGCTTTGGTAACATCTGGGATGTCACGCCCTGCATTACCGGCCAGGTTCTGTGGTCTGTCCTCTGGGTGACTCGCCCTTCTGTCTTGTCTTTCTCTGTCTTTGTCTAAGAACAATGATGACACTGTCCCCTCCTTTCCCTCCACCCATCTCATGCCAGGAAAGCCTCCTTGGAAGAGATTAAAGCAATGCTTATGGCTGGAGAAAGAAATAGAAAAGTGGACAGGGTGTAAGGGCGCGGAGGGAAGAAACATATGGAATCGTCCCGTTTCCACGTTTTACAAAGCTGTTTCCTGGGGTTCAGAGTTGTGTTCTGGGCAGGCTAGGGCCCACAGGAAATGAGAGAGGTAGGAGACTACAGAGCATTTGGTGCCTGTTAAAAATCACAGCAGAGCATCTTGTTCTTTGGGGAGTAATCCCTGTTTTCCTCTCTTACCAAGGCATTTTCTTACTCCTACTCTCCCCTGGAAAAAGTCTTTGCAGGTATTGATTTAAAGTGCCGAGGGAGAAACAGAACATTCCAGATGCCCCATAGGCTGGACAGATGCAGGACGACTCTGTCCAGGGGTAAAATAAAAAACACAAAGCAGCAATTCTCTCCCTCACCCCGCTCCAAGTTCTCCTCTCCTTCCTTCTCAAAAAAGTATTTGTTGTATGTTCAGTTTATCCCGTGCCTTGGATGAGACATTTAAATTTCCTGGCATCATCACTTCAGATCATAAACACAGAACAAATAAGCAGAAGCCAGATCCCTCTGGCCGGAGCCACAAGAACGTCACCAGAACGTCTCACTTAAAACTCGGTGTTTGACCCAGGACTACGCCATATCTAATCACACACGAAAAAAAAAAAATGACCCTGTATTGCCACTCCTAAAGAAGGCATTTAAAACATATTTTTATGAAAAAGAACACAGAGGATCAGAATAGGTACCGTTCCCTCACAGGTTTGTTTCTTGCTGTGGACCATTGGGGAAAGAATTGGCTTTATTTTCCACCCTGAAAATTGCCAGTTGAAACACCCCCTTCAAAAGCCTAATTCAGACTATTTCACATTACTCTGGCGTATTAGCTCAGATGATGTGGAAAATGTAATTTTGACAACACACTGGCTCGCTGCAGTCTTTAGAAAGGCCAGCAGAGTGTGAGTCATGAGTTTGTGTCTAGTGGCTATGCCCTGCTCGCCCTTCTGCTGAAGTAACTCAGGTCTGTGAGCCTTTTAGGACCATTATTTACAGGGAGTCAATCTGTCCCCCTCCCCCTGTCTCTAGCTCCTCAAATTTTTCTACTTTTCCCTCTTTGTCTTGTCAGACAAGGATAACACCATTGATGGATAGTTTTTCTTCACAATACCCATAATCCTTCTGTGATATAATCTGTGTGGCTATTATTTTTTCAGGCTGCATATTTAAAATTTTTATTATTTCTTTAATTTTTCTTTAATGTGTGAATCTTTCAGTGAGCTTTTTTCTTTCTTTTCTTTTTCTTTCTTTCTTTTTTTTTTTTTTTAAAATAAATGATCTGGATATACATTCTAGGGACTTAGAGAGGCTAAAGATTTAGTAGAATATTATTCTGGCCAGTTTCAAGATGATTATTTATCTTATTATTCAGACTGCCCCAGCCCAATTAACCCACTTTGACTTCACTTTAGTTTTTTTTGCTTTGTTTTTTTGTTGCTTTGGTCTGTTTTTCTTTTGTTGTTTGTTTTTTTAATTTTTAATGCTGTAAAGGTGATAGGTGTTGAGTAGAAAACTGAAGAGTTTTGAGTCCGACTTTCTTGGGTGATGACGGGCAGCAGTGACCAGAGCTCCTACTTAGCCCTGGGGTCATGATGGGAACACAGTGTTTTTGCTGCAAAGCTGCGTATCTAAGTAGGACACAATGGTATCTCAAGTTAAGGAACACCGGGGTGTTATTATTTATTGATTTTTTTATGTGGTCTATGTGTACTCACACGTTTGAGTATATACGCCCATGTAGAAGCATGGAGAGGCCAGCAGAGAACACTGAGTGTCTTCGTCTGTTCCATTACATTGTAATTTTTGAAACAGGATCTCTTGTTGAACCTGAAGCTTCCAGTACAGCTAGGCTAGCAGGCCAGTGAGCTCCCAGGATTAATGATAGCTCTGCCGTGCTCGGTTCTTGTGTAGATCATTTTGTTGAGAGACATTTCATCAACAGCACACATTGCTTGTTCTATTAGCTCGAGTTAAAGCAACACTTTTTTTTTTAAGGCCCACCTCTTTCCTCAAAGAATTTTCTCCCATGCGGCTAGTCTTCCAAACAAGACTTCTCTCTTCTTGTCCAAAAAGTTTGTCACACATTGATTCATTTCTGCCCTCCTTCTACAGAGAGTCTCTGTTGATGCTTATTGGAGTGTCCCTTGCTTTTATTGTTGGCTGTGCCTCAGTTGCTGGATGCTGACTGCCAACGTTGAGGAGAATGAGTCTATTTTCTTGGCACGATCTTCGGCTTCATGGATGCATTCCATGGAATGGGAGGTGGGCTCTTCTTTGAATTCTCAAGGTTTCTGGTTATGGCAGCCCTTGATCTGTTCAGAAGATTTCCTATGAGACATCGCATAGCAGAAGCATCACTGGACCCTGTCCTGCAGACAGACCTGCCCCCTGTATACATCTCATGTATTACCCACTTGTTCAAGACCTCATGAAAGCCTCCTTAGCTCTCCAAGAATCTTCTTTCACCAGCACACTTGACACTAGCCTTTCTTTTCTCCTCTTGCCTATGTTTTTGTTTTATGGATTTCACTTACTATATTTTTGTAGGGGCTGCAAGGCATGGGTGTGGTGGGTATATATGACTGTTTGCATGTGTGTGGGTACATATGTGTGTGCGTGCACATGTGCACACATGTGTGGAGACCCAAAGTTGACTTCAGATATCTTCCTCAATCCTTCTCCAATTTATTTATTGAGACACGGTCTCTCCCCAAGGTCAGAGTTCTGCGACTCTGATGATTCTAGCTAAGCAGCCTCCCCCAGGGGCCTCCTGTCTCTCCTTCCTCCTGAGTGCTAGGATTACAGGCTACTCTGCCTGCTAGATTTTTCACATAGGTTCTGGTTCTGTGGATCCAAACTCTCCTCCTCATAATTGCCATACAAGTGATTTACATCTTCAACCCTATTTTATTATTTATTTCCTTGTAAGAACACTTATATTAGGGATCTCCTGTCTTAATGGTACTTTACATACAATGTATAATTGTTAGCTTCCTGCATGATGCTGGGTATCAATTACACATATTCATCTTGCTTGATGAAGCCTTATGACATTTGACTCCACTTCCTTCTCTTCCTATCTGTGGCTAGCCACCTACTCCCCGACTCTATGGCTTTTACAATTTTAGAAACCATTATATAATTGGAGCCATGCTTTATTTTTTTTCTGAAGCTGTCTCATCTCACTTAGCATGATGTCCTTCAAGAAATGCAAGTCAAACCAAGGAGAAGATACCATCTCATGCATCTGTCACAAAATGCCAGAATGGCTATTATAAAAAAAGACAGGAAGTAGTAGTTGGGTTAGATTGTAGAAAAACTGGGACACTTGTATACAGTTGGTGGTAATGGGAAATGTTCATGAAAATGGGCACGAGGGACTTCAAAAGAATGGAATAAATAGAACAACCTTATGAGCTGGCAATCCTCCTCTGGATAGTTTTTCAGAGCATTGAGGTCTATGTGCCAGTGGAGACTCTAGGCTTCCAGTGTGCCCAGTGTGGAAAAACTTAAATGTGTGTTAACAGATACATGAATAAAAGAAACAAAGGCACACTGCTCAGCCATTAGAAAGAAGGACCTTCTGAAACTGTACCATCACATGGATGAATCTTGAGGGTGTCATGCTAAAGGAATTAAATGATCAGCATTAACCCTTCAATGTAAGTAAGTGAACCTCAGGGATGTTATGAGACATATACATGGTTTAGAACTTGTGTTGGGGAATTAGAGATGTTGACTGCTGCCTACCAAGGTACACCTGAGCATGTCACAGACATCTCTTCAGTCAGCTCTCTGTTAAACATCTGTCTTAAACATCTGTCTCTAGCTGTACATTAGAAACTTCCTAACAGTCCTGAGGTGAGTACTCTTCCATAAGAGACTTCTGTTGAGAGATGAGTTGGGACTGAGAAGCCACACAGTGGGTGACCTGGGTTCTTCAGGCTCTACTCGACTAACTTTGACCTTCTCATGAGCAGTATTGATTTTTATTATTATTATTATTATTATTATTTTTTTAGATTTTTTTAATGAGCAGTATTGTTAAGTGTTCATTTCTTGTCTATAGCGAGAGCTGTCAGAGGCTTGGATGAAACCTAAATAAATATCTAAGAAATATTTTCCAGTTCCCAATTTACCAAAAAAAAAATGTAAAAGAAGATGGGATTGTTTGGTATGACTGTTTCTCAATGAACTCATACTTTCATGTGGTCAAAAGATATATAACAGAATTTTAACCATGTCTAAATGCACAGCTCTAAAGTATTAAGTATGGCCACATTGTTGAGTAACCATCCAGTTCCAGTGCTGTCTATTTCTCAAACTCAGTCTCCACTCTTCCTTCTCTGAGGTTTCAACAACTCTTTCCTACTTTCTGTGTCTTTGAGTGGCTGTTCTCAGACCCTCATACGAGCCTCATTGTGCCCTTTTGTGACAGAATTATCTCACCAAGAATAATGTTCTCAGTGTTCAATCATTCCACGGCTCAGGCTTTGAGAAATAACTCATCTACTTTCACACATGATCACTAATTTCAGAGACTGACAATTTCTGGTAGGCGGCATTTTACACAAAGACAATAGGTGTGACGGCTATTCTTCATTATCAACCTGACTTCATCTGGAACCAACTGAAACAAAAACTTTTGCACACTCCTATAAATGACAGGTTTTTTTAATATGATAATTTAAATCAGAAAGATCCCCCTTAAATGTGGGTGGCATCTTTTGGTGGGAGCCCATCAAAGAACATGGAAGAAGGAAACTGCTGGTTTTTTTTTGTTTTGTTTTGTTTTTTGTTTTTTGTTTTTTTTTTGTTTTGTTTTTTGTTTTTTGTTTTTTTTTGCCTACTTGCCTTCATTCTTCTTAGTGAATTCATCTGTCCTATTGTGCTATGGTGTTCATTCACAGATGTTAAAATCAACTTCTTTGGGATTTCAATGTAGACTGAAGACCAATAGTTCTTCTGGAATCCTCCAGGCCTTCTGTATCAGATTGGAATTGCTGAGACATCAATCCTCATGGACAGTCATTGTGGAACTCCTCAAACAGCATCCTGTAATCCAATGTAATAAATTTATCCCATCAACTCTGTTCCTATGAGGACCCCGATTAATATGGAGGTGGTATCAGGAGTGCCTAGATATCTAGAGAAACTGAATTGTAAGAATGAATTTCTCTAGAGGACTTGGTGTAGTACCTGGAGCTGGCTCTTTCATTTGCCTCCGGGCATGCCTATGGGATATTATCTTTATTAGGTTTATGGTATTACTAGTACCCACTGCCATAAGAGCATTATGTCAGCAAGAGTACCTCTGAGGGTGTGGTAAAACAGCAAAATACTTCAGAAAATAATAGCTGCTTGATCCATTAAACAGTTCTTTGCTTTCTTTGCCTTTTCAAAAGGCTCCTGCTAGTTTGGAAACCATAGCTTCTACTTTGGAGGGATCCTGTGAAAAATCAATTATAGAAAGTAAATTAAATGTTGCCTGTGCATTGGGAGTTGCACCTAAATATCCTTTCTACTCCTTCATTGATGCTCTTCTGGTTGTTCCCTGCCTTCCTGCTGTGTGGCTTGGCTCCGGACCACTAAAGGCCCCAGCTTCCATGCTGTCTGTTCCTTAAGGGTTGCACACAACTCAGGTATGTGAGTGAGTCTCCTGTACCAACTGGCCACTCAAGAAGGATTCTTTGTTTCTTAGAAGAAGTAAAAGGGAAATATGGTTTTGCAAGCCATTGCCGTGTCATCAGGCTTGATGTGGCTATTTGGTGACTGTAAATGGAACCAGCTAAAGTGCCAGGAGAGCTCCCGATAGACATATCATAGCAGACAGGTTGATACTTCAGAGATTGCCAGCACTAACGCTTCCCTAACTCTTTTTGTCAGTTATCTGCAATGGAAACCTGAGGAGTCCTAGGGCTAAGCATTTGTGTTTATTTTGGGGGCATTTCTAAGTAGCTTCTACAAACTGGTGAGAGGCTCTTAGGACATTTGTTACAAAGGTTACAACACTCTTTGTGTCTTCTATATTCTAGAGGAGGATTTTTTTTGGAAACCCTATAAGAGTTAAGTGATAACTCTCTGTAGTTGTAAGGTTCATTGTCACATGTTGGTGTGTTTTTATATCACAGAATCACCAAATCAGGGTAGTTGGCTTGTCTATCACCTCAAATGTTCATTTGTGTTGAGAACAGTTGAAATCTTCTCCCAGCTGTTTTGAAACACCTGATCGTTGGTTACTCACTGTACAATAGGGGACCAAGTTGACACTAGCTGAGCCTTTTGATCTACTCATGTATCCACGGGCTTACTCTGCCCTTTTACCTCCTCCTGACACTGGCTGGCAGACAGTGTTCTGTACTCTATTGTTACATGGTTAATTTTTCTGCCTTACACATATAATTGAGATTACCAGATTACCACATGGTTCTTGTCATTCTGTGCCTGGCTTATTTCACTTTATATAGTGTCCTCCGGGTCCATCTATGTTGTTGCAGGTGGTAGGACTTGCTGCTTTTATAATGTTGAATATTACTATCAATGCTCTATCTACATATCTACATATCTATCTATCTATCTATCTATCTATCTATCTATCTATCTATCTAACTATCTATCTTCTCTCTGTCCCGTTATTAAAATGTATGCATCTGTTGGTGTACAGCATTGTCTCTGTAGCTTTGTTACTACGAATGGTGCTGCAAAGCGCATGGCAGTGTAGCCATCTCCCCAGCCTACCGATTTCAGTTTCTCTGGGAATTGACCGAAATGGAACTGCTAGGGACATGGCAGTTCCACTTTCAGTGTTTTGAGAATACTTCCTATTGTTTTTGAAAATGCCTGTCCCCGTTTGCTCATTTCCTCTCAGTTTTTGCTAGCATTTGTTTTTGTTCATCTTTTTGGTGATCTCTGACCTTTACCAGGGTGAAGGAATGACTGGTTTTTTTTTTTTTTTGTATTTACTTTGTAGCCCTTTGATTAGAGATGATGAGTGTTTTCTCACTTGTTTATCATGTGTGTTACTTTTCTTCTGAGAAATGTCTAGGTTCCCTGCTCGCCCCATACCATTTATTAAAGGCCCAGAGTGTAGTCTTAACACTTGTAGAAGAATGCTGTCCTCCAAGCATAACAACCACCATCTTCATCAGAGAAGCTCCCCTCCCAACCAGAATGGAGCTTATGGTCTGACAGTTCTTCATAGAAGGGGAATGGGAGCATCATTGGACCCTCGTCTGAGATTCTGTCCACCACCTCCTGTGCCATTCAGCTAGTTATATATAATTCTGTCCTAATTGCAGTGGCCTGTGGTCTGGTCAGCGGAGTGCTAGAGAATATAGACTGTGGAAGCTTAACTGAAGGAAGAATTCCAGCTACACAGCTATGGTAAAGCCAACATCCATGCTGAGGGGAAAGCTTTCTGGTGGTGTGGCTGTTTTGAGATCACCCACACTACTGTAGATAACTCTTCACTCATGCTGGTAAGCAATCCCAATAGATTTATTGGCTCCACACGATGGACTTTGGTATAGTTGTGCTTTGGTTTGTCCCTGGTGCTATATAAGGTGAGAATAGACATTTGTTTATGCCCTCCTGTGTGAAGGGTTCTAGAAATACCACCTTTGTCAATCTTAAACTTTTAAATAATTTGTTTTTGTTTTGTTTGAGTATTTGTTTGAAAGAGGGAAGAGAGAGAGAGAGAGAGAGGAGAAGAAGAGAAGGGGAGGGGGAGGGGGAGGGGGAGGGGGGGGGGGAGGGGGGAGGGGGGGGGGAGGGGAGGGGGACGAGGAGGGAGGGGGAGAGGGAGAGGGGAGAGAGAAGAAGAGGGAGAGGGGAGGGAGGGGGAGGGAGAGGGAGGGGGAGGGGAGGGAGAGGGAGAGAGAGCGAGAGCTCATGGATTTGGGTGGGTGGAGAGGTAGGGACTATCTGGAGGAGTCAGGAGAGGGGAAAGAGTAATCAGAATATATATTGTATGAAGGAAACTTTCAATAGAAAAGAAGGACATTTTAAAATGAAGCACCCAAATTGTGGTAATAACAATGAACTGACTGCAGATACGTGGGGTTATTTCTAGATATTGTACCTCATAGCCACCACTTTTGAACAGTTCTACAATTCATTCTTATGTTCAGTCAAGATCCAGAGTCAGTATTTCCCAGAAAGCAGTGTACACAGGAAACTCAGCTCGTCACTTGTGTAGAGAACAGGGTAATGTACTATTCTCTGCGTGTTTACCTTTATCTCTTAACAGCAAATTAGCCTAAAAGCACACAATGGAAACAGGGTCAGGAGTGAAAAAAAGAGTAGAAATGTCTCCTAAATAAGTAGTGGAAAGAATGCTGAAATCAGGAAGAATGAAGATTTACAGAAACAAATGGGCTTCTTCAAACATATATTCAGTAGGCAGATGGCAAAGCAAAAGTTAGTCCACTTTAAAAAGTTACAGGGCTGTAGACACAGCTCAGTGCTTACAGTACTTGTTGCTCTTGCAGAGGACCTAGGTTCAATTTTTAGCACCCACGTGATGGTTCACAATGATCTGTGATTCCAGTTTCAGGGGAACCTATGATGTTTTCTGGGCTTCACTGGCAATAGGCACTCATGTCTTGCACATAGATACATAATGCAAGCAAACACTCAAACACACACACACACACACACACACACACACAAATCTTAAAAAATATTTATAGTATGCTCATAGAAAGTGGGAAGAAGGAAGTAAAAGGT
This sequence comes from Rhabdomys pumilio, assembly GCA_030674055.1. Classification (NCBI taxonomy): domain Eukaryota; kingdom Metazoa; phylum Chordata; class Mammalia; order Rodentia; family Muridae; genus Rhabdomys; species Rhabdomys pumilio. The sequence continues at coordinate 23,665,569 of JANHMN010000006.1, read as the reverse complement.
TTACTGAATACCTTGTGCTCGTTTGTGCAGAAAGGTGGCCGACTCTGCTTTACATGTGCATGTGTCGGTTTGTGAGACTGAGGACCTTTGAAAAAGCTTTGGCATTCAAAGCAGCTGTAGAATGCCTGGATTCATCAAATGGTCCTCTTGTAAACTAAAGACTGACACCCTCACTTCCTCCTTCTCATAGGCCTCCAAGTAGAGTTTACCTGAGTTGTTAAATAAGAGATGTAAACATGACAGCTCCTGGGGGTTGATCATTACAACTCTTTTGGGGAGAGTCTGGCCAAGGCTGCGTAGATTTATATCGCTTGAAATGCACACACGCTTATTTATCTAAGCACACAATGCGCGTCTAGAGTCAACCATTTAAACATTTTGATTTCCTTTTCCCAAGCCTTCAATAACCTGCAATTACTAAAGCCATAAATGCCCAATTTTACTAAATAATGTTCTCAAGGGCTGCATATTTGCCTCACTCACTCCGAGAGAAAGAGCAAGACTCTAGTGAGAGTAGTCATTTCAGTTATGTTTAGTGTGCAGCGTCATTCCCACAGCCCTGGAGAGCAAGAGTGAGCATATCTATTTGTCTCCTGAGTGGGTCCTTTCTATTAAATATACAGGGCTGTGAACCTAGGCCCCAGGGCACTAAAAAGGGACAATTCTCACAGTGTCATCCAGGGACCATTGCCATCTACCTGCTGTCCAACACGTGCACCCACACACCTCTCCATGAATCACACCCCTGCTTTTACTTAATAAGATAGAGCCTTCATATGCTCTTTTATATCCATTCACTTCAACTTTCTAGAAACTTGCGGGTATCTTTTACTTGTCTTTCTAAGTAGATGTTATGATTCATTTATTTTAGAATAGACCTCAAGTAACAGGAAGCTGAGCAGGAGACTATTCCCACGCACTGTCATCTCTCCAGGTGTTTGGGCTCCTTGGCTTTGGGCTTCATCAACACATCATCCTGGAGTGGCACATTTCTCTTTTTTTCCAGATTGCTTATTGTTTATTTGTTTGTTTGGTAGGTTTTGGTTGTTTTGTTTTGTTTCCTTTAGAAACAAGGTTCATATGCCGTACAGTCAACACTGGCCTTCAAGTTACATTCTTCCTGCCTCATCCTTCCAAACGCTATGGTTACCGATGTGTCCCACCATGCCTGGATTATTGGCACATTTATTGCAATCCATGGGCTTACTGTGGTTAATGAAAACCTTAATAAACCCTCTAGCTTTTCTTAGGCTGGGCTGACTTAAAGAATAACTACATTTTTACTAATAGACAGTGTACCATTGGTGTCTTAGTTAAGGTTTTACTGTTGTGAACAGACTCCATGACCAAGGCAACTCTTATAAGGACACATTTAATTTAATTAGGACTGGCTTACAGGTTCAGAAGTTCAGTCCATTATCATCAAGGCTGGAACATGGTAGCATCCAGGCAGGCATGGTACAGGAGGGGCTGAGAGTTCTACATCTTCATCTGAAGGCTGCTAGCAGAATACCGACTTCGAGGTAGCTAGAATGAGGGTCTTAAAGCCTACACCCACAGTGACACACCTACTTCAACAGAGCCACACCTCCTTATAGCACCACTCCCTGGGACAAGCATATATAAATCATCACAACTTGCAATAATGCAGATGGTTCCTTTGAAAGAAGTCACCAGAGGATGAAAGCCATTCACCTGTGACTGTCTTCTGAGGGAAGCTACTTTTCTTTGACTTTCCTGGTTCTTCAGAGAAAGAAGCCCTCTTGATTTCCTCATTTCTTGGCAAGGAGGCATACCTTTTTTGTCTAAAAAAATTAACCACAGAGTTTGCTGCAGAAAGGATGCAAGTTTTGGGATTTTTAATTTTCAGATTTGCAGAACCTAGAGTATCTAGGAACCTAAAGACATCGGCAGCTTCTGCATCAGAAAAGCAGGTCACATGACACCCAGAAGCCCTCTCCCGCTTGTCTATCATGTCTTCTTGCAACATCTTTTCTTGAAACTCTCAGATAGATGGTATTTGTATATATAATCTTTGTCTTTTGTAAATAGCCTACTTTGATTAGTTACTTTTGCAAATAAGCCTTTTTCTTGTTCCCACAAAGTATCCTTGGGTCTTCCGTTTTCCAAGTGGAAATGATTGGATTCAGGCTTCTATTAAGATGGCACATAATGATCTCTCTGAGTCTGTAGGCTTTCCTGGTGGTGTTATACATTATGGATATTAAGAAACCTCTAATATGCATTAAGATAAGAACCATGTAGAACATTTTTGCTGCTCTAAAATTCCTCTGTACTCTGTCCCTTCATCTTCCTCTCCCTAAGTCTTGGTACCTAGAAGATTTTTTTAAAAAGAGATACTTTCTTCAGTTTATTTTATTTTATTTTATTTTATATGCGTGAGTATTTTGCCTGCATGTGCACCATGGCTATGTCTATTGCCCTTGGAGATCAGAAGAAAGCATTGCATCCCTTGGAACTGGAATTATGGATACTTGTGAATCATCTGGTGGGTGCTGGGAACTGAACCTGGGTCCTCTGTAAGAACAAGTGCTTTTAACCACTAAGCCAACCCTCCCACCCCAACCACTGTTCTTTTTAATGGTCTCCACTTTTACCCTTTTCAGAGTGTTAGATAATTGGAATCAATCAGAAAACGGGCATCTCACACTGTCTTCTTTTAGTTTAGTGAGATGCTTTTAAGTTTCTCTTCTTCTTAGTGTTGAGTAAAATTCTAGATGATTTATCCATTCACCATTTAAAAGTTATTTGGATAGCTTTCGGGTTGTTTTTTGAAGCAACTATGAGTCACTAAACCGCACTCACCTGCATACAGGTGGTTTTGGTGTGAATATTAATTTTTAATGCACTGGGAGAGAGCTAACACATGGTCAATGCTGCTGGGATGCTCAGGACGTCTCCTTTGTAAGACATCATCTGTGTTCTCAAGCAGCTGTACGAGTCTACAAGGTCACAACAATGCTGCGAGCTCCGGTTGCTGCATGTTTTCATCCGCATTTGCTCTTGGTGTTCTGGACTTTGGCCATCATATAAATACATGGCACCTCTCTATTTCATTTTGCCATTGTCTAATGACATAAGATGATGAACATACTCTTATAAGCCTGTCTGATTCCTAAAGGACTCCAATAGTGAGCTATCTGCCCAAATCATATGACTTAATTTTTATAGCCATTTGGTTTTTTTTAAATTGTTTCACATGTATTTTGTGTATTTTTATATCAATTTTTATTTGAAACATCTTTGTGCTTTATATCCCCAATTAAGACTGGCTTATTGCCTGGCAGTGGTGGCGCATACCTTTAGTCCCAGCACTTGGGAGGCAGAGGCAGGCGGATTTCTAGTTCGAGGCCAGCCTGGTCTACAGAGTGAGTTCCAGGACAGCCAGGGCCACACAGAGAAACCCTGTCTCGAAAAACAAAAACAAAACAACAACAACAACCAAAAAAAAAAAAAGACTGGCTTATTAATTCGTGAATCACATACTTATACCTAAACAACACTAGAAAATCTATGGTTGTTCATATTTTCTCCTAACTTATACAAATATCTATATATACATGTGTGTGTGTGTGTGTGTGTGTGAGAGAGAGAGAGAGAGAGAGAGAGAGAGAGAGAGCAGTACCTGTGGAAGACGGAGGAAGGTGTTGGATCCCAGGGAGCTAGAGTTTAATGTGGTTGTGAGCTGCCTGATGTCAGTGCTGGGAATAGAACCCAGGTCCCCTGGAAGAGCAGCAAGTGCTTTTAACTGCTGAATCATTTCTCTGCCCTAATCTGCAAAAGCAAATTAGCTTCTATGCATATTTAAATGAGTCTCTAGTTTTATCCTTTATTGAATTGATTCTTCTAGGTGGTTGTCAAGCTGTTTCAAGAGCATTTGTTGGGAGGACTTTATTGCCTTTGCTTCCTTGTCAAATACCCATGGCTTATTTTTGTATGACTCTGTTCTGGGCTTTTCTCTGTTCCACTGACTATTTGTTAAGTCTTTGGCCATTGTCTTGATTTTCATGGCATGTCCAAATGTTACTTTTCCTCAATATTGACAGTACGATTGAGGATCTGAACTGTCCCAGTGGAACTGTCACCTCTGCCATTTTGCTGGGGTAAGGACAGCCTCACCTCTGCACTCCTCCTTGGCTAATTCCAGTGAAGCCCCACTGTGAGCATGGCCAGGAGAAAGAAGTCATGCGAACAGACTGGGGAGCTTTAATGCTGCCGATGACTGCACCATTACCCAGAAAATGCAGGTTAATGTGGAGAAGGGGAGGGAGCTGTGGGAGGAAGCACCACAAACCCAACAAGACCTATTAAACAGGACAGTCATGCAGTGTGCAGAGCAGGAAGAGGAGACCAGGGTCAAAATGGCAGCAAGACAACTCTGCTTCTTCATCCAAGCAAACCATGGCAGACATAGGGGTTTAAGAAACAAGATTAGACCTAATGTTGAATTAACTCCCACAGACTTGTGCCTTGGTCCAGGGTTAACCCGATGAGACTCTAAATCCTTGTAGGACAAACAACCCATTGTAGCGAAAGGATACAATCTTAGGGCAAAACATGGAGGATATACTGTGCTTACTGTTCCTAGTAAGAAGTTTTGAATTGGGTGTACATAGTTTATTAACTTGGGATGTGAAACATAATTGTGCTATAAAGCATAAAACAAAATAATTTAAATTATACAGGTAAAATCAAAATCATGTCATAATTTAATGAAAGGACATTTCAGTTTCTTCTCATGCATGTAGCATGCATATTGAGTTCAGAGAGGTTTCATGACCACATTGTATTTGAGGTTAGTCTTGCAGAACTAGGAAGATTTATTCAAGCCAATATCATAAGGCTAATGCAAAAATAGTAAGTGAAGATGGAGCAGAATTTAAGAAATGAGAGGGCACTTAGAATATATTACTAGCTCAAGAGTGGGATGCAATGTCAGGGTACCAGGAAAGGAGGTATGTCTGATGGGTTGAGTGTGTCCATTAAGAAATAGCTACTGCTTGTGGCTTTCTTTCTCCATTTATCCCCACCTCCATTCTGGTCTTTGCTGGACCCAAAGTTAGTGCCAAGACAGAGATATGTGAAGGTTTAGATGTGTATCGTGTTCCCACAGTCAACATCCAGGGAGTTCATTTGGCTGGACTCTGATGTCATTCCACAGCTCTCTATCTCTGAAGACCCTCAGATCACAGTTGTTCCATTTCCTGGGCTGTGCTCACCAAAATGAGCTTGTCCCTGGTACTCCTTCCCCATGCTCTGTCCTACTGTTCCGCTGAGTGTGGAGTGGCCCCTACTCCTTCCCCGCTGGGTCCTATAGTTCACATAGAGCTGTGTGTGGGGTTATTATCTCCCATCCTGTGATATACCACCTGTGGATTGTGTGCTTTCACATCTATGCAGCTTCTTGGGTGGGTTTGTATATGTCTATGCTTATTTTCACTCCCTTATTAACATATGGCTTACTTAATGAAATCTGCTTCCTAGATATTTTGGTTCCGTATGGTCCAAGACAGTGTGTGTGTGTGTGTGTGTGTGTGTGTGTGTGTGTGTGTACTGAAGTCTGAAAAGAGCTTCTCCATTGTAAATAACCACTCACCAGTCCTGCTAGACATGTTTCTAGAGAAAACATGTGACACTTTTCACTTGTCCCTTCCTTATAATCCCTTCTCAGAGTGAGCCCACACTGGCTTCCAGTCTAGGAAGTGAGGCGTGTGAACCTGGTATATGGTTAAAAACAAAAAACAAAACAAAAAAAAAAACAACTGACCTCAAATGTGGAATCTACATTATTATTGAGGTTCTTCCCCAGAAAACTCTGATACCAAAAGTCTATTTGGTTTGTAGTATCCCATCATCTCTAAGGGTTATCATGGAGCAAGAGGCTATTGAGTACTGGAAACACAACCTCTGTGTTAGTTAAGGTTTCATCGCTGTGAAAAGACACCATGACAAAGACAACTCTTAAAAAGGACAATGTTTAATTGGGGCTGGTTTTCAGGTTCAGAGGTTCAGTCCATTATCATCAAGGCAGGAAGCATGGCAGCATCCAGGCAGGCATGGTGCAGGAGAAGCTGAGAGCTCTACATCTTGATCAGAAGTCACCAGAAGACTACTGTCTTCCAGGAAGCTAGGAGAAAGGTTTCAAAGCCCACTCTGACAGTGACACACTTCGTCCAACAAGGCCATACCTCCTAATAATCTCACTCCCTGGGCCAAGCACATTCAAACCACCACAACCTCCAAAGTTGAGTAAAACATCTAAGGAAGAAATGGCTCGGTAACTGTCTTTCCTTTTAAAACATGCATGAGAACCTTTGCAGCTGAACTTTTCCCAACTCCAGATGCAGTTGTGAGATGGAGAGGGCCCCTTTATGTAAGAAACAGGCAAGAAATGTGGCAGAAATGTGTAGAGCTGCCAAATTATTCCAGTTCTTTAAGTTCAGTGCGCACTAAAAGAAAAGGTTGTAGAGGAAAGAACATAAAAGTTTATGGGTTTGGTTTTTAGATGACACACACATACACACACTTGCACACATGAAATAAATAAATAATAATAAATAAATGCTGACAACATTCCTGTCACCTAATGGACACACAGAACTGAGAGAAATGCATGTTTCTGACCTCAGGAACTCCGGAGACCTAGTCCTTTAGTGTTTAATATTGTTTCAGAGTTTGTGCTGTTAAATCAAAAGGTTATCCATAATACATCTGGCGCTATTAATGGGAAAGATCAGGGGTACTCAAAAGACATTTATTCATTATTAATATAGATAATAAAGGATCATTTATGAGGCTTCAGATGAGATTTTTATCATCAAAAGCTTAAAAAGCAAAATTTATTTTTGCTTCAGGACAGACACGGGAGACGTCTGTAACGAGAAATGTGAGCGTCAACACAAAGCTGTCAAGTTCGTTCTGTTTCCAGAGATGGCGAATGCTTTATAGCAACAGATTAAAAGGAAAATAAAATTTTGTGCTTTAAATTTCTATCGACAGTCACTTCATGATTTATTCCTGGCTTGTCCTTTATCGAGACGGCGTGTTGATGTTCTCTGCTCTTTTCTCTTACATCATGGTCTTTGACGCCCAGGGAAATAAAATCAGGAGGAATTCATCACATTCTACAGGATACTGGGGACTGGTGGCAAAGAGAAGTTGACTCAAGAACATTTATATCCTAGTGAGAGTCACAAGTCCTGTGTTTATTGGACAGAACAAATAATGAGAGGGCGTAGCTTAAAATTTACCATGTTAAAAAAAGTTGGTGAAATCTTGAGAGATTTGAAGAACTTTCGGATTTTGAACATAGTGTTACTGAAATCATGAGCGTGTGCTACTGAAGCTGATCACGGTGTGTGTTAAAATAGATTTTTAAAGACCTTACAGAGAGTCTTGAGACTTTATCTTACCTCAGCTTTACAAGTAACTGGTCCATTTTCCAATTGAAGTTTGGCTGGAAGAGTTGTTGGATTTGGGATTAGGGGTCCACATTAGCAAGAAAGCAAAACACCAAGGATGCATCATGCGGTAACAGCCACAGACCAGACTTTCAGAGAATGTTTGCTGAGTGAACAGATGAGCATTTTCTGCTTGACCTTCAGAGATGGCTGAACCCAAGTATGCTGGGCCTATCCTGAAAGAATTTACCCAGTACTCATACATATAACCAAAAACGTGTAGTACATGGGTTAGGTTTTCTTCACTAAAGAATGTAAAGGGAATATCCAAGATTGACTAGTCCTAGATTACCTTGAGTTTAATTTTTGATAGCAATAATTTCAAAGCTATGAATTTGGTAAAACTCCAGAAAACATTGTTTCATCTCTACTTAGTTAAGATAAAAAGACAATTGGAGTCTAACATCTCACTCAAATGACATAAAACCCAAGCAAAACTCATGGTCTGTTATTAGCTTTTCCTTAACAGTCTTTGGATCAAGAAGCATCAGTGCAATGGCCAATCACTGGCTAGAAAGGAGAGTTACAGTGCACTAAGAATGTTTATGAAGAAGTCTGGGTGTCATGTGTAAGATTGGCATTCAACATCTGTCTATCCATCCGTCTATCCATCCATCCATCCATTCTCCATTCATCCATCTACCCATCCCATCTTTCCCCACTTCCTTGCTTCATCTATCCATCCATCCATCCATCCATCCATCCATCCATCCATCCATCCATCCATCCATCCACACATACATACATACATCTGTCTGTCTATCCACTATCCTCCTAAAGTCCAACACACGTACTGCAGAGATTGGAAAGGCAAAAACATACCCCATCTCATCTTGCATTTGTATTCTTTCCAATTTCTATATAGGTCTTAACAGTCAAGCACACTTAGCACCCAGTAGATTCAAAGCTGATTGGGTGTTCCCTGTCTCACCACAATCAGGATAGCAGCATGATTTCTCTGAGTTATCAAGAGTCTTATACCTTAGTCATCAACTTTTTTTTGTTTTGAGAGCAAAAGAGAGAGCAGGTAGGAGGCAGCTTCTCTTCGGAGAGTGCAGTCTGTAGCAGGTGAGTGGAGTGCAGGATAGAAAACAGAAGCCGCAGGTTCCCCCTCCCACCATGGTGGTGGGGGTGGAGTTTCAGAAAAGGCCTTATGATCCTGCAAGAGGCGGTGGCTTCCTTGCTTCATGTAAGATGCTCCTCAAAATCAACTACTTCACTTTTTAAAAGTATTTTCAAAACTCTGTAAGTCATTGCAATAAACCTGTTCTCATCTGGTTTGCTGAAAACCTCCTGCCTTAAACTTTACCCTTCAAGTGCCTAAAGATAAACGTCACTGCTCAGGCAGCACTGTGTAAAGCTGTATCTCCAGCTCATGGACTCTCTACTGTGACCAATATGTGGAAGTCGGATTAACAGAGTAGGAAACACCAGTCTCTCTTCTCGGAACCTGATAGCTGTAGATGCGGTGTTAGTTCATTCACATGGTTCCCTTCTCAGAGATGTTGTTGATTTTCTCAACACACCAAGAGTCTAAGCAGAGGGAGCGTCGCATGTGCCTTTAAAGGAAATTCTCAGGATGTTTTCACTGTGTCGAAGCATATTCAAGACTCTCGACAGAAATGTCTTCTATCCCGAATGCTAATGAGGCGTGAAATGATATATGGCCTGTATAGGGCAGCTTTCCCCTCTTCAAAAAGGAAAAGTACCATTTCACCAATATGCTTTAGACAAAAGGTTGTTAATCTTTCTTTTCATAGCACAATGATAAATCTCTGCTAAATAACTGGGTTTTCATTTTCTTTTTAAATTCTAGGAAGTTGACTTTTCCTTAATCATGAAAACTCACTGATAATAAACATGCCTCAAATCCATAAGCCAAAGAAATGCAGATTAAAACTAAATCTTAATATTGCATTAATCTTTGCAAATATGTTTAAAGTGAGTGACAGGCTCAGACCCAGATAAATGTAGCTATAACAAGAAGATGGTATCCAAGGACTGGTCTCCTGTAGAGGTCTGTGGTGCTATAAACTATTTTATTTGTAAAACTGGAAATGCAGAATACAGATCTCTCCTTTGATGAGAAACCAGTGTTTTTGCTGTTGTGCAGACACTCAGCTCTGTGTAGAACTTGAGGTAAACACACGTGGATTTCATTTTCAGTTGACCTAAGATCATTTTTGCCTCTACCCTCCAAATTTAGGAATCAATAAAAGTCTTGCTTAATTTATGAGAAGCTATAAGCTGTAACAAAATATTTCAGAAATAGACAGCCAGGAGAGGAAAGTATTGCTAAACCTTATCTTTGGTATACAAAGCCCAGTAGCACACAAATGTTCCCTCTTCATTCAAGGCTTTCAGATCTAGAGCCTTGCACCTGAGTACTATAAAGGGGAACATTGACAAAGTTTTTTTTTCTTCAGAAGATCTTTCAAGTGGATTTCACTAAGACCTGCTGACCCACCCCCCTTGCCACAGTAGTAATAGAAACATTTCAAGATTTTTATTTGCAATAAGATTTTTCCAAGGAGCCCATGTCATTTTAAGTTCAATCCCTAGGTGAGTGTGTTGGTGCAAGCCTTAGCAGGCAAAGGTAGGTGGATCACTCTGAGTTCAAAACCAGCCTGATCTATATAGTGAATAGTAGGCCAGCAAGAGCTACGTGCTATTACTCTATCTCCTAAAACAAGCATCCTATCCTCGGTGTCAAAACATTCTTCCCATGGCTTTACTCACTAGCTCTTGCAGGGAGAAAGGTCTGCTTACTGGGTTAGTTTCTACAATTAGTCTTCAATACCCACAACAAGGCAGGGGTGAGATGGATGAGGGACCGTTGTCCATTCTTGGGAATGTGAGTTAGGACACACATTATGGAGATGATATACAGGCTCCTTCAGCTACTCAAAGTAACAGTGCTAAGTTCTTCAGTGATCCCCCTACTGAGTATAGAGCCAAAGGAAACAAAGTTGCTTTGTCCCAGACATCTGCCCTCCCTCATCGTTTACAGCACTGTTCCCAGTAAGTAGCTAAGGAACAGCCTAAATGTCTCTAATGTACAGATTTTAAAAAATGTGGTCTATACACACAATAGAATACTACATAGCTATAAAAAACGAAACCCTATAATTTGCTATAATGTGAATGGAACTAGAGATAGTTGTGTTGGATGAACCAACCCAGGTACAGAAACACAAGACACTTACCAGCTCCCTGAGATTTTGGTTTTTTTTTTTTTTTTTTTTTTTTATTGATTGCAACTTTTAGAAACACAAGCTTTCTTCTCTTCCTGTTGAAATTTCTGTGGGCACATTAAAGCTCACTGACACTGTCACTTGCCATATGCCTATAATTTTGTGGCCAAGTGTCTCCAGTTTTGTTAGAGTAAGTTTAGCACTGGTAACACGTTCGTCACAAACCATGTTCAATGGAGTAGAATAGCCTAGATTAGCAGACCTCATAAAACCCACTCACAAGCAGCCTCCATTTTAGAGAAGGCTCCTTTGATGTCTGTTTCCCTCAGAGGATTATGACTGTGGTCCATTAACCTCATTATAAACTGGTCATAAGCCTAGGCCTGCAGATACCCTCTACCTCAGATACTGTCTTCAGATAGCCCCATATGAAGACATGTATGTGAAACACAGACGCTAGTAAAATGTAAAGTGGAAGGCCACAAGAATGAGTGAGGAACTTATAAATAATGTAAAATTTTAATAATAACACCCACTTCTTAGAGTATTCACGTTGTATAGTGTTTTCAAAGAAAGCTGAATAGCATGCGCGGAGATAAGAGCCAGTCATTTATATGTGATAAAATTTGTTTTCTACATAAAAAAATTCCGTCTTCAAATTTAGAGATAAGTTTTTATGTTCCTGTGTACTCGCTGATATGTGAGGGAGGGGGAAGGTGACTGAGAACAACCAGAGACCTCAGCTTATCATCGTATTCTTCGTGTGCAGTGCTTGTCAGTTTTCAGTGGGCACCTGACTTGGCTTCCCAGTTGAGAATAAACTAGGCACTGTAGTGTACAGTTATAACAGCCTGAAAGACTTCCCTTATGTCAGCTCAGCCATTTACCATCATTCTAAGGGTAGCATCAGAGTGGATTTGACATTTAACTTTGTTTCCTGAACATTCAGGATTGATGGAGCCAGTTTCCTAGAAACACAATGCAAAAAGTTATGAGTCAACAGAACTTGTTTGAAATCCGTGTGGTTAGGGGAGAAGTAAGCTCTGATGAGCATATGCGAGGGCCTGTGTGACACCCATGAGTCAAGGGAGGCATCTGTGAAAGTTTGACATTAGACGCAAAAGTCTGAAAGACAGGGGGCAGAAGAAAGAAGCCAGGAGATAAACAGTTAAGAGGTCCATCAGGTTTTTCTGATGTTATCACTTTAATATTATACCTTTTAAACATTAGTTCTTGGTAGTATTTTCAGAAAAGTATAAAAATACATGGATATAGAAGTGGACTCAAATAGGACAGTAGATGTATAATGGCAAATAAGATTCTTTTCTGTGTGTGGGGTGATACATATAATCATACATGTGTGTATTCATGCATGTAGAAGGGGGTTCACATGCTTGCACATGTTTGTGTGCCTATGTCTGGGAGGTGCACACATTCATGCATGTGTGTACCAGTGTATGTGTATGTATATGTGGGGTATGTGCACATGTTTAGGCATGTGTGTGTGTCTGTATATGGGAGGTACACGTGAGAGAGGTGAACTTTGTGGAGGTTATAAGCACCTTCCACCATGCTTTGTTTTTCACTTCTCCACGCTTGTGAAGCAAGAATTTCACCAACTGATGTCTCTTTTGATCATAGTGGTCATAGCTTTCAAGGAAATAGTGGGACCTCTGCCTCTTATCTTCCTAGCTACCTCATACCATGATGTGAACTGATTCCCTCTGCTACATGCTTGTAGCAAAACAGTAGTCAAGTAGTCACAGACTAAAATAAAAGAAAAAATAAAAATAAAATAAAATAAAATAAAATAAAATAAAGCAAAAAAACCCAAACCTTTCCTCTTATCTCAAGTATTTGTTATGACAATGAAAAGCCAACTACCATAACTTCGTGCACACGCATTCATATATCCTCTTTGCACCGTTTTACACATTATCCCCTGAAGATTGCTTGATCCATGAGAATGCACCTCTCATATCTCCATCTACTGTAGAATGACAGGTGGAGAGCCCAGTTGCTGCATATGAAATCCAACATGGCCTATATCTGAAAAACACCCTTGTCAGCTTAGAGACTGGGTGTGGCAGGGAGACAGAACGTCTAAGAGAGGACACATTTAAACTCTGGATGGCCTTGCTTAGCTTTCTTAGATCTGCATCCTAGCATAAATGTTTCCATCTGTCCTTTGTCCTTTACCTGGACTTGCATCTATACTGGAATCTGTACAATTTCCTCTGCCCACCTGACTTCCTGAATTTTTTCCCTATTTATAAAGCTCTAGCAAGACCAACATAGTGAAGGCTTATGAGAGGACTCAGGTAAACACAATAGCACTCTCTTGGCAATATTTCTCCATTAGTGACACATCAGAGAGACTGAATCTCTCGCCCATGGCTGGTAGGAATACAGTGTGCAGTGATTCTATCAAAGTGTGGCAGTTTCTTAAAAATCAAAGCGCACAATTACCACAGGACTGGCTGATTGCATTTATCCTGGAGAAATAAAAGCATGTCATCGCATAGAAATTTCTGCACACAATTGTTTATAGCAGCTTTACTTAAAATGTCCCCAAAGTGAAAAAAACCCATATGTCCTTCAATAGGCAAATGCTTAAAAAAAAAAAAAAACCAAAACAAACAAACAAAAAATAACCCTGTAGTACATTCACTTCATGGGACACTTGGCCATAAAAAGAACTATAAAAAGAATAGAAAACAATTAATGCGCACAATAACTTCAATCTCTAGACAATTAGAATGAAGAAAAAAGATCAGTCACAAGAGGTGACATGCTATTTTATTCCATTTATATAAGATTCTTGAAATGATGCTGTCATTGAAGTGGAGAAGCAGACTGGTGTTTGAGAGAGTTAAAATAAAGCCTGGAACAACAGGGATGGAGGAAGGGCTCTGAAAGGGCAACTTGTGAGATCGTGTGGTGACAAACGTATTCTGTGTCATAGCAGCATTCATTTCCTTTCATAAAGATTATTATAATTTATATCCACTGATATTTGTAAAGGATACACCAGATATTGCCATCTTTCAACCTCCACAGTACATTATATCATACCATAGACTTTTTACCCAATTAGAAAATCAATAGTGACTTCATTTTCATGTATATGAAATGATTTTGTTTTTGTGTGTGTAGGTTCAAAGGTCATTCGTGGTTTTGTTTCTCTGTTCTCTGCTTCCTGGATGCCATTGTGTGAACTGGCCTGCTTGCTTTACCATACATGCTCTTCCCACCACGATGGGCTGAATTCCCTCCAGGATGGACTCAATCTCTGTTGTGATGGACTGAATTCCATCTGTGACTGTCTGATGTCTCTCCATGATGGGCTGAATCTCCACCATAGTGGACTGAATCTGTGCTGTGATAAGCTGAATCCATTCCATGACCAGCCAGTTTCTTCCGTGATAGATTAAATCTCTGCCACTATGGACTCAACCCACTGAAACTGTGGCCAAAATGAATCTGTCTTTTTAGGTGGCTGTGGCATTCATTTCATCACAGTGACACAGGTATAATGATCATAGATTGCTAAATTTTAAGTTACATTTAAATTTAGTGTATGCATGTGTGTGTGTGTGTGTGTGTGTGTGTGTGTGTGTGTGTGTGTGTAATCCAGAGGACAACAAGCAGGAGTTGGATCTCTCCTTTCACTATGTGGGTACCATGGATTTGGCTCTGGCAGGCACTCCATCCTCTAAGCTATCTTCCTAGCCCTGTTCTTGGTTTTATAATTAAATTTTATATCTCTGGTTCTTCTTAGAACCTGTAAAGCATGTAGTATACTTTCTTATCAAAGGGTAGATTCTTTTTTTCTTCTTTTTTTCCATTTTATTGGTTATTTTATTTATTTACATTTCAAATGTTATCCCCCTTCCACTTTCACCTCCACAATCCCCCTACTCCCTTCCCCCTCACCCTGCCTTTATGAGAGTGCTCCCTTACCTGCCCACCCACTCCTGCCTCAGTACCCTAGCATTCCCCTACCTGGGTCATTGAGCCTCCACAGGACCAAGGGACTCCCCTCCCAGTGATGCCCAATAAGGCAATCCTCTGCTACATATATAGCTGGAGCCATGGGTTCCCCTAACCCCCACCATGTGTACTTTTTGGTTGATGGTCTAGTCCTTGGGAGCTTTGGGGTAAAGGGTAGATTCTTAACAATGACTGTTCAGTCCCTGTTTGGGCCTCTATGTCATGCCTGCTTAGGCTAGAGCATTACAGCTCAACATGAAAGATCAAGGCACACTCATGGCCAGCCCCTTGTTCTATTGTGAAGTTATCATGACTTAACATGGCTTGGACCATTCTGCTCTGTGACTCATAAACCTGTTTGCCCTTAGTCCCTAGAGATGTTCTTGCACCACTTACTGTCTAATCCAAAGAAAACTCCATTTCCCCAAATAACATTTCTCAGGAATGTGTGAAGCTGACTCCTCTCTACCAAAGAAGCCATTCCCTCATCACTGGTAAAAGGCCAAATGGCCATCTCTGTGGCTTATTAGCATACCAAAGTGCATGTTGGCCTCTAGGCTTCCTCAGTATCTCAAGTACCAAGTTCTTCTCCTGCCCCCCTACCTTATAATTCTCTAGCCCACAGGTTCCCCTTTCCCTGCCACCCCCAGCTTTTCATTCTCCTTATAACCCTGCTATTTCGGCTATGTTCTGTGTGCTCCGTCTCTCTTTGCCCACTCATTCATGCGTACTCTCTCTCTCTCTTCATCTGTTACTCCCCCCCTTTCCCTCTCTACTTGTCTCCTATTTCTCTCCTGGCCAGATCCAGTCTAATGGTCATGTCCAGTCTACTTCTTTATCTTTCTACTCTATACTTTTCCAGATGCTTCTGGTGTTCTCACTCTCATATCTACAATAACCTTCTCTGTAACCATACCATGGGACAGTCATGTTTGTACACACTTAAGGCAGCCATGGGCATGTGCATGGACATGGGTTAGTCCTCAGGAAACAGCATGAGGGCTTCTATATACTTTTTCTTCTTTGGAAAACTTGTCCTAGTTCCATGAAGGATCAAGATTTAAGGTGTCATGGATTATCTTGTATTCTATGCAAAATTGAAGTCTCTCATTGTCACTTCCTGGAGGTATATCCATTGTACTCTTTCTCATCCCCTTCATGGCTTTACATGGTCTTCAGATTGCCTTCTCCCTCTTAACAACTTGCTTCTAACAAAAGACCTGATACGATCGTTCACCCTGAGGGTGTAACTGGTGGGTACCAGGTCAGTTGTGACTCTCCTGAAAGTCTTTGAATGTAATGTGTTCCAAACCTGAAGCTGAGGAGAAAGCCAGAGTGCTGTTGATACTTATGGAGTGGTAAGTATCTATCCAATAAACACTTTCCATTCTAGAAATCTGAACATGAAGGCCATATCTATTCTCACTACTCCTCCACGAGTGCTCAATCCCCACTTAGGAGCTGTCCAAGAGTTCAGATTCTAAGCAAAGTGAACATGGGTTGATAGTGCCAGGGTGCTGTTCATATTCAGTGTCCAAAATCATAAACAGACACATGAGAGCAAGCAGGAATGCTTTCCTCCTTTAGTCACTTACCAGGGAAGCTGGTGGCGTTTCTCTTAGTAAATCATCACTGGCTCTCCATTTACACACTGCTTTATGGGTTCCTGTATTTTTAGAAAACAGTATTTTAGTTGAAATTTATTAGAACTAAGAAAGATTCATGCAAAATAATAAAAGAATAATTTAAAAATAAAGCACTTTGTATCGGGGACGAAGGGGATGACTCAGTGGATAAAGGGCCTACTGTGTGAGCATGTGGACCAGAGCGAGGTTCCCCGGTATCCATGTAAAAAGGAGACATGTTGGTATGTGTCATCCCCGAGAAGGGAGAGACACAAGGATCTCTGGGATTCACTGGGCAGCCAGCATAGACAATCAGAACTTCAAGTTCAGTGAGAGATGGTGTGTCAAGAAATAAGATAGAGAATGGTCACCTCCCTACATATGTGCACACACGTGCACATGGCCAATACACCCACCCACACAGTGCTACACTTTATCACAAACATTACAGACCTGTTTGTTCCAGCAGCTCCAACAAAATAGACCAAGTGGCTTATAAGCAACAGAAACTGATGCCTCGCAGTCCTGGGCTTGGCAAATCAAGACCATGAGCTCTGGCATCTTTGCTGCCTTGTGAGGTCCTTCTATCTGGTTCACAGATGATGTCTTCTTTCTTTGTCCTCGCTGGATGGAGGTGGCAAGGTGTGTCTCTGGTGCCTCTCTTGCACGTGCACCAACCCCATTCATGATCTAATGGTTTCCCATAGACCCCCACTTCCTAACTTCATCACTGGAGGTTTTGGCCTAGAATTGGGGGGGGGGGTGGTTTCAGAGTATCATAAACATGAAATCTGTGCTCCGAACCACACGTTTCTCCTCTTTGTTCCAGGCTGCGTCCTTCCCGGCCACTGATGTCTCCTTGTCACCGCAGCTGGTTCCCTGGACAGCACTTTCCTACGCTAGTTCTTCTCTCACGGTCCCATTTTCCAGAGGTGCTTCTGTTTTATATTTACTCCGAGCTGTCTTTTTTTAAAAAAAAAAGCTGCTTATAAAAATCACATCAATCGTTCCTTGCTCTTTGCCTCCTCCAGAGAAACTGCAATTTGCAAAAGTCTTAATTAGGATCTCTCAGAATTTGATGCACTTTAGGACTTTAATATGTACCACGTACAACATATTCTCCAGCTTTCTTAGTTTCTCTGAATCGTCTTGCTCAAGCTTAGTTCTTCCATATAGTTATGCTTTCTTAAAATATTTCTCTCTAAGAGAAATCTGAAAAAAAAAACCAGATAAACAATATTTCTACATCAAAGTTGCAAGCTCATCTATGCCACCCTTTAGCATTGTGGTTGATTTAAGAATTTTTTTTCTTTAAAAAGTGAATTCTGAAACTCATTTGGATGTTGTTTTCATAATAAGCCATTTTAATGATCACATATGTTGTTGTTTTAAGGGCCCATTTCATAATGGAAAGAATACACTCTGGACTATATTGGGGATTTGATTCATGCATTTCCTTCCTCCGTATGGACTGAGCTGTTTATTAATCAGTCTGCCTACATGGTCTGTTTTCATTCACTTTGATTTCTTTGTGTTTAAAGTTCAGGCTTTAAATTTTTAGTACTAAAAATGAAGCTGACTGCTTTTAGTTGTTTGTTTGTTTATTACTCCAACTAGATATCTAAACAGTTCCAGGCTTCGGAGGGAAGAAAGAAAAGATGAGAGTGAGGCCTGTCAGCGCCCTGGCTCGTTGTACACGGAGCCTTCAGAATGAGCGGCCTGCCCGAGATTGCATCGCAATGACACATTTGCTTCGTTGTATAGATTTTTTTTAAGTAGGTACCGTGGATGGTAAATCTTCTGTGCTGTGGCTGTGATTCAGAGGGATGTCCATCCACAGCCTTCTCCCGGTGTGTTCAGCCTTTCAGAGACTCCTTCCTGTCCACGATGAGGACATAGCGCTATGAAGCACTAAGGTGCCAGAATTCCCAGAATGCCCATCTTATTAAATGCACCGTAACTATTTCCCACTTACCGTTCCCAACTGCTACATTTCTTAGTGGGACTCCCCCGTGCAGGATAGCCGTTCAGGTAGGAGAGTGTGTTTAAACACTGAGAACGTTTAGGGAGGTCTTTGGTCCCTCTGTCTAACTGGTCATTTGAGGGAGGAAAATCTATCTGAGGTAGTCAGAAAAACCACAATTCAAAAATCTGGGAAGCTAGCTGCGTGGGCTAATGGTCTGTTCTCTTTGGACATGGATACAGGGAACCAGAGACCCTGGACAAAGATGGGGGGAAGTGCAGGATGGTCCTCTGTCGAGTTCTGATGATTCTTGAGATCAAGGAAAACATGAATGCCTGATCCAAAACTAAGTACTTGGAACAAGGGATGTTTTCCCATGGAATTTAAAGCCAGAGAGCAGGTGACAAAGTGTGTGATCTGTTTTTCCCTTTTTGGCCACTCTGGACTTGGCCTGCAGGGTAATAAGTATTGGTAGTTGTCACTGTCTCTCACCTGGGTTTATTGGCGGAGGGTTTACATATTCGTTGCCATGTATACATACAAGGAATCTCACCTCTTTGATTTGTTCATCACTAACACAATCTTCCTTATTGGTACTTGGTGATGGTAATTTCTTGAGAGAAGCACATTTAGAACCACTCAGTGCCACCCTGGTCTGATTCCACCATTCTAATGACTTTCTTAGAGGATTTAATTCTGTCTTAATGTCCTTCATCACCAGTTAGAGTTAAGCTAACATACTTTTAAAATATGTCTTGTTTTTTTTTTTTTAACTTGGCAAATGTGATAAAATTAAAAGTATGCTTGTAATTATGGCTTTGAGTGTCTGTAAGTTTGCGGAATATCTGGACAAGTTCATTTGTAATTGCATGTGTCTGGGTGTTTTGTAGATGAGATGATGGCATTTGTATGGCTAGTAAAATTAACTCACAATTCAACACATAGTTGCATGTTTATTACATTAATTTGTTTTTCTTTCTTTCATTTCAATAGAATGAATCAGTGCTGCTAAAGCCCAGGTTGTCGTGCTTGGTTCTGTGCATAGAAATCAAGTGCAAAAAAATGTTCTTGAATCTTCAGCAGTGATTCTCAGTCTGGGTCATGACCCCTTTAAGGGTTACATATCAGATATCCTGTATATCAAATATTTATATTATAGTTCGCACCAGTAGCAACATTACAGCTTTAATGTAGCAATGAAATCATGGTATGTTTGAGGTCAGCACACATGAGGAACTGTATTAAAGGGTCTCAACATAATGGCGACCAAGAACCTCTGATGTTCGACTTTTCTGTACTTTTCTTTTGTTTCATTTGGGCAATACTTGCTTTGTAAAAAAAAAAAAAAAGACGCCATTCAATTCCCCCAAAATTATAAAACACTGCTTTTAACATATGTCCAAACATATGTACACATTCATAATTAGTGCATTATAAAACTATTACTTAAGAATATTATAGCACACTCACTGTCATGATCTGATTATTACTGTACACATTACCCATGGTCACCAGGATTTTATGTTAAAGGTTTCTTCTTTTAAACTTTCAGCTCTTAGATATTATATTTTTAAAAATGTAAACAGTTGTTGATGGCTCCCCAGGGTCAGAGCTCTCTGTAATGAAGACAACACTTTAATTTCTGTTGATTACTTCTGTGTGTGTCTTCACAACTAAGCAAACACTTCTGTCTTAGGGTTTTACTTCTGTGAACAAACAGCCTGACCAAGGCAACTCTTTTAAGGACAATATTTAATTGAGATTGGCTTACAGATTCAGAGGTTCAGTCCATTATCAAGGCAAGAATATGGCGACATCCAGGCAGGCATGGTGCAGGAGGAGCTGAGAGTTCTACATCTTCATCTGAAGACTTCTAGCAGAATACTGGCTTCCAGGCAGCTAGGATGAGGGTCTTAAAACCCACACACACAGTGACACACCTACTCCAACAAGGCCACACTTTCTACCAGTGACACTCTCTGGGCCGAGCATATACAAACCATCATACCTTCCAGTTCCTCGTTTCATTTTTCTTATTTTCTTTTTACTTCACTGTCACAAATCTGACTTTTATCATCTATAGTTTTTTTTTTTCAAATTTTGATATTTTCTTAAAATTAAAAAAATCTTAAAGAATAAAATAAATAAAAGTTAATTAGGTTTTGCTATTGATTTAGATGTAGTAAAATCCAGGTCAAGTCACAAACTAGGGCTCAAAGATGAATTTCATTTTTCTGCAAGAAGACAAGTCACTCTTTATTCAAACTTTTTCCCCCTTGTCATATGTTGATTTACTTAAGATTGTGCTCCCTACAGTGGCTGTAAGATCAAAACTACCATGTGTTTCTCAATGCTTCTGAGTCTGTGTGCTAGGTGGGGATCTAACTACTCCCATTTTACACAGGATCCAGGGATGCTAATGCCTCTGGAGGACCATGGAGGAGGTCAATCTGCAGCACTCTTAAATATAGCCAACTGTATCCCATCCTCAGTAGATGCAGCCCTTAGGCTAATCAGAGAACACATTAATGCATGGGAAAATGTAGTCGTAAGTTTACTCTTTTCCTTCTCTTAAACCCTCTGCAAAGCACTTGGTCTAAATACCGTCTTCTCAGTATCCTACAAGACCCTGTCTCAAGACTCCTGCAGATACCAAATTCTGAGGCTGTATAAGTCCCTCCTGTAAATGAAGCAGTATTTGCAGATCCTGTTGCATAGTGTAAATCACCCTTCCGTGATATAGCTTTCACTGCAGTAGTTCTGTGTAGATAGCTGTCATGTGGCATTGCTGAGGGAAGAGTGACAAGAGAGATGTCTGAACATGTTCTGGACAGATGTGACCTCTCTTCAGGAGAGTTTTCAATTTGTGGTTGCACATTCATGAATAGGAAGCATGAACCTTGCCAGCTACAGAGAAGTGCACTGTTAACTATGAAAAGAAGTCAACATTATTTCTTTGCATCTGGGCTCTGTTCAAACTATGACACTTTCTTTACTTAGTTGACGTCTTGGTGACAAATGCTTTCACTGTAATATTTACCAGATATGGTGTGTGTGTGTGTGTGTGTGTGTGTGTGTGTGTGTGTGTGTGTCTTTTCTTAGGTTCTGTTTTAAACTCTACTGAATAGAAACTTTGCAAAAACACATCTCCCTGCTTTGGAGGCCTTTTCCACCTCTCCAATAGCAATGGAGTGACGTTGTCACTGATGACTTAATTAGGATTCCCTGTGGGAATCGTGTTAAAGAAAATAATTAGAAGACAGAAAGCATTTCTTTGGATTCAAATGTTGAACCATAGTGTAGAAGATCTATCCCTTTAAAAAACAGAACCAGGTCCCTTACTGTCTCTCTGTGGAAGAACTTTCTGTGCAGGCGAGGACTTTCAGAATCTATTTAGCTTTATTGTTTCCCAAAATAAGGTACAAGTGCAGGTCTACAGACTGTGTGAATCATGCAAAAGCAGAAGTAGGGCTAAATTTGTTTCTCAAACCTCATTAAGTTTAGTGTTTTTTAAGCTTCTTAAGTTAAGTATGTGTGTGTGGGTGCTTGCTTCTCACCCTCATTTAGTTAGAAGATGCAGACACAGACTACCAGACACCCCTAACACCAAATGTTCTTTCTGCTTTACAAATAATGACCAGGCTGATAACTGAGATCGTGACTCAGTGTCCAGTTTGCCTTCTACCACACTGCTTCCTCTCCACCTTTGTCCCTGGGAGATGACACTGTGCTAATGCAGCTCAACCTGGAAGCGCTGCTCTCACTGGTTGTGCTTCCTCCCACTGAAGAGGCAGGGAGCTAATTAACAGCAGCCTCCTCCACAGCATGGCAGCAGTCCTCCCTGGCTGTCTGTCTGTTAGGGCACACACGGCAAACCTGAGGGAGCGAGACTGATAGTGGAGGCAGGGAGAGAGGGAGGGGGATGAAAGTGGCTGCCTCAGTCATTAATCCAGGCAGATAGTCAAGCTAAACTCTTACTGCCTTTGCAGGACAATCTGCCACTTTTAGACATTCTAAAGATATTTAGAATATTTAGGACAAAGTTTGGAGGTACAAATTCATGACAACTTCATGCCTTCTGAAAGGTTTTTGAGTTTGTAGGATTCTGTAATACTTATGAAAGAAACATAGTTTCCTCCCTCTTCTCTTCTTCCCTCCCTCCCTCATCTCTCCATTCCTCTTCCTTTCCTTCCTTCCTCCTCTTCTATCTCTCATTCCTCCATCCTTCCATCCCTTCCTCCATCCCTCATCTCTTCATCCCCCTCCCTCCCTCCCTTTCTCATCTGGTCTCGCTCTGTAGTCCAGGCTAATCTTGAACACTTCCTGCCTCCCAAGTGCTGAGATTAGAGGCATAGACCACCACACTAGGCTCCATTTTCTTTTAATTAAAAATTATTGTTGCCAAGTAAGATTTTATACTGCATAATATATGATAGATAATTTAAAAATTAAAAAATATATATATCATGACAATATACCATGTCTTCCTTTTCAATTACCTGTAGAAACTGAAAACCTGCTTCCTACCTCATGTTAGAAGATCTTTATCTTAGTTTGACGTGATGATGTATTATCATCTCTATACTTTGGTGTCTCACAACTCTCAAATGCCTTTCAGTCTTGAAATTTCTCATCAACACCACTTTGTAAGCAGTCACAACAGTGCTTTTATTTGCCACAAACTAAACTTCCTGAATTGGGACAACTATGAGAGTCTTACATATGTTAATAGAACAAAAGAAAACCAAACACCTAATGCCTACTAATTGTCAGTTCAGAATTCACAGTGTTTAACTTTGAAATGGAAGGTAATGGGTTTATAAGTTCCGTCTTAATTTTTGTGGAAAACTTTTGTTAATTTTGAACTATGTCCCAAATGCTCACCAGAGTGAGGTAAGAAAGCAGCATGAGGCAAGACAGTGACTTCTCTGCCTCGGGGTCCCACTTGCTCCCCAGCAGGTGCCCAGCAGGATAAGGCATCTCCTCTTCCCCGCTTGCACTCTGGAGAGGAGTGGTACACGCTCCCTTCTAAATCGAGAAGACCTTGCACGTCCACTTGAAATGTTAAAAATTAGGTACTTTCTTTTTATCCCACAGGAGATGATTAAATAAAAGTATGAAATTCAGGGTCCCTGGTTTCTAAAAGAAATTGTAAACCTACTGAATTAAAGTCAGTGTCAAAGATTCAACAATTTTTTTCCTACTGCTACAAAAAAAATGTAGTGGAGGAAAAGATAGTTGAAGATAATAATAAAGTCAGGAAACAGAACAGAGGGCCTCCGTGTCTGTCCAGAGGGACCGCCATCTTTTAATATAGTCTCTTAAAAATACATGCATTGCCACACTTTTCATTAGCCTTAATTTTTTCATCAATCATGTTAATTTATACAGAGGGCACTTAATAATAGCTAATTAACACTTATGACTTTTGAAATTAAAAGACCTTTGGAGAGATTACTGCTGATTGGGGAAAGGATTTTTTTTTCCTGTTCCTCTCTTTTTTAGAAAAGAGAAAGATATAGCAAGAAGGTGTGGGGCCTGGGTATGTTGTGGAGAGAGCATCTTCCTGCTTCGCAGATGGCTCAGCACATAGCATGGACATAGGCTTGTGAGTGTGGGATATGTGCTTTGATACCACCCTAGGAAAAAATGGCCAAGTAAACATCATCTGCCATAAACTAGGTACCAAATACAAACTCTAGGTAATCTTTAAACAGACTGAGACCTAAAGGACATTTACAAAGGTCTCAGTCTAAACCAGGCTATCAGTAAAGAGCAACAAAAGTATGTTTTCACTCTCGTTGAGTAAAATTAATTCCATTAAAAATCACAGTTTACAAAACTGAAAATATTTTTGGTGTGATGTGCTCTACATAATTACTTTACCTGCAGCATAAATTTCTGAGTTTACTCGCTGTGGTAAATTTACCAGCTATACCTAACCCTGTAATTTCTTTATACTCTTCTGCATCAGATCATGTATTACTAAGTAGACTTAAGTAATTAGATTGGTGGGATCTCATGAAGTGGTTCAAACTGGCCTTGAACTAGAGATGCCCTTGCCTCAGCCTCCCCATTGCTGGAATACAGGCATGAGAGACCACACCTGGAAAAACAATGTTATAAGTTGTATCTTTTTAATGCCTATAAAATACTCTGGATTGAATACTCACTTTGTGTGATTAGTGTGTCTGTTATGTGTGGATATGCAAGTGCATATATACATATAACATTATATATAAATACTATATACATAATAGTACATACATGCGTAGTACATGTATGCTCATACATATTTACAGATTTTTATAGGCATAGATGGTAGTCCAGATTATTTTTGTCTACCAGTAGATGTCTCCCTTCCCTGACTGAAGGGTCAAATCTGTAGGCCAGCCTGAGGTTTTCACCAAATCTGGCTTTTTGTGTTGTTTTGGTTTCGTACAAATGGAGACATCGTGGTTTTCAAAAAGAGGAAAAGTTCATGGTGAAGCACCCCTCATCCTTGTCAGTGTTTTAAAATGCCTCCTGTGCCAAGTGCTGCGCTCTTACATGAAAAGCATCACCTGGGCCACTTAAGAGGACTTCATGGCAAACTGTCATCTCTTTCAGATCTTTCAAGTATTTTAATTTCATCTAATGGTCTATATAGAACCCAAGGTGTGTCAATGACTATCAAAGTGCAGTATTGGGTGTGGGGTAAAACTGCGTATAAACTGTGGATTATAACCCCTCCATGGGGTAGTAAACTGAGTACGGGAGTCAAAAAATGAAAACAGTAAAAGGTATCCGCGTGCACACCAACGCCAAACAAACTCCATTATCAAACACACGACGACCCTGAGATATTTCTGGCACTGCTTGCCATGTTACATTGTGGGACTTCGCTACCATGGTGCTCCTGAAAATACAAACTTCTCATGTGTAGACTATCATGCTCTGTGACACCAAGAGATGCTCTTTGAGACTCCGAGGCTGACGGTCACCCTTGTTGCCTGGGGAACTGCAGTGGTGCTGGCTTACATAAACAGTATCTCACCCTACAGAGACCTAATGGTTCCGTTCTAAAGAACAATGTGGACTTGGCACCTTTGACTGAAGTAGCTCAGCAGCACGCCCACCTCGGTGTATAAATTTGCTTTCAGTTTTAGTTAACAGCAAAATTGTAACCATATGAAAGAATTGCTTTAAAACTGACTCCTTTATGATTTATTAACTGTAAACCTTTGATTACATATCTATTTTGCATACCTGTGTACCTCGAGGTATTATACAAGTTTCTTGAGAAAGAAAGAGGTCACGAGTGGAAAAGTTTAAGAAGCTCAGGTTTAGGGAATTATGGAACCAGACGAACTAAAGATAGATCAGGGGATACACTGTTTTAAAATTGTACACATTTAGCTATTTAGAGAAACGCGGACTCACTTTCAAGAACTCCTTCCGATTACTAAAGAAGACTGAGCATTCTTTCAGAGATACTTAAAATATTACTTTTCATAGTGAGTGCTATGCCAGGATCAGAAACCAAGCCCCCTAGGTCAGCGCCATTTATTGTATGTGGCAGCATACACTAATGGCACCTTTTAGGGGATGCTACAGCATGTGTCTTTTCTGCGGCACTAAAACTATTAGTTCTAAGTCATCCATTTTAGCTGCTCATGACATATGGCATCTTTTGTATCAAGTAGATTGGGGTTTTGCCTACTACACAATAATTTTCTTCTACCATTTAAGCAATCAGTAATAATACTACTCACTAAATTAGTAGTCTTTTTTAAATGTCACTATAGAAAAATATCTAAGCTTTAAAAGGTTTATAGGATGCATGATTCTGGATGATGGAAGGTATCTTAGTTAGAGTTTATATTGCTGTAATAAAACACCATGGCCAAAAGCAGCTTGAGGAGAAAAGGGTTTATTCTGTTTTTACAATACTTAGTACACAGTCCATTGAGAGTAGCAAAGGCAAGGGACTCGGGGTAACAAGCTGGAGGTAGGAATTGACACAGAGGCTATGGAGGAACTCTGTATTGGCTTAATCCTTATGGCTTACTCAGCCTGCTTCTTATACCACTCAGGACTACCTTCCCAGAGGTGGCAATGCCTACGGTGAGCTAGGTCCACATCAATTGCTAATGAAAAAACGCCCCATAGCTTGCCTACGGACAAATCTTACTCAGCTGAGAGTCCCTCTTCCAAATGACTGTTGCTTGTGTCGAGCTGACATAAAAGTATCCATCACAGAACATCTGAACAACATGTGTCTTAGTTTGGTTTTATTGCTGTGAAGAGATACTGCACTATGACTGAGGTAACTCATAAGGGATAACATTTAGTTGGGGCTGGCTAACAGTGTCAGAGGTTCAGTCCATTATCATCATGGAAGCATGGCATTATCCAGGCAGACATAGTGTTCGAGGAGTTGAGAGTTCTCCATCTTAATCCTCAGGCAGCAGAAGGGGACTTTCTTTCTCAGGCAGCGAGGAGGAACCTCTCTTCTTCAGGCAGCCAGGAGGAGACAATCTTCCACATAGGCTGAGCTGAGTGTAGGAGTTCTTAAAGCACACCTTCATATGCAGTGACACACTTTCTCCAACAAAGCTACACCTCCTCCAATAAGGCCATACCTCCTAATCCTCTTCTTACGACCAAGAACTGAAACACATGAATCTATGGGGGCCAAGCCTATTCAGACCACCACAGCATGGTAATGGGATCTTCATAAGGGCTCATTTGAGCATACCCCCCAAATGGTGGAGAAGTAGAAAGAGAAACACCCATGAGAGAAGAGAAGAAACATGTGAGACTGCCTCACTCTATAAAAAGCAGCTTAGTAAGTACTCAATTACTCCTGTGAATGTGGCCAACTATTTAAGACAGGTTAGTACATTCATAATTTAATTATCTATCACCACCATGTTTCTCCATTTCAGCATTACCACACTGGGATCCAGCTTTGGGCACATGATCTTTGAATGACAAATCATTCTTGCCTCTAAATGTTGGTATCTTAGTTACCGTTCTGTTGGTGTGCAAAGACACCATGACCAAAGCAACTCATATGAAATAAAGCATTTAATTGGAGGCTTGCTTACAGTTTAAGAGGTTTTGTTCATGATTATCATGGTGGAAAGTGTGGTGGCATGTTAGCAGGGATGGTGCAGGAGCAGTAGCTGGGAGCTTACATCTTGATACATAGGCAGCAGGCAGAGAGAGAGAGGGGGGGGGGATAAAGGAATAGAGGGAGAGAGAGGAGAGGGAAAAAGAGAAAGAGATCCCTGAATCTAATTTCTTTCCTTCCTTTTGTTTCTTCTTCGAGTATGACTACTAACAAACTGCAACCAACACCCTAAATGACCACCAACCACCCCCTCTACACCAACCCCCTAACATTTATATAACATGTATATACACTCATAAAAGTTCCCAGAATTTCAAACATCACACAATCACAGAAACTATCTGCAACTGGCAAAACCACGCCTCTGCTAGAGCATGAGGCAAATCATAGTCAGCTGCTATAGACAGTCTGAAGGAGCCCCACATCCCCACACTTGGGATTAAAATGAAAGCACACTCTTATAATATTTCTGTGTTTAAAAAAAAACAAAAACAAAATTCCAGAATGTCATTACACAAGACTTTGTATATGTGTATGAAATTGTCAAAAAATGTAAAAACCAATGTAAAAGCTTGATGATGTTGATGAATTAGCAGACATGGAGTTGTAGTTTAGTATCTGCAGATGGAAATCAATCAGTGAGGACAATAACCTCTTCTGCTGTCTCACTAGGCTCACACGTGCTTTCATTTGTTTATCTTCAGTGAGAGCAGTTTCCCACATGGGAAACCACTACCAAACTCACCTTGTGAACATCCTGATTTTCTAAGAGGACAGAGACCTTCATTTGTGGAGTCTGATAACTTTCATTGATATTTAGAGTCAAGAGAGATGATCAGAGGAGAAGCTTGTAGCAACAGCTTCTCCCTTTTAAGAAATGTTATCAAGGTAATAAGCTTTGCTCTGCTCAGCCTTTGGCAGTTTCTTTTTACTCTGGTCATTTTGACAAAGCTAACCATTTAGGACCAGTGCAGACACACACTAGCTATAGTATGTGGTGACCTCTCTCTGGTGTCCCACCAAGACTCCTACCCAACTAGTCTTTCCAGTTTGGAGCTACTCTTAGCAGTCACAGGAAACAAAACTAACCTTTTGAAAGTGAGCTTGTTTGGTGGCAGAACTGACTCTTGGCCAAGACAGTAGCAGTAGCAGCCAGCACTGCCTGGATTCATTTGGTGAAACATTTTGGCAGCTAAGGTACTCAAGGGGTGGTTTGCTTCATTATTCTACTCTCAACTATGTGCCACACCTTTTTTTTTTTTACAAAGATGGCTTATAAGTAAGTTACCCAAAATCATATTAACAGTTAATGCCATGTTGAAATGAACAGAATCTCCTCAACTCTTCCTTTTTTTTCTTCATAACCAATCGCATATGGCATGCAATCACCCAAAATTAGTCTGGGTCTGAAACTTCTTGGGAACTTCATGATTATCCTTTTAGAACTATGTTACCCAACACTGTAGCAGCTAGACACATGTGGCTATTCAAATCAATTAAAATGAAATTAAACGAATAGTCCAGTTCATTCATCACAATAGCCACATATGAAATGTTTAATAGTGGCATGTGACTGGTGGCCACTGTGCTGAATAGCTCAGACAGCAGATGTTTCTATTACTGTAAACTCTACTGGCTAATGTCCATGTAACACAACTTTTGACAACTTGTGACAAACAATCTAGAGTTCGGGAACCATACTTATACATCACAGAATGATTGTTGGAGTCATAGCTCAGGACTCTGGAAAGTGGAGCTGAAGAAATCTTGGAAGATGAGTTACCTGTGAACAGATCCATATGACACTGGGCTAGAGTGGACTAATGGCCAATTACATCCTATACCTAGTTACTTGTGTTATATTGTAATTCTGTCTCATACCTTTCTTCATGAAGATGGCTTACAAGTAAGTTATCCATCATCGTCTTAGCAGTTAATGCCATGTTGAAATGAATAGCATCTCCTCAACTCCTCCTTTTCTTCATAACCAATCTTGAAATTCTGTCTCTGCTCATTTCCTATGGTCTCTTGTTGTCTAACCTCAGCCCTTGCTACCAGGAAAATTTATCTGTAATATCTTAGTCACTAAATCCAAGGCCTTCCCTTAGTGGTTTCATAAATCTTTATTTTTTAGTTTTGAATGTCCCTATGCACTCTCCTTTCCTCCTGCCATGGATCCTGCCACACATTCCTCTCGTTGATCTTCCTCTCAGATTCCACTTCTTCCTGTCACTCCTCAAGTGGAGCCTGCTAAGGACCAGGCATTTCCCTCATTATTGTTCTCTTCAAACCTTCCCCATGAACATACTTCATGACTATGTGGTTGTCAGGTTCTCCCCAGAGGACTCACTGTGTACTGGCAACTCTGATGGATGTAGTTCTTGTAAGCTTGGATCCCGTGGCCAACTCTAGTATCTAGGACCCTCAAAATCACCCATTCTCAGCTCTGCCTCTGGGTTTCTTTCTCCATATCTTCTTTTCTCCTGGACATTCTAGCCTTGTCAGAGAGAAACATCACTCTACAAGCCAACCAGAAATAACTTTGCCTATCATCTTGTTCTGGTTTATACACAGTTTTGATTTTGTTATTTTCATTTCTTTATGGTCACCAGTGATCCAAAGACATTAAATAGACAATTCCAGAAATAAACAATTATAAGATTTAAATTGTTATTTTTAGTTATATGATAAAAATCTTACATTATCCGGCTGGGAATATAAATCCGTGTACCATGTCCATACTGCCCCATGGCTGTGTAAAGAGAGCTTTTATTAATGATTATTAGTATTGATTTCTTACTATGCCTAATCTATAAAGTGACCTCTATCATATGGAGGGATAGGAAAAATAGGTTATATAAGGTTTGGCCTTATTTGTGCAATCAGATCCACTGAGGGTCACCTCAAGAAAAACAGGGACTACCATACTTGGTAATCTTTCTACAATACACTTTGCTCATTGTAGTTTCTTCCTCAGAACTATTCCCCAAGGACACAAGAGAAAGAGCAGGGGGAGACTGGCAGATGGCATCCCTGAAAAGTCTAGTAGAGGCAAGTGTGCCCAGTAGAGGAGCAGGTGCACTTCCTCTTCTGTGCCCTTAGTCACAGGTGTCAAAGCCTAGGAAGTGAATCTGACCTGCAGGCATTGGCTTGGAAACCAGCAAGTGGTGCATGATTGCCTCCTGCTCCTCCCAGCTCTTTGTTGCTTTGTTGGTGATGCTGCCTCACTCTTGGGGGCCAAAATGCCCCGGACCTCTCTGCTGCTCCGGTCTGCGGGTCAGGGCCTAGAAAGACACACAAAGAATGGAGACAAGACAGAGGTTCTGATCAAGTCTCAAGTTCTGTTTATTGTCTCTCTTATTGTCTCCTTATTGTCTCTCCTTTTCTCTCATTGTCTTTCCTCTCTCTTATTGTCTCTGTCAGTTGAAGGAAAGACCGGAGTATTTATACACTTTGTCACGTGCCTTGCAGGTGTGGATTTGACGTAAGTCTTACAGGCGTGGATAGCAAGCACCGTGCACCTTGCAGGCGTGGATACCATGTGTGCCTTGCAGCTGGGGGCACTAAACAGCAAAACAAGTTATGTGGGATAAACATGATATTTATCAGAGTGTGCTCAGCTGTTGTAAGCTGTTGAAAACCAAGTCTCATGTCAGTGTATATGGCTTGAGATGGTTGCAAAGCTGATAGCCGCTTTCTGCTACGAGTCGGCTCCCAACAAGAACCCAGCTACTAGATGGTTGGAACTTCTCTCTAACATTCTGTATGAATGCTTTAGGTGTTATTCACTTTCTTTTCTCCTTCCCTCATATGTCACTGGATGCTGCTTTGATACCATCACCGTTCTTCTCTGTTCAATACGTAGAGTTGCCCTTTCCAGAGCCTGGACCCACATCTCTGCTTCACCTCATTCTACAGTTACTCTGTAGTAACTTCTTCCTGTCGAGCACTTCAGAAGCATGTGTAGTAATGGCGTCCAGATTGACATCTTTATCCCAGATCCTTTTGAATTCAGACTTTTACACCGTATTGCTCGCCTGTCTTGAATATCAGGTAGCATCTCAAATTTAACAACCTCAACACTTCTCTATCTCTTCTGGATTTACAGTTACTGTAGTGACCACATCTCAGTTTAAGGGCACAGCCATTTCTCATGTCAGGAGCCAGCAAGTCACCCAATCTCAGTCAAGTTGTATGAGGTTCTACAATCTATCTTTTTACAGTGTCTTGAGTCCATATTTTCAACACCACCATGGCTATCACCATCTCTCATTCATTCGGAGAAGTAATATTTGATTTTACAGTGTTATACAAAAAACTCATCTTTATTATTGGAATTGTACTGTTCAATTATAGAATTGAACCATGTCAATTGCCTACCTATCTGTGCAATTATCAGTGTATATTCTCTTCATTATTGGCCTATCAACTCTGTCTCTGTCTTCCGTGGCAAAAGACCAGAGACCATTTGTTGAATGACTCACCAAAGGAAGATCCTGCCCCATGACCTTTGTGCAACAGAAAACCAAAAAAATCTACCTGTGACATGCAAAGAAAAGGTGCAATATCGTTATAGTGTTAATTCTCACAATGATTTCTACTTAATAACCTGCTCAGGGTGGCTTTGTGCTTTCAGATCTCTGCTCTAGTCCAGTTGGATTGAATGGAATTATTGATTAGTCAGAAAACAGTACTGGAGTTTATATTTCATCACATTTTTTAATCATCGTAAATTGGAACTCATAGTTGGAGTCCAGAACAATCCACAAACATGAGACATCATATCACTCTGAGTTAGTTCTTGTCTAGATTTCACAGGGAACATGTGTTCCTATTGACTGCCTGCTGATATCTTGGTATTTAGCTCAGAAGGAGCTGCCCATCATGAGCCTCTGTGTTGCTGGTGGGCACGAGGAAGATTCGAAGCTAAACATGTATTCCTTTCCAGGAAAAGTAACTTGACAAAGATGTGTGGTCCATTTTCTCTATGTATTATCTGTCTCAATCTTACGCTGTCAATATTACCTACACACACACATACACATCCACACACAGATACACACATAGAGGTGCTTATGCACACACACTCCCACCACACAGGCACACACAGAAAGGCACACATACAGGGGCACCCACACAATGTTGTTGAACTCGTTTTAGAAAGTGGAAGAAAGACAGTTGTTCTCAGAGGGCAGCTGTAGCTGGTTATCCAATGATGGAATCCTCAAGATGTACCTCAGGCTTTCTGTCCACTAGATTCCAACTCTGAGGTTTCTGTTCTTTCTCTAAATTCCTAACCTTTAAGCGGCCATTTCAATATATCTATTTTTTCTTGCTAAAGCATTTCTGTTACAACCAAACCTCTGGTTGAAACAACCAAACAATGTATTCATAATCCATGAAGTTACAAGAGGAGTTAACACTGACTAAACATTCACTGTGGGTAAGACTCGGTGGCACTTCATAAGCGTGAGGTGAAATGAAATATGTGTTCATGCAATGAGAAACTTTTTGTAATGTGAACCCTGAGAGATGTGCACAATAAAATCTCGAAAAGTCATGATTAATCCAGAGTCGATAGCTGATTAAACACTGTATCACGTGTTTGTTCTGTTTTGCTTTCTGGTTTGTTTTTAAAGGGCTTTGATTAAATAAATAAACAAACAAACAAACAAACAGCCTGGAAAGAAAACAAACAGTTAAACAGATAACACAGCTAAAGGGAACATGTTCTCTAACAAACAGAGCTTTTGTTTCTCATTCTCCTTGAAATGTCTGCCACGTGCTCACTACACACTCAGGTTCACCCAAGCCCCTCTGCCTCCTGAATATGACAAACATTCAAGACAAACTTGGTTAGAAAATGATTAGAGACAAAGTCTTCTCTGACCAGCAGTGGTCTAAGCCAAGCTGCATAAGGGTTTACTGGTTAAACATAAAGATTCTGGTATCATATTGCCTGGGTTCAAATACTATTTCTGCCACTTGATACCTGTGGAGTTTGAGTTACTTCCCTTATCTTTGTCTTAGCTTTCTCACCTGCATACAGTCCCTAGAGTTTTGACATAGATTAAAAGAGTTTATACAAACAGAATGACTGGCACTCAGTTTTGTGCTAAATAAATATTTTTATCTTTGTTCACCTACTGTTTCTGGAAATACATACATAATCAGTGACATATGACACCATCTAGTTAATAAATATACAACCAGAGCAAACACCAACACAATTACACATGCACTATGCTTATACATCATACACACATGTGCATATGACACAGGGGAGATAAAAAAGCAACACAAGATCAGTGCTGGCTGACTCTGGATGGTGAAATTACACATACTTTTCTGTTTAAATAATTTTCTGAAGTTGTTCTAAATTTTCTGTGATATTTGGATATTGACCCTAAAATGATGTACACATTTAATACCTTTTCTAAATACATTACCCATGTAACATCCCATGATTCTCCTTGGCCAATGGTATATGTCAATCTTGAGCTTGAGAGCTTGCCTTCTTTCTCATTTCCCAGCTCTCTCTAACTTATAATTCATGCTTTTAGGGTACTAAACAGGTGCTTTCCTTCATGGACCCAGCTCATCCTTATCTTCTTGTTTTTGCTCACTGACTAATCCCATCCAGGAGATGGCTTCTTCTCCCTGGATTTCTTCTTGCCGTCCTCCAAACTTAAGTACCTGCTCCTCAGAAAACCATCCTAGGGTCTAAGTGCATTTGTCCTGGGAAATTATGTGATTTGTATTCTCCTCTCACTCCATTGCTAGACTGTATGCTTAGAGCAGATGTCCCATTTTTCTACAATCTTCTTCCAACATGATCCAAGTAGCTAATGCAGAAATTAAGTAAAAGAACTCTGCTGAGAAACTTTTAGTTATCAGTGACTGTATAAGGTGGGTGAGTCCTCAGCCTCGAAGATATTTCTCCCTATTCTGTGCATGCTCAAGGTATTTTGTTGGCTAAATAGTTATGGATAGTTAGCATGGTTGAAGTGCCAAGTACTGAGGTTCAAAACACCCATCTTGTGAATGATGGAACTAGCTGAAAACATACACTTGCCTAGTGGCTCTTGTGTTCAACATCAGACATTGGTTCTTTTAATGGCCAGCCTGGAGAAAGCTTGGATGGATATAATAAATGAAAGGAAAGGATTTGAAAGTTCTCTTCCTAGTGAGTTTAGGAGAATATCCTTAGCAAAAACTGCTGAGTACAGATAAAATACTTTGCTGCTCTTTAAATCGCCCTAATCCTGAAAGCAATTAACTGTGCTTTGATAATTGAATTGATTTTTTTTCCTTCCTCATTGAGGAGTACTGACATCGGCTGGGGAACCAAAAATTTTTTTCTTGAATATCGTTAAAAATTAGTTTTTATTGAACAGCTTAGCACATATTTCAAGTATATTTTTCAAGCCGACTTACAATGCTGAGTAAAAATTAAGAAAAAAACTTAAAACCAGTCATGTGTGCTACCGCATTATAATCACATAATTAAAAAGAAATGGATACTTCAGGATGCTTTTGTTTTTAATAAAGGAAAAATGTAAGTAGGGTATTTATTTATTTACTGACAGCTTCCATTTACAACTCCAAAGTAATTCAGTTAGTTTAGATTAAACTTTGTCTCACCATTGGGTTTCAGCCAGTCAAAGCACAGAATTTTACAGACTGGCACTTGTTGTTGGATTAGTTGAGTGACTAGGATAAGTAACGGTGATCTACCTCTTATCACTATGAAAATGCTACACATTTTGCATAAAAATCACATTGCCTCGTGGAGGTCTATGACGCTGCAAAGTGACTATTATTGTTGTAGGATTGATTGTAGGGATTTTACTGAGTATGTGACTTGATACAAAAATCTACCTATAGTCAGGACATGAATCCAGGGCTGGGTTCACATTAAGGACAGCTGGGGCTGGATTAGTCCGGGAAGTATCCCATCCTAGAAGAAGGCACACTCCTTGGGCCGACCTTCTGACTCTCTATCTTAAGTCCATCTTGGTGATTTCTGACACACCTTTGATGCATATCCAGAATGCATTGGTTCTGGTATTTGTTTTCTAGCAAAACTTTCTTTTATCACTGATTCAGAGTTCAGTGACTTCTGTCCTACTTGGCATTGTTAACTTGACATAGCCTAGAATCACCTGAAAGGAATCTTTATTGAGTAATTTTCTTTACCAGATTGGTCAGTGAACATGTCTGTGGGAAGTTACCATGATAATTGATCTAAGATGGCTCAGCCTACTGTGGGTAGCACCATTCCCTAGGCAGGTGGTCTTAAACTGTACACACAAGCTAGCTAAACATGAGCCAGAATTTGGGTAGATAGGAAACAGGATTCTTCCATGGTTTCTCCTTCTAGTCCCTACCTTGACTTCACTCAATGATGGACTACAACCAGTCATCCAGATAAATCTTTTCCTTTTTAAGGCGTGTTTGTTTAGAATGTTGTGTCAGAGCAACAGATAGGAAAGTAGAACGACTTCAGATTCAAAAAAACATGGCAGCTGAAATAGATGCTTCTTTTATGCAGCCATGATGAGAACTTCCTTTAACAACTACAGCCTCAAGACACAAAAGCAACCATGCAATACTTCACTGATTGGGAGTAAGGAAGAATGTTGGTACGAAAGATAGTTTAGAATTTATTTTCTTTGAAAGTTGGTCATCTTAAGATGGAATAATATTTTCATTCTTAATAGTAAATCAGCTAACTTCTCTGATGCCTAATAATTGTAGGCAAATGTCATTTGCTATGGAATTTTTGAAAATTTTCTTGTTAAAAAAAGTCAAACTGCATTGTCTGCTCAGTATAAAAGTATACACTAATGAATCTAATCTAAGTTACCCATATTAAGGGATCATTTTCTCAATTAAATTTTATAAAAGAAAGATACAATCTAGGGGGAACTCTTTAATGGAAAGTATGCTTTCAAGGATGGGGTCAAGAGCAGTGGAATATTCATTCAGTTATAAAAGAAATATTCATCTTTATTGAAAAATTTCATTTACCTGAGAGCTATGTGCTTAACTGGCACTCACTCTGTGTACTGTGTACTATGTTCTAACAACTACTTTGGGATGAAAGATAAAGAAAGCAAAGCAAAACATGATGCCCTTTGCACCCTCATGTGTGCAAGACACTGGGCAAAATCTATGGGACAAGATAAACATGATCATTGGCTCTTCATTGTCTGGATGACATTAGGCACATTATTTAACCTGCTTAGCCTTAGAATCAGTAAGGTGGCATAGGTATTGAAAAAAGATTTTATCTTATCGGACTGTAGGTAGAAAAAAAATAATGCAGCTAAAAAATGTCATGTTATATCTAAAAACCCAGAATTTATATACCAAAATTTAATAGCATCTCACTCTATATAGACACCATGAGAAGTTGACATTCCCCTTTCTCTCTCACTATGTAGCCTTGGCTGGCCTAGAACATATATGGACATCCATTTGCTCTTGTCTCCCAAGTGCTAGGATTGGAGGTATGCACCACCACACCTAGTACATAGACATTTTAGATTTCTTCTATTACACAATATACTGTTATGTAGGCATGTCCTTTAAAGTGGAACATTAGCTAGCTCCTGCAGAGAGACGGGCTTAAGAAGTCATGAAGCTAACACAATTTGAAAAACCTAGAACACTCAAAAAGTTACAGAATCTTGATGGGCTCTCCCACAGATATAGAAGCATTAAACTAATTCCCAGAAAAAGGAACATATTTGATGGTTCCATGTAAATTAAGCTGACAGCTGGGAATACATGGTCAGCAATGCTGGTGGACCTTGCCAGGTCAGCTGATTTTGAGTCCCCTGTGCTCCTGCAAGTGTTCCCTCAAATTTCACTGATGTTCCAACTGGACTTGGGTGGAACCGTTTCTCTGGTCTGTTGTCCATACCCTGTGGGATGGATGAAACTTTGTTATGATTGCCCAAGAAAAGTCACACGGCAATCGTTTAATCTATTTGTTTTTATTGGTTTTATTTCTGAATTTTCTGCCAAGATAATGAAGGTTCCCAAGGGTCAAAGATCTTGCTTGGTTTATATATACTCTCACATCCTAGGATATAGTCACTATAATGTGTTGAAAAAAGGAATCTAACAAGTGGGTGATGGAACTTGTGGGCTTTAAAATTTAACGTGTGTGTGTGTGTGTGTGTGTGTGTGTGTGTGTGTGTACATGCACACATGTGTGTGAGTGTGGTGCAGGCACACATATGACAAAGCACCCATGTGGAGCTCAAAGGTCAACTCTTGGGAGTTGCTTCTCTCCTCCCACCTTGGATTCCAAAGGTCTGATTCAGGAAGTCAGGCTTTGGCCGCAGCAAATGGCTTCATTCTCTTGAGTCCCTGGACATGCCAAAGTTTTGTGTTTTGAAAAGATAAACGTGATGTAAATTATAGTTGTGATCTATGCTATGGGCCTCTAAAATGGAGTTAATTTTTCCTTGGTTCTTAGGCTTTTCCAAAAGAAATATATATAAAAGAAAAAGAAAAATCTCCATTTTTGCTATATGAGGACCAGGAGAAAGACTGATCCAAAGCCAATTTCACACGTGGCTGGGATTTTTCTTCTTGTTGGATACTAAAAGCATGATGTAGACAACCACTTACTTGGTACTGTTAAAGACTGACCAAAAGACTTGCCTTTGTCTCCTTCTAAAGCTGATGTAATTTCCCCGGCCAGTCATTGAGGAAACAGTGGACAAACACTACATGTCCAACTCTATGAAAGAAAAGCAGGAACCAAAGGAGGAGCCAGATTCCAACCCAAAGCTTTCTGTGGAACTGCTCAGCTAGTCAAGAGACCTTTGGCAATGGGGTGCATATGGCTACTGAGCTCCTGAGCACGCTTCTGGCATTTTTAACCCTCAGGAACACCCACATGTCTAAGGCAGGAGACATGAGGAATTGTGGCTTTCTCTAGGACTGGAGGGAGAATATAATGGAAGAAGAGGCCACTCTCAGCATGGTTTCACACAAGTACCATTGAAGTCAAGAGCTCTGCTGCTCAGAGGAAAGTAAGCCCTGGGGAAGTACTGACCCAGTCTATGAGGGAACACACTTAAAACGATCCAGCTGTTGCCACAGGGGAAGTAGGATTCGATTTTTCTTTTCTTGCCAGGACAAGGAACTGAGAACTAGAAGCCTTGACTGGCTCCTTTTGGTATAAGATGTCTTCTTAAGTAGAGGCCCAGTAGGGCTGAGATGGGAGAGTATTGGTTCTCAGGTCGAGAGCCAGGTGCTGTATAGTCATCCTGGAGGAAGAGTACAGGACTGAGGTCCATGGAGCTGGGGATGTCCATGGTGGATGTTCAGTCTTAAGAACCCTGCACATCACACAAAGGAGCTCCAGAGTTACCTGATTTGAAAAGGAAATGAAGGGCACCCTTCCTCCCCATACACCTTATTATATAGACCATGGCTTTATTCAGTCTGCTTTTGATAATAATGGGAGGTGTCAAAATGAATGATGTCGAGGTGATTATTGGAAAAGTGCCATGCAGTACATTTGGGTGGCATTGTTAAAATGTAAATCAAGTCAACTTCATTAGAATGCTTAGTGGTTTCAAAATCAAGAAGAGTCCCTTCCCAGGCTCAGGCCCCAGCTGGAGGAGTAGTTGCCTCGCACAGCTGTTTCTCCTGGGTTTCGGGAGCGGAACAGAGATGCCATTTGAATAGAGATTTGAATATATTGAGCAACTGACAACTATTCTCAGTACACACTTTCTGTCAGTTTTCCACAGTAGGAAGATAAATTTTGTTCCTTCAACTGACCTTGAAAATGGTATCAACTCTTGCATCATGGTGCCATGGAAACATGAGATGCTGCTGCCGTTCTCAGCAATTATGACTGAAAAGCTCTGGCCTTGGGTTTAGACAGAACAGTGAGCACTGGATCAGGCAGCCTGAGGTACAGTTCACACCAGGGAGGGAGGCAGTGCTTCTCTTTGGCAGGAGCTTCAGAGCTTGAGAGTAATTCATCTGGAGTGGAGTTGGGGGTTGAGATTGCTTGGCTATAGGCAGGACTGCTTCTTGATCTTTTAAGAAGTCTATCTTCAGCTTAATAGATAGCAGGTCCATGGAAGCAAATTGTCGAGTATCTGGGGGACATTTGCATATCATACATATGGCCCACATACACACGCAAAGGAATAGAAAACAGAAGAGAAAAGAAACAGGACAGGAGTGGGCCAACCACAATGACATAGTCACTCAAAAGGCAAGCTTAAGAGAGCAAACTTGATCACTTTTGACAAGTGCTACAAGAACATGAGAGTGTAACATCCATTTAAATGGGATCTTGGGGGGGGGGGGGGCTGGTGAGATGGCTCAGTGGTTGAGAGCACTTACTGCTCTTCCAGAGTTCCTGAGTTCAATTCCCAGCAACCACATGGTGACTCACAACCTTCTATAATGAGATCTGATGCCCTTTTCTGGTATGTCTGAAGACAGCTACAGGGTAGTTATATACATTAAATAAATAAATAAATCTTTTAAAAAATAAAATAAATAAAATCTTGGATTTGTCGATCAGTAGATCTTCCGTGATTTAAAAACAGATATATGAACCACGTCTGATGCCTATTTTCATATGGTGCACAAATGGTTTTTATAACTTTAAATATGGAATATGGGCTGCCCTTTGAGAGGCTCAACAAGCAGCTGAAAGAGTCAGATGCAGATACTTACCAATGGACAGAAGCTGGGGACTCCTGTGGTTGAACTAGGGAAAAGCTGGAAGAAGCTGGAGGAAGACCTGAAGTCCAGGTCTCAACTAACCTGGACCCCTGAGATCTCTCAGACACTGAGCCATCAACTAGGCAGCATACACCAGCTGATATGAGGCCCCTGATACATATACAGCAGAGGACAGCTGGGTCTGGCCTTAGTGAGAGAAGAAGTACCTAACCCTTGAGAGACTTGAGGCCCAAGGGAGTGAGGAGGCCTGGGGGGGCAGGCGTGCGGAGGATGGGCACATCCTCTTGGAGATAGGAGGAGGAGGAATGGGATGAGGAACTGTTGGGGGCAAACTGAAATGGGGACAATGACTGGACTGTATAAAAAAGATAAATAATAATAATAAAATATGGAATATGAATGCTGTTGATGGAGTTATTGTTGGTAATCCCTCTTGGCTTGGAAGCCTAACACCTTCCTGCTGACCTGTTTTAGAAGAGCTCATTTTGTCTTACTTTTAGAAGGGTTCTTTATGGGGTGGGTGAGAACCTGAAGGTCATTTGTCCCCACTACAAAAGCCCTACTCCTGTTTAGTGATGGAACTCACCCTCGACATGAGATGTACATAGGCATTCCTTGGAGAAGTGTTTATGTATACAAATGTCCAGTCCCAGCCTCAAGAGAGTTCCATGTAGCAGCTCTGTGGGCTGGGCTGGAACCTCAGATTGGTATTATTTATTAATACTTTGATAATGATTATTAATTATTATTAACTAATAATCAGCTTTATTATTAATAATAATCATACAACATATTTTGATCACATTCACCCTTAGTTATCTCTATAATTCCTCTCAGATCTACCATGAACTCCCTACTTTCTGTCTTATTTTTAGCATTCTTTCTTCTCAACGTGTGTCATCCATATACTCCTGGGTGTGGGGCCATCCATCAGTCAACCTACCAGGAGCCACACCCTTAAAGAAAACTGTACTCCGGAAGCTATCAACCGTCCATAGTTTCCCAATTAGTGTTGGAGAGATGAGGAATACCTTCCCACTATTTGCCAGAATGTTGATTGGTTTGATCTTGTCCAGGATTGTCCAGGTAAACACAGTTGTTATGTATTCATGAGCGTGAAGGCTCTGGTCCTTCCTGACTTCTGGATCTTACAACATTTCTGCCCATATTCCATAATGTTCCCTGAGCCTTGGGGAAGGAGTGTTATATAGACATATCATTAGCAGCTGAGTATTCTGTTGACACTGACAAATGTTTGTTTTCTACACTTTGACCAGTTGTGAGTTTCTGTACTAACCACCGACTACTGTGCAGGGAAACTTCTTTGAAGAGATCTGACAGATGAGCTAATCTATGAGTATAGAAATTTGAATGTACAGGGCAGTCTGATACTGTGTCCATTTAACAGGACAGTAATAGAGGTTTACCACTTTGGCCTGCAAGTTCCTAGCCACGGGTTCATGGCCAGATTTACAGTACCAGGCATGTGTTTGTTTCTGTGGACTCTTTACTGAGCATCTCCTCAATCATCCTGGTTTTATTACAAAACTATAAATTGTTAATAGTAATGAGCCAAACAGTGCACAAGTCTTATAATTATAATGTTTATAATTACCCATGCTTCTGTGGAGTGTGGAGGGGCTGACCAATAAATATACTTCCAGACTCATTTTATCAAGCAAGGCTCATCGAGCCCATTCTTGCTTCCTTTCCGATGTTAATCAATGACCGTCAGTCAGCTTCAAGACAAGAGTGCAGTGTCTCTGTGTTATTGAGCGTTCAGTGATGGTAGGCAACCTGGGGTTGGGTATCGACAGCTGAGCTCAGTGACTTACTGCATGATTTGTACAAGTGCCTTGTCTTCTTTGACACACGTGACTCATGTAAGTAAGAGCGTAATAATATCACATAAGGTTTATTCAATTAATACAGAGTACCATGGATAGCACTGAGGAAACGCTAAACAGCAGATATCTTTCCCATGAAAAGGACAAGTGACAAGAATGGCCCTATGGTAAATGGGAATCTAAGTACACACAAATGACACCAACAATAGCTGTAGCTATTAAGTCCCCTTGAAAACACTACGTTTGCATAGCCTTAGAACTCCACAAAGACAGGAAACCTCACCACACTTCACAACTTAAACATTATGCTTCATACTTAATCAACAGGTGAACATTTTGAATTGTATCATTTTTGTCTATTATCTATTATTAATAATCTAAAATCTGTAATCTAAGAAAACATTTTTTTTTTGCTCAGAATTTTGGTGTCTTTCTGAACTCGTTCATGTCTCTGATGAGTTTTAAGATTTTTTTCTGTTTCTTTGAAAAATGACAATGGTGATTAGATGGGAATTGCGTTGAATCTGTGCATTGTCTCATTTCTAAACAGTTTTTATTAGCATATATTAACAACTATAATGGATTTAATTATGACTTTTTCATATACATACATCAACTATTTTGGTCATATTTTTTCCCATTGTTCTCTCTTTCCCCTCCCATTCCTGTTGGGCCTCTTTCTTCTCATAACCAGTTCCCCTAACTTTAATGTCTTTTTTTGAGTTTACTTGGAGTTACTCACAGGAAGAAGAATTATTTACGGGAGCCTGGGAAGGTTACCACGGAAGAAAGTGAGTCTCCCCCAGCAACTAATGATTGCTCATAGAGCCTCAGGAATGGGTGGG
This sequence comes from Rhabdomys pumilio, assembly GCA_030674055.1. Taxonomy (NCBI): domain Eukaryota; kingdom Metazoa; phylum Chordata; class Mammalia; order Rodentia; family Muridae; genus Rhabdomys; species Rhabdomys pumilio. The sequence continues at coordinate 23,622,768 of JANHMN010000006.1, read as the reverse complement.
GGTTCAGAGCCTCTCCTTCTGGCAGCTCTTACTGTGGTTTTACTTCTTTGGGTTGGATATTTACAACTAGAACTGTTGGTTATAAGGCAAATTTATGTTTGATTTAATACATTCTCTTATATGGATATAATTCATTATGAATTGCTTTTAGGAATGATAAAAACATCAGTAAAAATTTGAGCATAATTTTAAGACAACTATTAAAGCACTCGTGTTGTAGAGTCTATCAATTTTAAGTGTGTAATTAAATGTTCCTAGAACATTCAGTAAGGCATGTACCTATGACTGCAGGCCAGGCTTGGGACGTTTGCATCCCCCTAATCAGATAGTCTGCGCCTGCTTGCAGCTAACCTCAGGTCCTACCCAAGATCCAAGTACATACACCTAATCTACCTTCTGCTTCCATGGCTGTCCTTTCAAGACATTGGATAAGTGGACCACACATAATATGCTTTTGTGTATCTGAATTCTTTCAGGAAATATGATATTGTCCCCATTATAGACTCTATCAATATTTCTTCCCTTGCACTGATGCATGGTTTCTTACTGTATGACTTCATGTCCAACAATTGATGTATATTTAGATTGTATCTCATTTTGACTGCTAAGAATAATAATATCCCATGGCCATTTATGCATAAATTTTTGAGTGGTCTTATCCATAATAATTATATTCCACCATGATATTCTGATTGATGTATACATTAGATGAATAATAACTAGGGTAGTGAATACATATACCATAGAACATTCTCATTTCTCTATGATGAGTCCACTCAAAATTCATCCTCGTGGCTGTTTTGAGATACAGTTTGCACTGCTGCTAATTGTGGTTGCTTTACTGGATCACAGGACACACAGCTTACCTCTAGGGAGCAGTGGGATGGTTGGCTCCAGGTAGTGTTCAGGTTATATCACACCTTTAACTTCAGCTGCTAACCTGTTTTCCAAAGTGACTAGTTGGTTTTGTATTTCCCCAAGCAATGCATGAATGTTCTACAGACACAATTTTAAAGTCAAAAATAAAAAAGATATACAAATTTAAATGGTAAATTTCCATTCTCTGACATTAATTATCTGCTACAGTTTCCCTCTCATGAAAGATCAGGGGTTAACTTCTTTTATGGTACAAGGATTTTCATTTGCTATATTTTGCTGTTTTTGTAGAGAGGGGGCTCTCTTGCCTTGTTCACCAGGCTAAATCAGTGATAGCTGCCCCCCTGCTCTACCATTTCTGGCCATCCCTAAGAGACTCTGGAAAGTGCAAAGAAGATTTAATAAATGAAAATTTTGCTCTCAGGGTCTGGCAAGAAAGGAGTTAATGCAGTTTGTAACAATTATTGACTACAAGATCTGCAAATGATTGCATAAAAATTTTAAAATATGCCTGCAAGCTTCTCTTATCGATGCAGTGCCCTGGGGGTATACACATGGGTTTAAGTATCTAAACATTTTATTAATTAAATTGCTATGATTTACCTCTCCCATGTTAGCATTTCAGTTTATGAAACAACCCCATAATTAGAAAATGACGTAGCACCATTGCTTGTTTACTTGTGGGTGAAATATTGTACTCACACATACATAGGTATTTATATACACACTCACATATGTGGGGACTGTATTTTCCCTGATCAACCCTCACAGGCTACTTTATTTCTAGTCCAATTAATAGGCAATTTCCAGTGGTGCATTAAATTGCTTTTGGGTGGGGGAGGATGGTGGCTGAGAAGCCTCTGCCCTGATGAGGTATGTAATAGCATCTGTGTACATTTGTTTATATGTTTCCCTCTGCAGGCAGAAAACTAAAATCATAAGATTTTATTATTAAAAATGTATCTGCATACAACAACCAGAGATGCATGGCATGACTGTAATTTGTCCTGTCTGCAGAGGACTAGAACAGAGTTCATGAGTGGCACAGAGCAACAAGATGAGGGATGATATAAGTTTAGCATCGGACTATGTAAAGCAGGTGCTTCTTATATTTCCATTCACCTACTTAACAGATATTCACCAAGAACATAAGCTAGAGTTGGCACCATACTATGCACTTAAGCATATAAAAGAATTTTTTTTTTTTTGGAGACAGTCTGTGACACTCAGAGTCCACAGTTCCATAGGAGAATGTTTTGTTCAGAAATATTGAGCAGAATACATGGAATTTGGGAAAGACAGCCCAGCAGAGGAAACAAGAGCATCTTCCCAGGCTAGAGGCTTGGGGTGCTTAGAAAATTCATCTTGTAGAAGTTTAAATCCGAGTGGAACTGTGGTGTGTGAAGAGTGAACAGGAAACCCCAAGGACAGATCACTGAAGTGTGGGGCAGAGTCAGGCTGGCAAGCACTAAGGAGCTGATGCAGGAAAATCTGTCTTTGATGATCATCACCACGGAAAAGAAAGAACAGCTCTCACCTTTATTCTGGGTAGACATGGAAAAAGGTCATCATTTGAACAGTTTTTTGAGATGAAGCAACTTCCTGTGGATGGGACTTGCTGTGGTGTTTCTGATACAAACAGTCACGGGTGGTGGCAGCAGTTGGCCCAGTCCTTTTGCAAATTCTCTGAGGTGGGTAATTAAAGTGAGGGAGGGTGGATGCCTTGTGGTAACTGGTCATTAAGGCTGGCAGATATGTGTAGAGTGAAGACAAGAAGGACTGAGTGACAGAAGGATGGAAAAGCAGCATCTACAGCAAATTGTTTTTAAACACGAAAAGCAATGTTGAGTTCTTTATACATAAGCTAAGCCAATTAAAATTTCATGCTGGATAGCTGTGCAAGGGTAATATCCCCTGATGAGCAAAAGTGGACATATCCTTGTAATTTTTTGTGTAGGCATTTGTCTGGATCCAAACGTGTGGCAGGGCATGACCAGGACTCCCAAAGATACCACAGGCCCCACACACTCAAGTCCTTTACATAGAACGGCACATCTTAAATGTAATTCAAATAGTCTCTAGATAGCTGATGATAACCAGTGCAGTGTGAATGCTATTCAAAGCATTTCAGTACTGCATCACTTAGGAACAAGAGGCAGAATGAGACAGATAAAGTAAATGGAGCAAACTATTGATATTACCCAATCTTGCTTCTGGGCATATGAGAGTTTGGTTAAGCCTATTCTGTTTCTTAATTTTTCATAGTGAATTTCTTTCTGTCTGTCTGTTCTTCTTTTCTCCTTCCCTCCTCTGGTCCCTCCCTCCCTTTTTCCCTTCTTTCTTTTTTCCTTTCTTTCTTGACAAGATCTTACTCTACTGCCTGGCCTGGCCTGGCCTGGCCTTGAACTCACAATCTTTCTACTTTTGACTCCCAAGTGCTGGGATCACACGCCCAACTTCAGAATTGGTTTATAATTTCTGCTTCTATTTCACAAAAAGAATCTTAAGATTCTATTATTTAAAAAAACTTAGTTTTAACTCTGTGTGTGTGTGTGTGTGTGTGTGTGTGTGTGTGTGTGTGTGATTATGTGCATGGGAGTTACAGGCAATTACTAGCCACTAGACATGGGTGCTAGCAACTGAACTCCAAATCCAGCCACTCCTTAAGGCTCTTACTAAACTTTATTTTGGGAAATTCAGATTAGAGTTAGGGTTAAGTTATTTAAACCTTTGTCTCATTTTGCTGGCCTTTTGAGCAGCCTGACACTTGGAACCATTTGTGTGGTTTAGAGCACACATCCCTTGTCTACAGACATCACGATGCTACAGATTCCTCTGTTGAGCGACACTCCTCAGCTCTGCTACAGCAATGCTCATCAAGTCCCTTCTCTAGGTCACAAGGATGAGCCTAAAAGTTATCTAAAGGACAAACACTCCCTTCTTTAAATCCTTTCTGCTTTCATCAAATGCCCAAACTCTTGTTACAGTTGAAGGTACCTTGTGACCTGCTAATATCATTTGATCACACATGGTTTTCAGTATTTTTTTTTTTTTTTTGTCTACAGCTGGATGTTCTCCTACCTCCTGTCTCTTAGGTTTCAGCTTAAAAGATTCTTTGTCAGGTCTTCAGACCTGTTCTGCTCTTTCCTTGTCTGCTGTGGTTTTTGTTCTTAATACCAAACACGGATGGAATTTAGCTCACATAAATGTTATTGTGAGTTTATTGCCATTCCCTGCATTAAACTCAAGGCACGGTCTAACATGTTGCCTGATGATGAACAGCGTCTGTTCTATTGATGATCTGCCCCAGAAAGATGGGGCATAACGAAGTGCAGCAGTGGTAGGTGCTCATATTAGAACTGTTATGGGAGGTTGTTGATGTCCTAAGTAAACGCCAGCTATGAACATCAACACCAAAATGTTAATAGAGGAAACAGTGCAATGAATGAAGGGTGAGGTGTTTACCTGGGTAGCTTCCCTCATGAGCCATTTCCCTCTCCTATAGTTTATAAACCTCACACTGTCTTCACTGTAGCTGGGCTTCATCAGAAGTAAAGGGGGACATTTGAAAGGGTTCAAATGTTTTGCTCCCAAGACTGAAGATCACATAGCAGAATCCAGATGCCAGAATGTCTGACTTCCATCTTGAAGCCTTGTGAGGAGCGGGTGCTACAGCGCGACCAGCTAAAATGGCGCCTGGGACTAGCGCCTGACTTCCTTATTCATCCCAGAAAAGCCACGTTCGCAGAACTACTGCGCAGGCTTGCTGCTATGCAAAATCAGGCCATTTGACACGCACCTATGATACAGGTCCACGTGGCAGGCTTGGAGTGGACAGGCACGGGGATAAAAGGACTGGGAGAACTGGGATGGGAGCTTCCTAAGAGAGATTGTAAAAGGTTCCTGAATAAACTGCGTTGAGAAGAATCCCGTGTTACGTCGCTCCTTTCTTCTGGTCGGATAGTGAAGCCACAAAACCTGTTACAGAAGGTTGGAAAGTCCCTTGAAAAATAAGCAACTTTCTCTCCTCCTACTACATCTAGCTCATTTAAAACCATATAGCTTGCTGTCTGTGCAAAGACCCCAGTGAGAGCATCTCTGTCAGAGTGGAATGGGACTGAGCCACTGTGTATTCCCAAGTCACCAGTCTGTAGGCTTCTTCCAGTTCCACAGCCCTCTGTTACTCAGTGTCAGGATAATCAGATGTCTGGTCGCTGGTCTTGGTTTTGCAGTCTCAAGGCAAGATAACAGATAGCATTTAACCACTTAAATATCAAAATCACAAAAATGTGCAGGGTAATGTGTTGTTTAGTAAATCAGTGAATGTTGATTGCTGAGAAATAGATGCTGCAATTTCTTTAAAACCCCAAGATTGCTCTAGCTTGAAGCTGTTTTGGGGTTCATGTGCACTACAGGTACAGTGGATGACTACAGATATAGTGGATGACCACAGGTACAGTGGATGACTACAGGTACAGTGGATGATTGCAGGTACAGTGGATGACTGACTACAGGTACAGTGGATGACTGACCACAGATACAGTGAATGATTACAGGAACAGTGGATGACTGACTACAGGTACAGTGGATGATGCAGATGCTTCAGCCACATCATTTTGCCTGATGATACTTTCAACTCTATTCCAACAGGCATAGGTCTGCTCCTGCATATGTTACAGAGAACTGGCCTACAATGGTGAGCTCAGCACCTAGTCTTACATTAAGTTTACTTGAGCATTTTTAATTCCTTTTTTTTTTTTAAGGATCCTTAAGGGTCTTAAGGTCTTAAGAATTCCTTCAGTCCATGTAAATGGGTTTTTTTGTAACATGACCTAGCTTTGCATTCTCAGTATTTACATTAAAAAACAAAAACAAAGCAAAACAAAGAAACCGAAACCGTCATAATGTCATATTCTGTAACCCATTTTTTTGGGAGGAAGAGACAAGCAGATCTTGGGAGCTCATTGGTCAGTCAGCCTAGCCAATGAGTTCCAAGTTCAGTGAGAGATCTTAAAAAATAAGGTGGGAAGCAAGAGAGGAAGATGTTTGATGTATGCCTCTGGCTTTCACACTTGAATGCATACACGTACACACCCACATGCATGAGCACATGTACACACACACACACACACACACACACACACACTTATTTTTCTATTTGCAGATGTTCTACAGGGCTAGTTAATGAGTCATAATTGCCTCTGTCTATCTCTGGGTCTCAGATTAACATAGACAACCTTCTTCTCCAAGCCACAAAGTGTGTTCACTGGTCTCAGTTCTTGTCTAGACTAACAGTGAGAGTGCACTCAATTAAAATTCATATACTGAGCTAGTGATGGGGAAACCCAGGTAGTGACTCTCTCTGAGGTATCTGAAAGGTTCAGGTGAGATGAATTCCTTGGGCACAGGTCCCTGTACCTGCGGTTTTCCAAACACCAGCTGGCCACATTAGCCACATTCACATACAAGGCAGCTGGAGGAAAACTTGATCCTGATGCCCGGTCACATGTTATAGCAGAATTGGATATGAACATATTCATATGTTCTATGAATGAACATGTTACTTCATGTTCATTCTCCATATTAGTTCATGTCCTTAGATACATTCTGCTTTAAAACAAAACAAAACAAAACCTGTTAAACTCTGGTAATATGACCCTTCCTGTTCCTGTTGGTTTCTCGACCCTTTATGTGTCTTTCCTGGTGCTTACAGCATAGCTTATACTTCTTTAATTTGAAATTGAGCTGGAAGCTTGGAACTGAAGAAAAAATATAAACAAGGCCTTCATTTTCGTTTGCTTTCAGTTATTTGACTTTAGATGGTTTTCAAATATCACCAATTCTGAAGGTCTTGTACCCAAACCACATGTTACTAAACTCACAGCCCCCATAGATGAGTTATGCTGATAACAGTTGCTTGGGGGTACTTTTCAGGGACTTGAAAGTCCCTTCTGTTAAAACCACCCCTCTTCACTGGCTGCTTTGCAGAACTCCACAGGTGATCTTGTGACATCAGGGATGAAAATGCTGTTTCAGATGAGCTGCCACCATTTTTTGATACACGTCCACAGAAAGCCATGAGGATCAATTACCCATGCGTGACCACTGTTGACTTATCTCAGATTGCCTTTGGCAATCCTCAAACAACCTCAATTCTTTACTCCATAAAAATCCAAATATGTCTCTCAGGGAGATGAATGTGACACCTGGGGAATCCAGTCTCCTTATGCTTGGCTAGGCTACAAACGGGCAACTTCTTTCCATTTTGTAAAACATTTGCTTCAGGGATTGACATACTGTGAAGGGAAATGGGCCTGATAAGCTCACCACTGACTTCCTCTATCCCCGATAGAATGGTTTCACCTCAGCCTTCATTATCATTGATGTCTTTCCAGTGACTGAGGATCTCTATTCTGCAGATGGTCTGTCTGCTCAGTTACCTTTAGAATGAAAGTTGATATCCACATAAGATTCATACACTAAACCTAACCATGAGAAATAAATTGTTATTTATATGCTTCATATTTTGTGGCATTTGATTCTGAGTATTTGGATGGGTCAAGTCATGATTTACTGTCATTTCCCTAACATCTCATGCACCTGGCCTGTCATTTGGTCTTCTTCAGTCTTTCTCTTACACCCTTTGTCTGTCAGCTCCCTCTGCTTCAGGAATTTATCTTTCTCTGTCTGTTGCAGTAGGGAAGGTATCCATTCTCTCTTCCTCTATAATGGTGGTCTCTAGCATCCTACTATTACCTCCACCTAAGAGGCATCTCATACCCGATGACCAATCATTCGAGAAACCATCACAATGCATGTGTTGTTTGCACATCTCCAGCATGCCAGGAGCCCTGCTAGGGCTTTGAAAACAAGAACGTACTTAATTCTCCAACAAGTTGAGAATGAAGTTTTACTACCCACGTTGGGCAGTGAGTGATGGGAAACAGAGATGAGAGAACGCAGAAGAGTTTAGCCAGTTGGCCCAAATCCCACAGCACCAGCGGTGAAGTTAAGAAAAAGTTCTGATTTCCTTTTACATACTAGAGCCATTACAGCCCAGCAGCCAAGCTATGTCCTTGTGTGCACATTCAGTCCTGGGTTCAAGATCAAGCTTCTTAAATTAATGACTAAATCCTTCAACAGTTAAACAGTGAAGGTTAGCAACACCACCTACCTCCCAGAGCTAATGGTTATAAAAGAGTTTGGTACAATGCCTGAAACAGAATTCTCAATGAAATTTAACCTCACTGGTACAAATAGGAATAATTATGTTCTAATTGTATTTTGAGAGAAAAGTTTTATTTTAACAGGAAGGGTGATATGTAGGAGGAGCTAAGGGGGAAGGAGCACCGAGAGGAAAAGATGGAGTAAGGAGAGGAGAAGATGAAGTAGAGGAGAAGCTAGGTAATGAGAGAGAGAAAGAGAGAGGGGGCATGGAGGCAGAAGTTCACGTGTCTCCACTAGTCAAAGATAGTTTACATAGCTAGGTTGGGTATTGGGTTACACTTCTGATTGAACATTACCATACTTATAAAGCCTTTGATTAACATTTAAAAAAATTGTATAAAAGCAAAATGGAAAAGGGGGCACGGGATAGAGGTTTTTTAGGGAGGGGAAATGGGAAAAGGGGATGGCATCTGAAATGTAAATAAAATATCCAAAAAAAAAAAAAAGAAAAAAGAAATTTGTCATAATTATTTTTATTGCACAATAAGCCTGAGTCATGTTTCTTCCATGATGATTCTAACTCTTCTTGCTCATCTAGAACTTTCATTGTGTATATAGCAAAATACCTAAGAATCTATTGTGTGCTGTACTACTGATACGTGGTTATTTCCTTATTTTTATTTAAGGTTATTGTGAAGATGGTGACTCTGGAGAATATTTGCTCCTTGGGTCTCCCTATAGACTAGGGAGCATTCTGTCTCTCATGGGCTCTGCTAACCACACTCAGAGGAAGCGGAGCCTGATACTAACTCCATATCCTTACAGGGACCAGCAGCTGTCAGGACACATGAAAGGACTTCTGAGAAGTGTCACTGTAGTTTGAGAAAGGGAGATAGGACACCTCCCCTGACAGATATGAAAGATAGATTCAGCGCGTTCACTTTCCAGCTTGTGAGGAAAGCAAGGTCAGCTCTAACAAAATGCTTCTCTTTGGGAATCTGGGAAGGTAAATTTCTCATGGACTGTAAAATGACTCTTGTCTCCTATATTGGTATTTTCTGCTGGAAAATAGATGTGGTTTTGCATTATTTAAATAGAACATAATTAAGCACCAAGGGCTCTGTGTTCTTTGCACCTAGAGGACAGGCAGTGGGGTATGCAGTCCTAGAGAGAGAGAGAGAGAGAGAGGGAGAGAGAGAGAGAGAGAGAGAGAGAGAGAGACAGAGACAGAGAGAGAGACAGAGAGAGACACACAGAGAGAGACAGAGAGAGACAGAGAATGACAGCAAGAAACAGACAGAGACCCGGGGCCAAAGGAAGAGAGAGAAAGTGTTTAACATTCAGAATTTGTCCACAGCCGATAATTTATTAGAACTCATCTATAACAAGGCCTGGCAATGATTTATAAGTTGATTTGAAAAATAAATAAAAGTGATAGAAACCTGCATTTGGTTTTAATGATAGACTGTTGCAGCGTGAAAACTGAGGATATGAAACATTGCAGGGAAATTAGATATTATGCCCTGCAGACAATCGCGGCTACCAGCCCATTAATTGTTAGATATTTATTATTAAAAATTTCTTTTCATGAGTGACTGCAGAATATTTGTGCTACTCAAACTGTTGAGTTCTGACATGAATGAAGGCTGGGGAGACCATTTGTCCTCTCTCTCTCTCTCTCTCTCTCTCTCTCTCTCTCTCTCTCTCTCTCGTGTGTGTGTGTGTGTGTGTGTGTGTGTGTGTGTGTGTGTTTGTAAAACTGACAGAGCAGCTGACCAAAATAGGAGACATAGCTCTTACGGAAAAAAAAAGAAAGAAAATAAAAAAAAAAGAAACAAACAAACTACAAACACAGAACAGCTGCCTTTTAACCCAGCACAGGAGGGGGATGCTGACACGCTTGCCATTTCTAAAGCCACACCATACTACTGTCACAACTGTCATTGTCACCCCCACCATCCTTATCTCCACCATGACCACCACCATCAGTCACTTCCCTATCACCACGTGATCTGTTTTTTTTTCACTCAGCTATCAATCTCACTGTAAAACACTCGAGATCTTCCAACATCGATAAAACGCGGTTCGGAAGTTACCACCAGCAGCATCTCAGGAGGGCTCCACAAAAATTAAAAAGCTGCATTCTGATCTCATCTGTATTTAATTTATCATGTTCCTCTTTGGTCTGGGAAGACCCAGAGGGTTGTCAACTGAGCTTGCAATGGTTTTGATTATCATACACAATGGATGTACCCAAAGCAAAGGTATTTCTCATCTGTGTTACGGTGTTCCTAAAACTACTTACTTAAAAATAAAATAATGTATTTATTTTCTCACTGAGAGAGGAAAAAAATGCCCATCTTTAATCAACTGGAAACAGCATATCATTATACCGTAATGTTTAAATAATTTTTTGTTTCATTTTAATCATATTGAAAATGTCTGTGCTTCCTTGATTTGCTAGATATTTTGGTGCAGAGGCTATTTTTTGACAGATCTATATTTTTAATATGTAATTAAGAGTACTGTGTATCTTACTAATACAGATATTACAAATTCACACATACATATTTATAAATCGGAACTCTCATTCTAGCTAGTCTTACTTCACAATCCATCCAGGGCTATTTTCAGTTTAAATTTGGAGAAGCAGACAGACATAAATGTCCATAGAGGTCAAGGTAGGTCAGGGTAGGAAAGAGGGTGGTTTAGGCCAATGGCATATTTTAGCCTTGAGAGCTTGTCTGGTTGTCCTTGTAGGGAGCACAGCCAATTATACAGCCTCGATTGGAGTCTGGGTCTTTCTTTGTCCAGGGAGGGCCGTCCCCTTTAACTGAGTGTTCGGCTTCAGGACAGGCACACATGGAAGGGAGAAAGGAAACACCTAGGTAGCGGGATCAGCTGAATGAACTCACATCACAGCCAGATCACCCTCATACACAAATGGTGTGTTTTAAAACAACCGTGGTGAGTTGCAATTTAATGCTTAACTTGCCATTATCACCATCTAATTAAAACAGTCTAGACAGTGGAATCTAGTGACACACAGCTTTACCATCAGACACTCTGCAAATCATACCCCTGCACACTCTGTGTTGGGGATGTGTGTGTGTGTGTGTGTGTGTGTGTGTGTGTGACATGTTAGATTCTGTGATAAACTGCTCAAGACTGGATCAGAGGCTTGGACTCGAGTCTTAGGTGGACTGGGAGCTTTTGGAGAGTGGAGACTGTGTCTGTGTAACCTTTAGCCATGTAACTTTGTGTATGTGTAATGGTGTAACTTTATCCATGGTTAGGTGTACTGTGAATTCACTACCTAGACTAATCTAAATCAGCCCAGGCTCAAGTGCCAGTCTTTCTCCATCTTTCCAGCTAAAGTAAAGCATAAATTAAATGCTAGTGAAGTCACAAGATTGCCTTCACTATTTCTACGTTCAGTGTATTGAGAAAGGGCCAATACAGTACCTTGTGCAGGAAGGCATGAAGGGGTCGTGGGGAGCAGCTGAGCCTTGGCACTGTGAGAAGCCAGAAGAAGCCACTGGTGAATGTGCAGCTCCAGTTGAAATAGAAACCCAAGATTTAAGGAGTTCTTGGAGAGAAGTTGAGGCTTGGTACATGGAGCAGGGTCTGCATCTCTGAAGGAAGCCCAGGAGAGACTATTGTGAAGATGCAACCCTGTTGCAGAGACAAAGGAGAGGAAGAGCTAAGAGTCCCCATGACTTCTCTTAGGGTACTCTCCCATGATCCAGTGGTGATTAGGGTTATTCACCTCTTCAAGAACCCATCACCTCTTAAATAGCAGAACCCTGGGGTGTGGGTGGGGCAGGTAAGCCTTCAACACCAAAGGGGACACTTATCATCTAAACAAGGATGTATTCTGATTTCAATGGTATGTCATAAAGTTGGTAAGCCATTTTTGGGGGGGAGGAGATGGGGGTCTTACCATGTATTTTTGGTTTGACTACTTTGCAACTTCCTAGACAAGGCTTGCTTGAAACACACACACACAAATCTGTTTGCCTCAGCTAGGATTATAGCTAGGCCAAAGACTTTTCCTATAAAGATTCAAGTAAAAAATATTTTGCGCCTCTAGGTCATAGTCTCTATTATGAGTATCTGATTGTATAGATGAAAGCAGGCACATAAAATACGGAAAAAAACAGGCTGCAGGTCTCTGAAATAAGTATTTGTGTCTTACATATTTCAGTTGGTCAAGGTTCTTTTTTTAACATGACTCTTGCCTCTTCTGTGAACTCTGAGGACAACTAGAGAGAGAGAATGGTGTGGAAAAGACTTGTCATGGCCATACTCCTAAAGAAGACTGACCCTCCCCTCACCTATACCCACCAGCTGTCAACAACTCTTCAGCTAGGGATGGGTCCTCAAGAGCCACTACCCTATCCGTGCTCGAATACTGACTGGCTTAATCTTGTACGGGTCTTGTGTAGGGAACCACAGCTGATAAGAGTTCAAGAATGCCACAGCCCTGTCTTGTCCAGAAAATACTATTTTGCAGCAGCACTTCCTGACCTCTGGCTGTTAAGGATCTTTGATCTTTCCTCTCTTCTCTGCTGTTGCCTGATTGGAGATGGTGGGAGGAGGATTATTCTATAGAGGTCCAATTTAGTCCTGAGCAATCCGCAGGCAGTCTCCGCACTTTGAAGAGTGTTGAGTCTCTGCAATCCACTACAAAGAGAAGCTTCTCGGGTGAGGGCTAAGCATCACACTTCTCTGTCACCATCGCTTCCTACTGGTAAGCATGGCCAGGGATGCTTTTGGAATACCAGCATAGAATGCTGATGTCAGGATAAACACCCCCACGCCAACTGAGTAAGTTAGTCTCCATCCTTCCTCTTCCCTGTATTACCATGGCTGCTCAGAACTTCTTAACAACATCCCAAACTCTCACTTTCACTCCTATTCTCCTTCTTCCCCATCCTGCATAAGACTCCATCCTTGGCCTTTCCAAACATCATGTTCACCAACTCATGCCCTGGCCCACAAATATCAGCCACTTTTGTTCCTACAAAGTCAATTCCAGGTGATTCATTTGGAATTTTGAATGCTGTCTGACCAACTTCTACCAAATTCCATTAAACATAGTGAAAATCATAGTATAACAGGAGATGTTTATGTTGCATCCAATATAAAAAGCCATAAAGTGGAACATATATCTGCCATAAGAATATGTCTCCCTGGCTGGCTTTATTTAGCCAGTCACTCAGAAACTTTCCCATTACATTTTCTTTTTTTTCTTTTCTTTTTTTGGTTTTTTTGTTTGTTTGTTTTTTGGGTTTTGTTTGTTTGTTTTTTGTTGTTTCTTTTTTGAGACAGGGTTTCTCTGTATAGCCCTGGCTGTCCTGGAACTCACTCTGTATACCAGGCTGGCCTTGAACTCAGAAATCCACCTGCCTCTGCCTCCCAAGTGCTGGGATTAAAGGTGTGTGCCACCACCTCCCAGCTACATTTTATTTTTCAATAATGTATAATATTTATTATTTTTGAGACAAGATCTCACTAGGTAACCTTGTCTGGCCTGGAACTCGATATGTAGACCAGGCTGGTCTCAAACTAGCAGTAATCTACCTGCCTTTGTCTGCTGAGTTCTGGGAACAAAAGCATGTGTCGCTATGTTTTACAACTGTGTAATTTTTAAATGAAAAATGAGATAACATCACTGAATTCAAGAATTTATTTTTTTATAAACTGATAAACCAACACCACTGTTTGTTTGATTTTTATTAGATGATGCCTAATTTAATTTGTCATCTGTGACAATGCCAGTGTTCACTCACATTCTCACAGCCTACTCTAGTCATATTCTTTTAAAAATACAGTTTTCCACCTCATGGAAGTAAGTTCAAATCCAATCAGAAAGTTTCTGGTTACTCCCGTGACGTTATCACCACTATTGCACCAGTGGATCAGGCCAGGTTATTATTGTACCTTGCAGGATTCATTCTTTATCTCATCTTCTAAGATTAAGGGATTATTGCAAAAAGGAATGTAAAGATTATAAGATTCAGAGGGCAGTGTACAGGTGCAGAGAAATAGTATGTGTTTGGCATGACAGGGCCATTGCACATATAAACTCATAGCACCTGTGACTACAAGCTCAGGTCCTACACGTGATCAAATCTGCCCAAATCCCGGCATGGAACGAAGGAGGGCTCATGAACTCCAACCTCTAGCTAAGGAGCTAGTGGCAATCGATGGCTGTAGACAGAGTGAGTCAGTTTCTTTACGAATGTAATCACAGAGCTGCTACACATGCTCCAGTAGTGAATCCTACACCTATGTCAATAGAAGGAGCTCTAAGGAGATTCAGTGTATTTACAAACAAAGCATGTGCAGTTGGGCAGGAAAAGTGGTGAAGGGTGTGGTGGGGGAGGAATTGGGGAGACTGGGACATGGCTCTCATTAAAACACTATATATATATCTCCAGTCCAGCTGGACAATCAAATGGGACCCTTAGACCCTGTGGAGAGTACTGAGATGTGGGAGAAAATAAGGAGACACAGCAAGTCAAGAAGTCTGATCAAGCTGGCAAAATTTTTATTGTTCACACAGGTTATATACTCTGAAAACAGGATATGGGGAGGGGTAGGAAAGGAAAGAGGGCTTTGCAGCTGTGGGGTCTAACTAAGTTATTCTCACAAAGCCTTTCCATAACCAGGGGTTCTAAAAACATTTATCTAGCAGGATGTTGGCTAAATCTAGAGATCAGGAGGAAGGGTTACTACGGTGGGTTGCTATGAGGCCTTGTTTGAAGTTCTGAGAACTGACAAGTGAATCATGGAAGGTAAGCAGAAAGAAGAATAGTAGATAGGAGAGCCAAGGGTGAGTGTTTGCCAAGATTAAGGCCTTGCCATGGCTCTCCACATATGTGTGTGTGTGTGTGTGTGTGTGTGTGTGTGTGTGTATTAAAACACATATGTGTGTGTTATGAAATTCTCAAACATTAAGAATTTTTAAAAATATAGTTTTTTTTTCATGCTACAGTCTACCTGCATTTGTATCCTTGCTATTCAGAGCATAGGCAAGGACCAGAGGTATCAATATCACTTAAAAGGCATCAATATCACTGAGAAAAGTCACTGGTCTAATTGGCTCTGGTCTAATCCTAAGATTTTAGTTAGCTTTAACTTGATCCAGATAACAGGAGAGCTTCAGTTGAGGGGTTTCCTGCATCAAATTGGTGTATGAGCCTATCTGGAAGGCAGGGGAGGATGCCTTGATTATTAATTGGTGTAGGAAAGCCTACCCCACTGTGAGCAGTACCCTCAGAAGGTCCTGGGTTTAAAAGAAAGATAGCTAAGCCTGGCCTGTGAGGCAACTAGAAAGCAAGCCAGTAAACCACATTCCACCATGGTTTTACATTCCTGGTTTGATTTTCCCTTAGGGATGGATTAGGACCTGAAAGCATAAGCCAAAGAAACCCAATTGTGTCAGTTTGACACAAATCGGATTCACCTGGCAGAAGAGACCCTCACCTGAGGAACTTCCTCCATCAGATTAACCTGTCGGCAAGTTTATGGGGCCTTTCATGGATTGATGGTTTGTGTGAGAGGGCAGTGCTGGTCCTGGACAATTGGTCAGGACTGAGAAGAAAGCAGGCTGAGGAAGCCAAGGAGAGCAAAGCAGTGAACAGTATTCCTCCATATATCTTGCTTCTTTTCTTGCTTGAGATCTTGCTATGACTTCTCCTAGTGACCGACTATAATAAGAACATGTAAGCCAAAAAAAAAAAAAAAAAAGCCCTTTCCTCCCCAACTTGGTTTTGAACAGTGTTTTATCACAACAGAAAGCAAAATAGAGCAATAATGGTATCAGCCAAAACAGTGGAGTGAAACCAAATATCTGAATTTGAATCTGTGTTTGGAAAAAAATCACCAGTGGCCTTTCTCATCACTGTGACCCAATACTTAACAAGCAGCAGCCTCAGAGGAGGAAGGCTCTCTTGGCTTTTCCTAGGAGGGTGTCAATCCATCATGGTGAGGGAAGCATGGGGCCAGGCAGCTCCATGGTAGCAGGAGATTGTAACTGTGGCTCCTTCTCTCCTCACATCTCAGTGGCACTGAAAGCAGGGACAAGAGAAGACACGGGATTGAGCTATAAACCTCAGGGTCCACCTCTCAGAGACCTGCTTCCTACCTTTGTGCCCCAGAATTCCACCATCCCCAAAGTAATACCACCATCTTCGACCAAGTGCTCAGTCAGAGGAGCAATGGGAACATTTTACATTTAAACCACAAAGATTGCCGTTGTAATCAGTATATTTGCAAAACCCTGTTAAGAGGCAAAACCCAAACTTCACTTTCTAGTCTGTAAAGAACAGTCTCTTCCTCCTGGGTCTGCTGTGACCCAGAGTATTGTGCTCTGTAATCCAAACTGAAAAGTGCATTTTTCATTTGGGGAATTTGCTGGTGGCATGATGTGCTTGCCCTCCTCTGCTCCCTCCTTCCCTCTGCCTGGACCATCTTCCTGCCTTTCTGGTTAATATTTGAACTGCTTCTGTCTATTTGGGGCTGAACTGTGTCCCTCCCAAATTAACAATGAAGTCCCAGTCTACATGGCCTCCAAGCAGCATGTATTTTGATATTGGGTCTGGGAAGAGAAAAACCAGTTAAATGAATTGTTTAGAGTGGACCATAATCCAAACAGACTTAGAGGAAATTAGGAACAAACACATACACACACACACACTCACATACATGCATTCATATGTACACTCAAACACACACACTCACATACACTCATACACATGCATGCACAAACACATGTACACTCACTCTCATACACTTATATAAATGCTCTCACACACTCAAATATTTACACACACAGTCACACACTAACACAAACTGAAACACACAGAGACAACTCTCACACACATACATTTGTATATACATACTCAAACTGTCTCACACACTTATACACACTCTTACACACACGATCACACATTTTCACAATCAATTCCTCACATATATACACTTCCAGACAAACTAGCACACACGCTTACATACATACTCACAGACAGCTCTCACACACATACTTATATACACATACTCTCTCATACAGACTAACACACACACACAATCACACATTTATAAACACTCCCCCACACTCTCAAATATTTATAAACTCACACACACTCACACATACATACATATATTTAAATATACATACTCTCACACACTCATACACTCTAACAATACAATCACACATATTTATAAACACACACTCATGCATACATACACAGAGACACACACACAGTTTATAAATATTTACACGTGTATTTATACACATTCTCTTATAAACACTCTTACACACATTTTCACACCTATATTTATATACACATTCACACGCACACTCCAAAGATCATTGGAGCACAGTGTAAGGAATAGGACTTAGGAGAAATCAGCCCTTTTTAAGCTCAGACTTCAGCTTCCAGACCATGTGGGAACAAAGTGCTGCTGCCCAAGTCCTGTCAGCAGTGCATTGCTCAGCCATCCTTGGGAAAGGAATGTGTTGTCTTCCCTTCTTTTCCTCATTCCAGACCATGTGCTGTGACTCAGCCTTGTTTCTGCACAAACACAGTGGATGAGCTTTTAGTTGACTTGACAGGGACACATGTCACATGACATCAAATTTGCATCATGATTCCAGATACTTGAGAAATTGTATCTAGTGTGCACCCTACTTGCCTGTGGCTGTTTCTAATCAATAATTCCTCGAAGATCAATTGTTTGAAAGAAGAGTACCAGGACTTCACAGCCCTATCTCAAAGGAGCCAATTTGTCCAAGGCTAGTCCTTCTGACTCTAGATTAAACAAAGCCAAGTTTGCATTTAATCCATACTATGTATGTGTTGGGACTGGTCTTGTGACTTAACACAGGAATAATATGTCATTCAAATTTGAGGAATCCTACACTGTGTAGACAAGAAAATCTTGATAATTTTGTTTGTTTGATGTGTTGTTCAAATTGTTTGTGTGTTTTCTTCTGCTTTAATTTTTTATTTTATAGAAAATGGATTCTTCTCTCATACAATACATCTCCACAGTGTCCCCTCACTCCACTTCTCCCAGCTCCTGCCACTCACCTGTCCTCTCCTCAAGATCTACTTCCCTTCCATTTTCTCTTCACAAAGGAATATGCCTCCAAGAGAAGACAGCCAAACAGGACAACCCAAGATACAATACGGATAAATACACACTCTCATATCAAGTCTGGACAAGGCAGTCCGATAGGAGGAAAAAAGTCCCAAGAGCAGGCATAAAAGAGTCAGAGACAGACCTATTTCCTCTGTTTGGAGTTCCACAGAAACACCAAGCTAACAGCCATACAGATACACAGAGGACCTGGTGCAGACCCATGCTGGTCCTGTGCTTACCACTTCAGTGATAATTTATCTGTCAATTTGAAATTTTTGAACTCCTTATTTTATCTGGCCTCTCCTTCTTACTTTATCCACAATAATCTCAGTTAGGCAAAGATTATGTGGCTCCTACTTGAAAGATGAAAAGCAAAGCTTAAGAAAGGCCAGGAGAGAGCCACTAAGAGGACTCAGTCGGGGGTTGGGGGAGGGAAGGTACTTGTCACCAGGCCTGACAAACTGAATTCAATCGTCAGAGCACACATGATGGAAGGAAGGAGAGAACAGATTCTTATAAGTTGTCATCTGACCTCAACATAACCTGCCCCCAAATAAGTGAGTAAACATAGTTTTACATTCTATATAAAGAAGAACCTTTGGCGCCTACAGCTAATCACAATTCATTATCCATGCTGAGGGCGAAGGAACACAGTGTCCTGGCCATAAAGCAAGCAAATAAAATGAATGTGGTATAGCCGGACACGCCTGTAATACCAGCACTTGAGAGGCAGAAGTTGTGTTCCAGGCTAGCCTGGTTTACAGAGCCAATTCCAGGCCAGCCAGGGCTACATGGTAAGATTCTGGCTCAAAAAAGAAGAAAGAAGAGGAGGAAGAGGAATATATTAGACCATGCATTTATTAACTAGTTGTGCTTAACTATTTCATAATATATACTTATTTCAAAATATCCTGATGGAGGTGATAAATCCCGACAACATTTAGTTTTCAATTAAAAAGAAAGGAAAGGTAGAGAGGTTTCTCCAAGGACCATGACTAGTGTCAAGATGAGCAAACAGGATGCTTCTGGGGCTTTAGCAAAGATGCAGCCAGGTGATGACATCCCATCATTAAGATAGAAAACAAAGGGAGCACAGAAGGAAATCATAGCACCAAAGCACCAGATCTCGCCTGTGAACAAGCAAGAAATATATTTTTTTTTGTCTCTCTGTGCTGCATCTTCTTGGATTTAAAAGCAGTGAGAGAGATGGAAAGCAATCTCCACAGAGTCTCTCTCAGGAGAAATGACCTACTTCAGCTGACATTACTCCCCGTCGCTGCCCTGAGCCGTGGGAATTACCTTGTCCGTGTATTTTCATTCAGAATGGATGCTTTAATATATTTCTTTAATCATCTGTTGCATCTGAGAACACTGTTTCATGCATATTAAAGACCCGAGCATGTAAAAGACGGGTGCTCTGACTAATAAATGCACTCAAAGCATGTCGCCGCTCTTATTGCCTTTCTTAGCTGCGGGATAGATGTATTTTATTTGGCAACAGATAATAATAAGAACAGGGATGGGGACAAGGACCATAGTAGTTCTTCTGTTAAACAAAGGGAAGTGTTTTATTTAAAAATGGTGTTGGGGCTTGCAAAGATGGCCACCTTTTGGAGGACTTAGTCTGTACCCTCTTTCCAGGCTGCATCATTCCCCATTCGAGAACATCAAACTACAAGTGTTGGGAGTTTCTGTGTGCCCAGCATGAGGCTGGGTGACGATGTTAAGATGCAGCTTCTCCGCAGCCTGCCTTCTACTCTGGTTTGGACATACCATACTTACAAGAAATAAGGTTGAAAGATATGAATCGCATGCTCCAGGGTAAGACTCAAAAAAAGGAATCACAGAGGAATAGACTTGAGTGGAGTTTAGTTAAGAGTGAAGCATGGGAAGGCTGGACTGAAGACTTCTGGAGGTGCGAGGCTGGTTAAGAAAGGCAGAATTTGGTTTTCTGTAATTAAGATAACCATTAGTAAAAAGGGACTTTTTGAATGAGTGAGTGTCTTCCTTTAGTTACAGTGAGTTCTGTGTGCTGGAAACAATGAGAAAGAAATTATGGAGAGGCAGGCTGGGGCCAAGCCAGGGCCACAGTGGTCCGCTGTAGTAGGGGATTCTGACATCAATGGCAACAGGACATAGATATTCTACCGGGCATGGAGAAAGGGGTCGAAGAGAATGCAGGCTTGTGAGAGGAATTGGAAGGCAGCAGGGATGAGGAGAAGAAAGGGAAGTCACGTGGATTCTCTCTACCTTCTCATGACATTGGTGTTGATCTGGAAGGCCATCAGAGTCCATGGTCTTGTTCTGGCATTCCTGTTGTGAGGCGAAGGTGATGTGAGTCTCCTGTGCGTGATACCATGCAGTCAGATCGTCAGTCTCCTGTG
>JANHMN010000006.1:23600118-23602176 GCA_030674055.1 Rhabdomys pumilio | reverse complement strand
TCAGATCATCAGTCTCCTGTGCGTGATACCATGCAGTCAGATCGTCAATTCAGCCTGCAGGAGCAGGGCCATCAAACCCACCTGCTGCAAGTTGGCTAGTAGCACACAAAATGTAGAAAGTGAGTTCAATGCTTGACTGTACCAGTTAAGGTCAACCTTCCTCAGATAACTGTGTTTTCTGATGTGCTTAGTTTCCATGTACCATTTAGCATGTGTGTGTGTGTATACGTGTGTGCTCAACCAAACCTGAACTCCATAGAGACTTTTTTTTCAAAATTTGCCAATTTAGTAACCTCAACAAATTGCATTTGCCCAGACCATGTTGTAATTGAAAAATCAAACATAGAAATAAACAAACCTTGTAGACATTGTCTTCCTTCCTTGATTTAAATGTTATCAAGAAAATGGTGGGAAATCAAAATATTTAAAAGAGACTCTGCATGAACAATTTCATTGTGGTCAGTAATGGACTGATGAGAAATGTCCCCCATATTTTCTGGTGTATGAATACTTGGTACCCAATTGGTGGCCTTCTTGGAACAGTTTAGGTGACGTGACCCAGCAGGAGGAATTGTGTCAACTACGAATTGAGGTTTCGAAGCCTTTCCCCATCCTCATTTCAGCCCTTTTGCTTTATGCTTGTGGTTCAGAATGCGAGTCTTCAGCTTCCTGCTCCTGATGCCATTTTTTACTCTGCCACTATGGACTTTTAACATTCTGGACCTGTGGGCCTAAGCAAGCTTCTCTAAGCTGCCTTGGTCTCGGTGTTTTATCATAGCAATAGCAACATAACTAATGCATGCTCTCTTCATGTGATTCTGAATAAAACCACGCAATCTTGCCATGCAGTTTGCTATGAAATTATCCCCTAAAGCTCTCTGTTAGAAACTTGCTTGGAATGGATGGTGTAACAGTTACGCTGTGACTAATGTCAATTTCTCATATTACTTCAGGATTTATTGGTGAAATGGAATATACTGGCATTTGGAGTTCTTGTGTATTCCAAGGATCAGAAAAGAAGTTTCTGCCGCATGGTAGCCCAGCGTGCTAGTACATAGTCACAGTCCCAGCACTCAGGAGGTAGAGGCAAGACACTAGCTGCAAGTTCAACAGCCTAGGAGGCTTACTTAGATCTTATCTCTAAAAACAAAAGGGTGGCATTATTCTAATGGGCATCTGTATTTGCTAGGAGTGGGGTGAGGAGATAAGGAAGCAGAGACATTAGAAACTCTTTATCAGGTCCATGAGACAGCCAGTAATAGCTTATTTTCAGAGAACCTTAAGTACCAATGGATATTATACCATCTAAAATTGTATACAATAGAATATTTACATAATAAATATTTTTAAAGTATTTTTAGTAACATTTATTAAGTGTACATATTATTAAAGTTTAACAAAATACTTGAACATTTAGGAGAAGCAGATAAAGTGCCACAAGATTTGATGACATCCCTCAAACCGTGGGCAAAAAATTAGATGAGCTGTTTAGGAGATTGTCCCATGGGTAATGATTTTACTTCGAAACTATGATGACCCGAGTTTGGATTCCCAGCATTCTCATAAAAGCCTGGTGAGTGTGGCTGCTAGCCTGCAATCTTTGGCTCATGAAACAGAGCCTGGAGATTTTCCCAAGGGCAGAGTGGTGAGCTAGACTAGCAGTGAGTTCTGGTCTTGGCAAGAGAACCTGCTCCAAAGTAAAGCAAAGAGCAATCAAAGAAGATATCCAGCATCAATCTCTGGTCCCCACAGGCATGCAAGTACATACATGTACACATGTACCTCCTCGTATACAAGCATGCATGCATATACCATTCACACGTGTGCGCGCGCGCGCGCGTGCACGCGCACACACACACACACACACACACACACACACACACACACACACACACGCACACACTATGAACGGTAAGCCATTGAGAATACTTCAGTAAATGGTATACCTAAAATAAATGTAAGAAGTTAACAAACTGTTAAGAACAATTGAACAAAAAGTTGTATTATAGAACTATCCACAGACAATCATACTAATAATATCTAAAGGTATAGACCAGA
>JANHMN010000006.1:23587618-23595118 GCA_030674055.1 Rhabdomys pumilio | reverse complement strand
GATAAATCAGAATACATGAAACCAAAAGGCTCCTGGTCACTAAGAAAATGAAATCAGTGGCCAGAGATATAACTCCGTGGTAGACTCTTGTCTGAAAGTCACAATGTACACACAGAGG
The DNA here is from genome assembly GCA_030674055.1 of Rhabdomys pumilio. NCBI lineage: Eukaryota > Metazoa > Chordata > Mammalia > Rodentia > Muridae > Rhabdomys > Rhabdomys pumilio. The sequence goes on along the minus strand of JANHMN010000006.1, from coordinate 23,595,000 downwards.
GGTGGGGAGGGACAGGGGGAGAGGGAGAGAGAGAAGGAGATAGGGGTGGGGTTGGTGAGGGAGTGACTGGGCTAGGCATAGGCTTTTGAAATCTCAAAGTTAACCCCTAACAACGAACCTCCTCCAACAAGGCCACACCTCCTCCAACAAGGCCACACCTCCTCCAACAAGGCCACACCTCCTCCAACAAGGCCACACCTCCTCCAACAAGGCCACACCTCCTCCAACAAGGCCACACCTCCTCCAACAAAGCCAGACCTCTTAATCCTTTCTAAACAGTTCCATTAACTGGAGGCCAAACATGCTAATATCTGAGCCTATGGAGTCCATTTTTACTCAAACCACTACAATAGGTATATCCGTATCCACATATACATGTAATAACGATGCAAACAAAGCCATGGATTTGAAAAAGAACTGCAAGAGAGTGTGTGGGAAGGGTTGGGAGGGGAGAGGGAAAAAAGGAAATAATTATATTCTAACCTCCAGAAATAAAAGTAATAAAAATGAGTAGGGCGAGAAAAATAAAAAATAACCGAGCTCACTTATCAAACACTGAAAGATATATTCTGCTGATTTCTGGATAATATATAAAATCAAATTATATCATTGCATATGGTATCCAGGTGTCAAGTTGTTAAATTGTGTATGCATGCCAAAAGCTTATATACTTAATAAGAGAGGAAGGAAGAGCGAGCGTCACCACAATTTTACATTTCAATTAAACTCAGGGCCTAGAAGAACCTTCTAGAAGTTGTCATCATTCTGATTCTCCAAGAAAATCCGGCATAGCTTTAAATCAAGTAAAACTTTTACGTTGGTGAAGACAAGAGAACATTAAGCCATGCTCCAATGAATTCACTTTAAGTGGTGCTGGGAAGCCCTCAGCCAACTGCCTTTTGCACACGTGCCTGTGTCAGAACCTTGACCAGAAAGGAAGGACCTGTGTGCTGCCTATCATCAGGTATTGGGGTGAAATATAAGCAAATCTCTGACTATCAACAAATATTTGTGTGGATACATGTAGTGACTACAGGACAAGAGTTGAGAATCTTACTGAACTATAAAAATTTATATATACTTAACACATTTAATCCCATATTTCTCCATCTCCCTGCAGGATCTCAAAAAAAAAAAAAAAATTAACAACTCTCCCTCAACTGTTCAGCAGCAGGGATTGTACTCAAACATCTATCAAGACACAGAGGCAGTTTTCTTACAAGGTACACATTGCATTTTCTTCTCCCACAAAGTCACAGTAAATGCATCTCTGATCAAGGGATGCTGTGGGCCAAAGAATAACCATGGAAAACACATTTAAGGTCTCATAGACACAGGACTTCCCAGGGAAAATAGACAGACTTCTTTTCTCCACCACTAGTCCTCAATAGCACCGGCTAGTGTTGTCTGTTCCCTACAGCTGACATAATAAGATCTCCAGCTGCACGAAGGAGCAATTGCCTTGGACAAAACTTTGTGTGGTTTGCTGTTTAGGAGTTCTCCACTGCCTTAGCTTCTTTGTGATGCCATTGCTATTTATGTTTGACGTCAAGGATACCAAGCAGTTGCGGGCACGTGTATCACTATTTCACTGGAATAAACCATTGTAATATCAGTTTAATAAGATATCTAAAGACCTAGATGCTCACAACCATCACTAGCCTGCAATGCATAGACCATGAACAGTGGCATATTGAGAACAGTTTGATAATGTGAGATAAACTTAGGGAGACACAGGACCAGAAGTCCACATGGAGATACGGTCAAAGTGAAAAAGAACTTCCATTTAAATTGATGGAAGCAGATAGTTCTTCACGTTGGCAGGTGATAAAAAAAAAAAAAAAAAAAAAAAAGGGGAGGTAACCATATTAAAGTAGATGGGACTGAGGACTGTGGTCAGGGAGGGTGAAGTCAGACCAAAGCCCTTGGCTTTCTGAGACAAGCAGGTTTTATTGAATGGTATTATACAACAGTGTTTAAAGGTACTGAGACTGTCATCAGGAGCAACAAATCTGAGAGATCGCAAACAACGCTACCACGAAGATCAGGGTGGTTGCCCCCAGCCTTGCTACAGTGCAATGCTTGCAAGGCTGTTCACTCTCTGAGCCACAATTAGCGAAAGAAGGATTTGCAGTTCTGGGACCATTGCAGTCTCTGTGGAGAGGGGCTTTGCACGTGCATGTTTTATAAGTAAGGCTGATTCCCATTAGGGTAGAAAATCAAGTGTATGATTCATAATAAGAGATTGCTGCCTTTGAAATCGCTTCCTCCTATAACATGGGGCCACTTCATTACAATGGTAATTAGAAAGGAAAGAACCAGAAATGGCCATTTGAAGGGAAATTAGTGCATAATTTCCAGGACTGTTTTGTTTCAATGGATTGCCACTCTGGCGAGATTTTGCACTTAAATTGCAAACCTAAGAACGGCGGGGCTGGTACTTCTGATCTGTCTTCTAAATGGACAGCTTTAACACAGCCTTCGATGATGCTGGAGTATCCAGTGCAGTGCACATCGAGCAGTTACATAGACTGTGAAGGAAGGTTTGAAAGGGAAGATTTCTGTGTAGTTATATAACCTATCACTGCTGTCATTAACCAAAAGACAAATGTTTTAGTGTACACATGGAGCTTGGCTAAGAAGAGAGTTTGGTTAAAAGAAAATGTCATATTCTATTAAAATGCAGTCTTAAAGGATGCTTTTTTTGATAAAGAATAAAAGATCTAGGATGAAGAAATACCATAGTTAGAGTATTTTTTTTTAAAGCCACCTTTTTAAAAGTTTTCTATTTCCCTTTTTAGAAAATTCTACTTTATTGGAAATTAGTATACCTTCTGGAAACTGCACCGTGTTAGTCAGATATTCATTACTGTGGCAAAAGAACCAGCTTCAAAGAGTTTTTGGGGTGCGGGGTGGTTCATGGTTTCAGATGATTTGGCACCAACTCCAAGCCAGTACTTCTACCCTTGCTTTGGGCTGGTGTCCGCACTGTGTCTTATGGAGAGATTGTGTGGCGGAGGGTGCCTGACTTTCGTGGTGGCCAGAAAATAAGAAAAACCGGGCAGAGAGAGCTCGTGGGACAGTTAAAGTGGGATCTGCCATTTTTGGTTTACAATATTCCTTTCAAGGGTCTACTCCAGCTATCTGATCCCACCTTAAGATTCTGCCATTTTTCCCAATAGTATATAACCGAGGACTAACAAGCAAGCTTTTGGAGGTGGGGAGACTTGAGGTCATGCCTTTAGCATTTTCTCCTTGGTCGTCCTTCAAATCTCATGTCTCACCAGAGTGAAACTACAGTCAGTTCACAGTTTGAAATGTCCTCAGTGTTTCGGGATGACTGAAAATCCAATCTAAGATTGGATTCTTCTGAGACTCTTGGCAAACTTAGATAAAAAACCATTTACATGTCTGAGACATGATGGCATGGGCAAACATTTCCATTCTGAAAGACAGGAACAGGAAAGTAATAATGATGAGTCAGACCAAAGCAAGACCAAGTAGTCGACAGAGTCCCTGCTGACTCACAGAGGTCCATGTACGGCATCTGGAGCACACGCTGGCATGATCTGAGGTCGCTGGGACCTGGACAGCCTCACCTTTGCCTTGTTCTCTGGAGTCCCCCGGGACACTCTATTGAATGTGCTTTGCCTGCTTCTTGCAGTATTTTCTCAGGTGGGTGCTCTATAATCCTTAGTGAGATTTCCATGGCAACACTGGTATGCTACACCATCTTCCCAAAGAGCTATCTGCAGGGACTCTGATACTCCCATACCACACCCGGTCTCCTAGCCTTTTCTTTGAAATCTTGGTGGCAGCCTCCACAGCCTTGGAAGTCTTGAATTATGCGTGCCTGGAAAACCAGCACCATGTGGAAGATGCTGAGTTCTGTGGCTAGTGTGAACTACACCGGGGACTGTCCCAAATCACAGCTATGGGAGCAACCTCTGTATGTCTAGGTAACTGAACACATGGAGCAAAGTCCCAAGGAAACAGGTCCTTGGTCAGCCTTGTGTGCATAGGGCATGCTGGGGAATGTAGTCTCATGAGAAAGTCTTTGGAAGAGTTTAATCATATCTTTAACTTGTAATTTGTGGGTCTTGTTGATTCTGGAGATACCTTTAAGGCTTCATCTTTCTTAGTGTTCTAATGCAAAGCACTTCTTAAAAAACAATGGTGCCAAACACCTTAAGCTCATGTGCCTTTCTAGGCAAAACCATGATGTGCCATCCTTGACCTTTGTTTTTGTTTTTGACAGACTGTAAAGTTTCCAAATACCTTTCCTCTGCTTCTGCTTGTACCTGCATATATAATACTAGTTACATTGTATATGAATGAAATAAAATATAAACATATAATGAATGAAATAAATACATAATTGCAACAAAATGTATTTTATAGAAGTAGCCATTAATATCCATGGTGAAGGCTGTGCTGTCTTGACATTTCATCCACCAGAGCCTCCCAGTCCAGTTCCCACAGTGGCCTTGTTTCAATTGGAAGCCCTCTGAATACAAGCTTCGCAACTGCTTTTCTGGAATTTTTGTCTTCTCAGTGGCCATGGTAACGGCCAGTTAAGTCCCTCTCTCAGCATTCTCGGGCTTCAACAGTTCATCTCTCCAAATGTTTCAGACTTTCTTCCCAAATCCCAAAGGTCTCTGATCCACATTGTCACATGTAGTCACAGCTATGATTCCATTCTGGGCGCCAATTTTCTGTGCTGGTCAGCTTTTTGTTACACACACACACACACACACACACACACACACACACACACGAAAAAGGTAGGCACAAAAAGCTGACCAGCACAAAAAAAAAGAAATATATATATTCACACATATATATAAACATACGTGTATATATAACATTTATTTTCTTTTTTCTCTCTTTCTCTCTTTCTTTCTTTCTTTCTTTCTTTCTCTCTCTCTCTCTCCTTCCTTCCTTCCTTCCTTCCTTCCTTCCTTCCTTCCTTCCTTCCTTTCTCTTTCTTCTTTCTTTTCTTGCTTTCTTTGTCCTTCTTTCTTTCCTTCCTTTCTTTTCCTTTCCCTCCCTCCCTCTGTCCCTCCCCCCACCTCCCTCCCTGCATGCCTGCCTGCCTGCCTTCCTTCTTTTTTCTTTCCACTGTTGCTTTTCTCTCTCTTACTCTTAAGCACATGGGAATTGAACTGAATAGCTTTCTTTAGAGATGACCATTTACCTCTGTTCTTTTTCATGCATGACCACGGATATTTTAAATTTACACGTATACTCTTTGATTACTCTCAATAACTTATATTTTTCTGGTAGAGATCTTACATTTACCTTTTATATATTTTCCAAATAATTTCATGGTGTTTTATTCTAATGTAAATAAAATTTAAAATTCAATTAAAAATTCTCCAACTGTTTGTTGTTGCTGTCTACAACAACAATGTAATCTTTGTGCATCTTAATCTTGGGTTTAGGGTTTGCCAAATCCACTTTTTAAACGTAATGTATTATCTGGAGTTTGACGTGCATATTTGTATGTGCACAGTTGTCTCATTTGTCAATAAAATGTTTTTGTTGTAATTTTATTTTCTTGCTTTTTATATCATGGAATGAATTGCAATAAAACTTTAATACTTCCTTCACCACAGAAATGCCCTTCATTCCTGAAGTCAAAGAGAATGCTTCTAGCAATCCTGCTCAAGTAGGGTTTTTTTGTAGATACTTTATTAGCTATTGCTAGTTTGCTAATATATCATGAGTTGATACTGAATTCTTTTCAGTAGTTTTAACTCGTCCATTGAGGTTTTTTCTTTCTATTAGTGTAGTGAACAATACTGATTTTCAAATGATGCAACAGCTTGGATTGTTGAAGGATGAGGTATTTACCCTGTTAGCACTCCCATGAATGTGGTTTGCACACTCTTAGGCTCTTCCTGCTGTGTTCACGTGTGCACCTCCCTTTCCCTGGGAGGCTTCCCTCTCACAATTATCCTGGCCTAAAGGGAGAATCAGGACAGGTCTTTGAGAATGTTTTGGTAAGACTGATGGGTGTTTTTAAAGGTTCAGTGAAGTTCTTCCGAGAGACAGCTCTTAATTACAAGTAATTTATCCTTAAAAGTAGATCAAGAGCTATTCAGATTTCCTGTTTTTCTGTATCTTCTAGGAAAACTGTATTATAGTAGGAATTGGTTGGTTTCATCTACATTTTTAAATCCATAGACAGAAAGTACTTAAAAATGACATTTTATTTTAGCTCTTTGTAGGATATTTAAGATCATCGCTTTTCACTTAAGATGCTGGTTATTTTATCTAATCTGCTGATCAGCTAAGTGATTTTTAAAACTCAATCTTTTAAGATAACCATTTTTCTATTTGTATTATACATTTTAATTTACAATTTAACATGCCCATTCTTTTTACTTACCCATTCTCTGTTAGAGTTTACTTATTGCATATTTTCTCTAAAATGGTGCTTAGCGTAACAATTACATGCGTAAAACGCTGTTCTACTTGCCGTTTTGCTTTTCACAATCACTTTGTAAGAAGACATGTTAACTCTGCATTTCCTGATGAAAACGAGGCACATCATTTCCCCAGAGCTGTGAAGCTACAATTCCAGTCCGGTCTCCATGTACAGGCAATCTACACTTCTAAAAAGTCTTCAGTACAGTTAAGAGAAGGCAAACTTGCCTTGGCTTGGACCATTGACTATTGTCATGGAAGGATACTTCCTGTGGCCCTCAGAGCTGCTTGTTTAGCAGCTCCTATGGCTTGGCTTTAACGTTCTCAGTCCTCTTCCTATATCACCATTTATTTCCTAAGGGCCTGCCAAATTCTCTACTATGGCTTTGCCAATGGATGCTACAAAGAAGAAGCGGATTGCCTTCTCAGTGGCTGACTGTAACTTAAGACTTTTCTGTGGTTTAGGTCCCTGGATTGTCACTGTTTTCAAATGTCAGTTAGGATGGGACTATTCATCTGAGTGGACTTTTGCCACAGGGCTATAATAAAGCCATTTGACTTTATAGCCACTTCATTTTAATAGTCATACTGATTTGGGATGACAGACAAACCATAATCCTGAAATTCTCTGCCTAGAAACACATAAGATTGTGTAATTTGAATTTTGAATATCATAATTTTTAATTAACAAGACTATCATAAGAAGCTAATTTAGCTATGTGGGAAGAGATATGTATACATCTATATATTACATATGTTTTATGTATAGATAATATATTATTTACACATATACGTATATATTTATATATTTGTATAGTATATATCTATATACATGTTTATGTATATATTTATATAAAATATATGTAATACATAAAATTTGTTGTAATATATAATATAATGTAATATATAAAATATATTCCATGTGTTTTATATGTATATATTCATACATA
>JANHMN010000006.1:23568401-23581180 GCA_030674055.1 Rhabdomys pumilio | reverse complement strand
ACTGCTGTTTAAGAGGAAATATGAAATCCAGAATCTAACTTTGGGACCCTTGTATTACAAAGTACTTACTGAAATGTGAACGGCTTAGCAAAGAATAGAAAGGACAGGACGATGGTCATTGCTTTTCGTCCCGTAGTCACTGCAGGGAAAAGAGTTAGATGCATCTTACTGTTGCAGTAGTATTGGGAAATCACCTGTTTACAAATATTTATAGCTCTAAGTCTGCCAGAATCACGAAGATGCCAGAAACAACACAACCAACCAACCAAATTCACACTGCTGCAGAGGTAAAGGTTTGGAGCCTGCACTGACCAATCAAATGTCTAAGCACAACTGCAGCAACTGCCCATCAGCTGCCACAGCACGCTGGAGCCATGATGAGAGGCTTTCAGTGTAAGAAACTATTGGGTAGAGCAAGGGTCATCTGAAGTAGAAGCGTCTAACTTCTTTGGCTAAGTTAGTTACGTCAAATGATGGCTTGCAGGAGCACACAGGTGAAAGGATGTCTTGCTAAAGCAAACACATGAAAAGACTGTTTTCCTAAAGCAGACATAGGTGAAAGGACATTTGATGAAAGAGTATAAATATGACCCCACAGACAGCAGGAGATAAGCACTGAACTTGGTTTGGTTTGCTCCACCTCGACATTCTTCGCTAACAAGACACATGTATTGGTTTGCCTTACATAGCGTTGTTGAGCTCAAACTGTAATAATGGTGCCATTGAGAGAAACTGGCCCAAGAACTGCTTGTGAGGTTCCTGTGGCAGCTTGCTGCTTCTGTAGCCTTGCCCCAGGCAGGTTGGTGAGCCTGATAGTTTCTTTAGGATTGAACTACAGCTGCCTGGTATTTACTTGCTGAAAGGACTGGTACGCAGCTGCTAAATCATATTTTGTGTTTGCTCCAGGACTGAACTGCTGCCCAAGAAGATTGAGCTTGACCCCAAAAAACTACGGCTGAACAGGTCCACTTCCCCCATATCCTAGTAACTTTTCTCTTCCACTACCTCTGCTGGGTGGTGGGCTACAGTTGAACCCTTATAAAAGTAGGTTGCGAAAAAAATCTATGCCTACAGTTATCTTTTAAAACAGTGAAAGGTGCATCAGTATCCGGGTACTCTGTTTCTGAAACAGGTCTTGCCTTGTCTTGCTCACTCTGCTCCAGCCTCCAACCCACTGAGATTCCAGGCATGCACTCCACTGTGCCTTCCAGTATTTAGGCATGGTGACCTCCGTGGATAGGACAGTAATTCTGACAGTCCTGATCATTACACATTTGTATTAACACTTCTTCCCACTCTGGGTATTACCCATCAACCTCTGCTGTAAGGCCTGAGACTGTCCAATGGAGCCACAGAGTTCTCCATGCTCTACGCTCACACTGCTGCTCTCTGTCCCAGGCCTTATGTCTCAGACTCCCACTTCTGGCACTTGACACATTCAATCGTGAGTGACTGAAGAGCTTGCTCTGGGAACACACATCAGGGCCTGACCATCAATGACTAGTTTAGGGCATCTATTTGAGCTGGGTACGTGTTTCTGTCTTTCCTACACTTTGGAGTGGTCATGTGACAGTCTGTGGCCAGGAATATGTGGATAGATGTGTTATTTTAAGCAGTGCAACATCCTAGAAAGTTTCCACACAGAGGACAGTATGTCTTGTAAATTCTCAGCCTCCATGCAGCAGCCCAGAAGGAGGCCATGATGGCACTGAGGACCATCCAAGGAAGCATGGTGAAGACAGCAGGCACGGAGTCAGGGCTTTGCCTGAGTCCTGACTCTAGCAGGCTATCACGTGAGCCACTTAACCTCTCCACACTCATGTTATCTGAGTTTATGGTGCTAGTTGGTTGGGACTCACCCAAAATGGTGTCTAGTACACAGGAAGGGCTCTGTGTTAGCTATTACTATTCCTTCCTCTGTCTTTTATTTGACAGTAAAACCTTTGCGCCGCTGTCATGGAAGCAGGTGTGCATTTACAGCTCTGAAAAACGATGCAGCAGTCACTGGCTCCCCTCACTCTGCTCCCCATTTCTCCAACTACATCAAAGGCAACCTTCAGTCCTCTACAGTGTGGACATGGACACACTCATCATGGCTGAAGAAAGACACCGATCTGGGGGTGGTGTCAGGAAACATCCAAGTGAAAGACTTGCAAACTGTAAAATGCACCCGCCATACTAAGTGTGAGAAAGATTGGAATTTCAGTGATCAATTAAAAGTATATGAAAGATGTATTTCCCTGAGGGGGTTTCATTCCATCGTAGTTTTAGAGCAATTGTTTTCTAACGTATTTAATGTTTGTCATGAAAATGTATACATATGACATAGAAATGAAGCCTGCAGGGCCAGGGATGCAGCTTCATGCAGAATGCGTGCCCAGCATGCTAAGGGCCGAGGGTGTTTCCTCAGTATTGCAGAAAGGAAAAAAAAAATGAAATCTTCCAAACAGGAAACTAAGACCAAAGCCATTTCCTTTAGAACTCCACACAAGCTACTGGAGCTTAAGATGGAGACAAGTACTATTTTTAGGGAAGAGGTCATGCTTTTCTGTTCACAAAACATCAGAAAAATGTTAACTTTTTACTTCATCGTAAACAATGTAAACATTTACTTCATAGTCTAAGCAAGTCTCCTACCTGTTACAGCCAGAAGAGCACCAAAGATTTTAATGAGGGCCAGAACAAAGGAGATTCCAAAGTATCCAGTGAGGGAAAACAGGAAGGCATAGCCGTAAGTCCGAACAGGGTTCTGCAAGGAGTAAAACGGCCTGCTAGAAACGTATAAAGCAAACCCTGGTATCACATGAAATCAAGCCACAGATTTTAATCAACCTCTTGAGCGGCACTAAGTCATTGCACAATGCAGTCAAGCAAACAATACTTAGTTTTTATTTAATGGGAAAATATTGATGAGATGAAAAATCCTTGATTGGTACATTATGAACTTCTTAAAAATTAACTTACAGGGTAGAGAATGAATAAAAAAATTAAATATCAATCATTTCTGAGGATCTGTAATGTTGTATTCAAAGAGTTACCAATTTATATCAACAGCAGCCATTTTTGAACTAGGCAAAAACAGGACAGAGAAAATTAAATGTAAGATGTTCATTTTTTAAAATGCGGTGAGTGCTTACCTTTGAACAAAATGCCACTGCCGGGCCCAGTCCACTAGTGCATGACAATCCCAACAGAATGTACACAAAACCGATGGAGTATGAATACAAAACCTGGGGGAGGCAGAAGCAGGATATGACTACCACACTGAAAGAGGAAATTGAGGTCTGAACACACAGAATAATTAATCTACTCAAGCCGTGCTACGAACAAAACGTTTCTAAAGCAACACTATTATCATTGCCCTATGGCTGAAGGGCACTATTTCTAGAAACACTGGCTCATTCTAGTGGCCCATGACCCAGTATCTAGATATATAGCATTGCATAACAAAAATCCATGGCCATATGAAACCTTCTAGATACATTTACATTTTATTTATTTCTGGATTAACTGCTAATTTTGAAGCAGATTTTATCATTCCAAAAAACATAAACACAACAAAATCCTTAAAGCCACTTACAAGATATGAAACATAACCCGAAGACTGGAGGGTGTAAAAGATAAGAGAATCCTCACTGTAACTTCCCCAGCCACTTTTCATGTCAGCTCCTTAGCCTTCTCACCAAGCGAGCAGCGTGTCAAACAGCTTCTGACAGAGAGCCAGCTACAGGTCAGCTACGCTACCTGGTATGTGCACTGCTCCCTGTCCTCTCACAACTAATACTTTTGACTTTTAAACGAAGACACCGAAGCTTGAGATTGGAGAGCTACAAGTATCTTCGGGAAGAAACCAAGGCTTCAGTTTAAAGCTTGTGGCCCTCTGAGTTCCCGGGTGTCCTGCCTGGTCTTAACCCTGAGACCATCTTTACCCCAGCCACGAAGTGTAGTGACAGTGATCATGAAAATGTCTACCAAAGCTCAGGTTCCTGATATTGGGATGTTACTAATGATGCCCCATGCTGTGCCCAGACAGCAAAAGGAAACATAGTTGCTTTAATGAAGCGTGTTCCATCTTAACAGCAAAGCAAGTGTGTAATTGCTGTCTGTCTGTCTGTCTGTCTCACACATGCACACACATAAACACACACTTTTCCTATATAAAAACAAAACCACAATATGTTTTATCCAAAGAATACTTTAAATCCAGTGGACATCTACAAGGAACAATTAGGAAGACTGGAGACACAGCTCAGGAATTAAGAATGTAGACTGCAAAGTCAGATTGTTAGTACTCATGCTGGGTGGCTCACACTCCAGCTCTGAGAGGATCTTGACCTCTGCTGGTACCTATGATCATGCACTAGTGTGCACACACACACACACACACACACACACACACACACACTTTCTCCCTCTAATATTATACAATTAAAAATAAAATACAAATATTTTTAAGACATTTGAATAAAAGGAAAGACCTTGGTCTTCCACTGAAAGAATTAAGTATACAGATGTCATGTCTTATCTTAGAATTAAATGTTCTTATCTAAATTATCTTAGAATTCAATGTTCCACCAGTCACAATCACAGTGGAATTTCTAGTTTATGGGAGGCTCAGAGTAAAAAGGGACAAAGGCAACTAGCCCTAATGACAGGGAATGAAGGAAGCTGCTTATGTGTCTGTGGGTGGAGGTACAAATCAATTTTGGAGAATTCAGTTCCGATCCTTGCATGAGGATCTGAGATTTTTTTTAAAAAGGCATCTAAAACAAGTGGTAAGGGTGGTGTGTTTAATAAACAGAACTGGGTTATAGCAGAATTTATTCACTAAAAATTGGAAATTACAAAACTATTAAGTATCATGGGTGAAAAATTTAAAATCTTGAGTTGGAGAAGGCTTTGACACAGCCAGAAACACACAGCCATATCAATAAGAATTATAAACCTCCACACTGAGTGTAGCACAAAGAGGAATACAAACAGAAGAAAAACAATGTCTGTCACAGAGGTTTTTCTTGAACAGATAAAAGATGACAGAAATTAATGAGAAAAGTATTGATCAGTTATACAATGAGCTCTCAGCAGTGACAGGCTTCCTTCTGACCTTACACATTGTTCTTAGCATTATGTTCAGGACAGGGGTAAAGGAGATTAAAATGCACGTTAAGTCTTTGGCACTGTAGCTATTTCATAAAACCAGCCGTGCACTTTACAGACTCGAGGGAAGTGCTGTGTGCTCACCATTTCAGAGTTGGAAGCATTGTGCAGTTTCATAGCTTTCTCCTGAACGTTCCCAATGACAGCGTCTGCACACAGTGCCAGTGAGATAAGCATCACACCTTCAAAGAATAAGAGAATGATCCTCTTTAGACATACTGACTGGAAGCAAGGTCCACCGGAAATTTAACTGGGCTAAAAAATCCAAAGCAGACTGTCACCCCCATTTGGCTGGAGTGCAGCCTATTCTGATCTATAGCTTGTTCTGGTAGGCATAGAGTGATGGTATTAACATAAAAAAAGACGGACACCAACAAACTCTTTACTGCTGCCATCAGGACCACACTTCAACATCACATCAAAGTTCTCCTTTTAGCAAGGATGGTGTGATGGAAGAACAAGTGTAGAAACTCTTGGATCTATTGGGATTGGGAGCCGCACAAGAGATTTGAGGGGGAAAACACAAACCCCAAATATTTAGAGGGAAAAACACATATACAAAATGTCCTTCTAAAACGTTCAGTTTAGAAGGAACACATGGGCCTTTGCCAAGGTCATTTCTGTAGCATAGCCCCTGCCTGGGACTCTACATGCTCTCCTCTGTAAATCACGCTCATATTCACTGTCTCCACATTTTCCAGGTAGCATCTGTTGACAAGTGCAGTTATAACTTAGGATCTGCCCTCGATTCCACAGCTGTCTTAGCTGCATCTAATGCAACAGTGACTTTATTAGCCTGCCAGTCAAACTGTCTTCAGTAACTGTTCACATAAGCGAGCATCCCCTTCATGTCCCTGAGGATAATAGGAACAATATTAAGTTAGCACACACTGAATAGTACCAAGTCTGGGTGATAGCACTCACTCATGTAGGTGTGCATGAGAACAGGCCTGGTTGCCCCTGAGCTTCACACACGAAGGAGAGGGAGTCATAGTTCTATCTGTGGGTTTCATGAGGCTCACAGGCTTAACATACAAGTCAGTGGTTCTCAACCTTCTTAAAGCTGCAACCCTTTAATACAGTTCCTCATGTTGTAGTGACCCCCCAACCATAAAATTATTTCACTGCTACTTCATAACTATAATTTTACTAGTTATGAATTGTAAAGCAAATATCTGACATGCAAGTTATCTGCTATGTGACTCCTGTGGAACGGTCGTTCAACCCCCAAAGGGTCCTAACCCATAGGCTATGAACCACTGCTCTAAACAGTGGGGACCACAGTGCCCACTAGGTTCTTTCATGAAGTATGCTGGGTTCTAATTCTCCCAAATGTACCCATGAACTCAGGAATGAGAAGCCCCCAGTGCCCAAGGTGTACCTTGGCTGTCTTGCCTGCCCCTGCTGCCCTCTCACTGCTCCATGTGTGTATTCTCAGCCCTCCAGCCTGAGGTGATGCCATATGAAGTCAAGACAAAAGCGACCAACCCTTGCTGTCTTTTACCCAAGAATAGGCCTGATTTGTTCTTCAGAGTTCCGATCTCTTTTGATCTGACTCTTCTTTCAAACAAAGACCACTTTTCTTAATTACTAAAGAGCACAGCAAAAGGGCTACTGAAAAGGAGTGAGTACATGGAATGAGTGAGTTAGTCGTAATCTCTTACAGGACTTTTGGAGAGACTGCTTTTCTGACTCTACTGACTTGGAACAGCACACCCAGCCACACCTAGACGTAATCATTCTATAGCCACTGTGTCGCTTTCAACACTTCATTGTGTTGTCTAGCCATGTGCAACCTTATGCACACACACACTGTTGAGTCAGGGGCACGAATGGGTCACCAAGAAGTAGGGAATATAGAACAAAACATAGGTTGATTACACTGTTTTTATTAAAGGTTACATGTAAACAGGATTAGGGTATAGCAGAACGAATACGTAGTTACGGATCACCTCGAGCACTGTTAGCCTGGTTAGGTTCAAACAGCACGAAAATGATCCCACTCCCTCCACCATCTCATCCTCTCTTCCCACCAGCTCTGCAGGAGGCAGTGTTCTCTCCATACTACAGAAGGAGAGTAAAGGGCCTGCAAGTCACCCTTCCTTGGTTCTATTTTTACTAAATTTAATTTCACTCATTGCAAATTTGTGCCTTCTCTAACTTTGTTTTTCAACCAGAAGAGCCAAGGGTGTCTGTTTTCAAGTAACCTCTTAATATGAAAGTCTGTGATGTAAAATAAAAATTTCCTGAAAATTCCTGACTGGTGGCCAAAGGTGTGACTGTGAGATTCTCTGAATAAGCAGGGAGGCTCTGATGAAAGCTGAGACACCAAGTCCTCTCAGGACTGCGGCTGTTAGAGGGCTGTCCTCAGGCCCAACTGGTTTTATTTAAACACATAGCCCAGGCTGATAACTAAGGCTAGGAAGACTGATACCTGTTCTGATTTTTGAGAACTGTGGATCTAATGTAACCAATATTTTTATTATACAAATTAGTTTATACCTCGTGCTTGCTGGTACTCCAATATTGCCTTTCTGCTTGGTCTCTTCTGTGTTTTCTTGTTTTTGTTTTTCTGATATAGAAACTTTAAATGCAATTTTTGTTAAGATAAATGATGCTATGACATTGTGTTCTTAGTAAAACTCTCTCAGTAAGTTCAGGAAAATACTGTATATACAATAAATGCCCCACATACCCATAATTTATCTGAATAATTATTAAAATAAAGACAGGATTCTAATGTTTAATTTTATCCCTGGACATATTATAATACTTATTTGGTTTTTAAAAAATTTAAATTTAATTGACAAAAGTTAGCATAGCACACACTGGAGGAAACTGTAAATCACACATGACAGTTCCAGTCATATCATCATTGTTACTTATCCACACTCCTGTGTGCAGGTACAGGTCAACACACATGTCAGCTCTCATGTCTTTGACAGCTATTGATGTAACCTGGAGCTTCCTGTCATATGACTCAATGTTACAGCTCTAGAGCTGTGATACTTTTACTTTAATTTGGAAAGTCTGAAAGCCTTGTTAGTGTGAGACTCACAGACACTCTCACATCATTTAGAATCCTCAAGAAACTACACATTCTTATTCAAAATAAAACGCAACTTAGGAAGGAGTACAAACCCATTCCTCACCTGTCAGATTAAAGTTTGGTGCGATTGTGCTGTCAGCGAGGGTAAACCAGATGAGGCCCAGGCTCATGCACACCGCAGCAGACACATCTGCAAGGTTGTACCGCTTTCCTATGTGAGACAAGAGAAGCTGGCCTCGTTATCCAAATATTTGCCCAGTCTATGCTCAGATCACAGTGCCTCACCAAGCAGAATACGGATATGCTGTTCATGCCTAATGCCTGAAACATAAAGAGCACTCAGATCAAGCCTACAACCATCCTAGGAGGTTTGAGAGTAAACCAGGCACCACATGCTCTTGTGAGACAGAAATGGGATCCTATTTGATTTATTGTGACAGGAAAACAAAACTCAAAACCACACATTTGCATCGACCTCTTACTTCAGAGTATGTGGCCTGAGAAAACACCTGAGGGGGATTTTTGTTGTGACATCATCAGGACACTCACACAGACTGAGATGGATGTGATGTCACTGGGTAAATTTATCTCAGGAGAACATTTTATAATCCCAGTCTACTGGTGACTAAAGTTTCCTTATATATTGCATGACTGCAATTTGTAAAAACTGAAAAAGGAATACTCCTCAATTTTAACTATTTATAGAAATGAGCATGTCTTTTATTTATTAAACGGCTACAGATTTTCTTGCAGTTTGCAAACTTAAGACTTCTGAGTTAAGAGCGTAACAGGCCTGACTATTTTAAGCACCATTTCAGCTTATAAATACCAGTGTGAAGACCGTTAGACAGGGGAGAATTCACTCATTTTTCTTCCCCTCCATTTAGAAAGTGACATGTACTCTAACTTCTGGTAAAGATTCTAAGGACATCTATGTGCCTAGTCAGAAGTTTTAGTAGAGACCGAGGTATTTTTCCCCATATGAACAAACCACTATCTGAAATGTCCAGGGAGGTGGCTGGACATTTACATTTTCATTGTAAAAGAGCAACTCTGGGAAGGCATCTTGATGCACACCGAGAGCAAGCTGCTTATGCCCTTCAGTGATGGAATAGCCTCAAGACAGGGCCAGGCAACAACCTGATCCAAAGCTTGCTGCTCTAACTGCCTCCTCTTTCTATCCAGCTTGACCCAGATGGGTTCTACGTCATCAGAGAGCTGGTGCAGTCAGGGAAGAAATGGATCTACACAGATGGACTCCACTATGCCAATACAGCATTGTGGAAATACATTAAATTCCAAGATAAAATAAAACATAATACTGGCTATTCTCTCTTATATCCAAGTTATGAGCCTCAAATCAATATTTAGAGAAATATCAATGTTTTTATGACACCTTATTTTTACCAGATACTGTCACTGTTGTGGACATTTAACCGTTTTTCCTAATGCCAGATGCCACAACACAGTTGTGTGCTTCAAACAGTATAAAATGTATCATTACTGTACCTTGAATAAAAACTCCTCCTAGCATAACAGGAATCAGTTTGCAGCACTTGAAGATGACTTGGGTTGGGTAATTCAGGTAGCCCAAGGAAGTGTTTGATAAGCCCATAGTACCCACAGTTAGAAAAGCTATTATCATGTAGGTTTTTCCTGGTATTCTGGAAGAGACAATTTTTAAAACCTTCATTGTGGGACCCAGTTTCGTAGTACTTTAAAGATGATGGCTTACAATGTGCTTCCCTGATTTCTGGTTAATGTTTCTGGAAGCATACGTTTAAAAAGTCATTCTTTTCAAGTTGTAACACTGCTTATTTGTACATTATATTGCTAAAAATCACAATATACTTTTACTGAATGGCATCAATGAAGAATCTCAACCATGTGTTATAATAGTAAGATACTTACTGAGATTCTAACTCATATAGAAATGCTGATCAAAGATTTGTTTTTTAAAGGAGCTCTAGGTATAGATAAAACTATCTTAATCTAATTAATTAAAAAAAGGAGATGACTTAAAAAGAATAGGCCTCTACAATGGCAAAAGGCCCCAATCACTAGTGTTGTACACTAACTTCTACTGCTGTTTCCTAACCTTTCCATCCAGCATTAGGAAAAATCTGACCACCAGAGAAGTCAAAGAACTTCTCAAGAGCAAGCTCCTGGGCTTGACAACTCTATGCCTGAGGTTGCTACAGTAGACGACAAATCACTTTTCTATTTTCCATATTACAACAACCAGCTTCAGGTGAAGTTTCTGATGCTGTTTTTGTAACCTCTAATTATTTTTAACATTGGCTCTACCAGGGTTTCCTGAAGGAGAGTCTGAATTTGGTATCTTTAGAACTTTGAGCCACATATGGGCATATAGGCACATGTTCACTCTGAATACTTATTAATAGTTTAAAGTAATAATCTGGCATACTGGTGTGATGGACATAAAAAGAATTATTCATGTAATTTGATTATGCTGTGATATAACCTCATTTAGGCATTTACATTGGCATTTAAATCAGACACAAAGTCATACTTCCTCCATTTTTATTTTCTTCCTCCTTTATTTGAGACTAGTTCTCTAGCCCAGGTTGGCCTCAAATTCCTTATGTAACAGGAAAACCTTAAGCTTCTTCTGATGGACTTCCTATGTTCTGGGATTACAGGTATATGCCCTGAAGCCTGGCATATGTGGTGTCAGTGATTGAACCCAGAGCTTTAAGCACGCCAGGCAAAGACTCCACCAACGGAGCTATAACCAAACTCTATACATCTTTTATATGGGTAGATATACACTAAAATATCTTATTAAAAAATTCAATTGAAACATATTATTTACCCTTTCAACTTTGACGGTTTTTCTACTTAAGCACTACTGCAGGAGTAAACATTTAAAATCCAGTGCAAAGAACTGACCCACCATAGGGTAACCTTCAGTTACTACAACTGTATTTCCTCAGTGTCCCTGGAGTCTGGCCAGTCACTGGCCTAATCAGCAAAGGAGGAAACATCACTCTCCCAGCTAAGGATAAAAACCAGAAAAAAACCCCATCAATTTCCTCAAAGATAAACTGAACAATGGTGGTCAGAAAGAAAACTACCAATCAATAAACTTATGGGGAAAGGTTACAACAGCAGAATACAGGTAGAAAGGGGTCGTTCTAAGGCTTAGGCAGAAGCTCTAACCCCCAGACGAACTTGCTACATGACCTTACAAAAATGCCAGCCCTGCTCCAGGTCCTGTTTCCTCATGGGTGATGAGGAAAGGCAATGGCTAAAAAGTCGTTATTTGGAGAGCAATAGCAGCACCACGTTTCCAACAAGGAAGCTGTGATGTTACTCCCAAACACTCCAGCAAGCCCAGAGCTCAGAGCCTCCCCAGGCCTTGACAGAGCTGAAGAAAGGCAGTGGCCAAACCCACCATCTTTACATTTTAAATCCTATTCTCATGCTAATGTATCATTCATTACCTTACAGACCCAGGGAGAGAAAACAACTAGGCAGAGTGTAGGTCAATGGCTAAAGAGAGTAACATTGAGGAATTTCAGGAAGCAAGTACATTAAAGATAAGGAGCCCTGTGGCTGAATGAGACTTACTTGTAAAGCATCTCTAAATATGTCAAGACAACATGCCTCATAAAAACACAGCTTCAGTTCACAATGGTATTGGCTTTAAGTCTAGAAATGTATTCCTCAAAATCTTTCTATGTTTAAGTAAGTGCAAGTTATCTTATTTTCAAACATTTTATGGTCACATGGCTAGAAAGTGGAGATAAACCTAGCCCACACTGTATCTTATCAGATCAGCCTTACAGGGAGGCACTTCTCACCAGGATGGCAGATACAGGGCTGCGCTTCCTTTTCAAACCCAGCAGACAGGAGCTGTCTTTCCAAGAGTTAATGGATCATTAGCCCCGCAGCACTAGTAGTTTTGGGAATTGCATTTACTTCCTTTCTAGTCCATACGCATTTTATCTTGGAGTTTTAGAGCATGAAAGCAATACAGATATTCTCGAACTTGAGTACTAACTACAGCTGCTGTAACAATTTAACAGCAATACAATTTGGGAATAAAATCTATAAAGAAATTTGTTAGATTCTTCCAGTAAGAACTTTGAATAAACAGACTTAAATATTTAAAATTAAATAGTCATCTAAGTATACACTTCAAAACTCATGGAGAAAATTAAAAACCCGTGATGTTTTTTAAGGCACTAAACATTTATAGAAAAGACTGAATGTCAGTATTGTCTTTACTATCTTTTAACTGTCCCACAGAAACATGAATATGTACATCCTAGACGCGATGAAAAGATAAACACACTTCACTTACTCCCAGATTGCATGCCCCCATTCCTAATCACCTTCTGCTTATGGTCACAGTATTACTGTATTTTGTTTTATATGCCATTAAAGATAAACCAAAGTATTTTTTGCAAATCTATATGGTTACTTATTGAGAAGATTTTCAAGTAAGAGTTCTGGATTTAACAAAAGCAATGTGTGTCTTCAGTATTTAGGAATACAGATTTCCAAACCAAGACAAGAAGGTGGCAAACAGACTTGTAGGGAGAAG
>JANHMN010000006.1:23527243-23568391 GCA_030674055.1 Rhabdomys pumilio | reverse complement strand
ATATTAACTTCACACTTCAAAAACTATTAGAAAACTTAATACTGGCTTTTCACTTAACCACTGTGATGCTGGTACACTTTCAATCTTTCACTAAGCATACACCTTTTTTGGTTGAGTTATGAAAAATCTGCATCTGAGCACTGTGTTTGAGGGAGTTTGCTCAATCATGAATTGACTTGAGCTCTATTGTGACATTGCACTTAAAACTCTTTTCCGATGCAAAAAAGAAATAGACTTATTATTTTAAGTAAGTAGTTTATAGTGATAAGGATTCATGATCAGATGTTAGCAGAAAACAGAGTTCATGCACATTCAGCAAGCTGACTTTTTTCTCCTAGATTCAACTGATGAGAGTAATGTTAACTCCCCACCACCTACCTTCTCCTTTTGTCCTGAGTGAGCTGGAGCTCTATTAGGCCAAACAGGGAGTAAAATGCAAACTGCACTAAGGTAAGGTACCAGCCATAAGGCTTAAAGCCTTCCACTGAAAAGATCAGCTCCTGTTGAAGACAATGAGTCTGTTAGGTCTGAGGCAGAGAGGACTCCAGTCAATTGTTATAAGCACATCTTAAAAGAAACTAAGCCATACTCCCAATTCCACTCTACCCCCACTCCCACCAAATCACAAGGCTTCGTAAAATAACACAGGCATAAAAATCAACAGAGAAGTAACTAAAATGTAACATTTTCTTATGCTTCTCCATCAAAATTTTTTTAAATAAAAATAAAATTTTTAAAAATAAATAAATAAAACAAAATTAAAGGTGCCCCAAACAAAACTGGGTCAATTCAAGAAACCACACTAAAAGCTAGGCATCTACAAGCTGCTTTTGTATAGGAATATGGTTCAAATTTCAGCATTTTCAAAATTATGTCTCAGATTTTATAAAAATCTTCCTTGTATAGATGTTTAATTTCCCCAAATAATATGTATCCATTTCCTTCCTTCCTCCCTTCCTTCCTGTTTCTTTCCTTCCTTCCCTTTCCTTTTCTGAGACAAGGTCTCATGTACACAGGCTAACCTCAAACTCACTACTTAACCTAGAATGGCCCTGAACTTCTGAACTTCCTGCCTCTGTGTTCACAGCACTAATATTCAAAGTGCATACCATCCTGTTTATGAAAGGTTGAGAAATGAACTTAGGGCTTAGTGCACACCAGGCAAACACTCTACGAAAAGAGCTAAATTCCCAGCACTAAATACAATACTATATTATGAAGAAACATGTATGTTAGTTACTAATATTATGAAGAAACATGTATGTTAGTTACTAATTGGCCATTTTAGCAAATCAATAAGCAGACATTAACCAATGACTAACTCATTGTCTTTTTAAAAATCAACATGTGTGTGTGTGTGTGTGTGTGTGTGTGTGTGAGAGAGAGAGAGAGAGAGAGAGAGAGAGAGAGAGAGACAGAGACAGAGACAGAGACAGAGAGAGAGATAGCTTAGAGGTCAAAGGTGCCTGCTGCACCTGCAGCGGCCCAGGTGCACCTCCTAGCATCTATGCAGCTCACATCCTCCTTGCATTCCAATTCCAGAACACACAAGGCCCTTCTCTGGCTTCCCTGGGCAACAGACACAAATGTGGTACACTTAACATATATGCAAGTAAAACACTTAGACACATAAAAAGTAAGTGAATACATTTTTAAAGATATGAACACACAGCTACAATTATGTATGTTTCCTTAAATATTCACAAGTTTACTTTCATAATTTTAATTTTGTAAGATTTCTTTCCACCTTAAGATATTTAATTTGCAGATTCTGATCTTTACTCTTAGCAGCCCCTTTAGGAGGCTATTATTATTCTGTAAAAATCTCAAGCTAAGAGCCAAGTCACCCAGTAGCCTGTAAATAAAAATACCATGGTGAAAATAAGTACTCAAAACCAACGTGGACATTAAGTGCTAAAATAACTAACAGTTTTATTGACAAATGACTGCTTTTTACCTGTAAGTATCCATAAATTAGGTAAAATACAAAAACTCCAGCAACACATATGAGAAACTGTGTGAGCTTGTTAAACTTGCTGAGGTTCACGCCCAGCACCACAACGTCCTCTACTGACTTGATGTGCGGTGACATTGTCTGGGTTTTGGAGGGCACGGTGATGGAGACATACTTCCTGGAGCTGTTGAACTTGAGGTCCATTGTGTTTGCTTTGCCACATTCAAGGCCTGCCACCTTGTCTCTGCTCTTTTCCACTGTTGGGTCCTGTTTTTCCTCTGCTGGCTGGGCCTAGGGAAGGGAAGAGCAGTTACGGTAAACTACTTTGTCTCTGAAGTACCAGACTCAAATAATAATCCAAAATATACTTTAAAATTTATAGATTTAAATTTACTTTCTGGGTATCAGTGTTACCAACCACACCGCAGCTCCCAAAGAAGCAAATACAAGACTCCATCCCCTATACTCATGCAACATTGGATAGGATCATATTCATCTCCATAGCAACCAAAACTAGGGCTACACATGCTAGTATGCATATATCATCTAGTATATATCTAATTCTAATAAAATGTAACATAGTTTCAAATTATAGCCAACCTTGTAAGAGAGTAAAGAGTGATGTTTAAGGGCTGACATACAGTCTATTTGCTACTGAAGCTTTAAAAATGAAGTGTGAGATTCAGGTGTGAGATTAAGCAACAACATTCCTTAGGCTGAAAGAAAAAAGAAATGTACATAGTCCAGGCTGGTGAGGAAGTGACAGTCCTCCTGCCTTAGTATCTTGAACACTATGGTTAAAAGCATGAGCCACCATCATGACTAAGAAGTCTTACACCCTACGGAGGAAAGTATTCTACTTTAACACCTTTGGAATGTAAAAGCCAGAAACTTGTCATTTTGTCAGGAAAAAAAAAACGTGAAGGCACCACTGATGACTGTCAAGTTTCTCTCTACATTTACATAAATGGAAAATAAAGAATTTGATGCAAACATAAAGGGAAGTGCAGAATCCTAGAGCACACACAGGAAGGAAGGACTATCTTCCTAGATAGTCTCACTGTTGGCATTTCAGGGAGTGCAAATCTGAGGGCAGGGGACTTCACTTAAAAACAATATAAAAGAAACTGTCATGTGATAGTTTGAAGTGATAAGAACTAGAGTCACCTCTTGGTGATTGTTATGGGGCAAGGTTCTGTGTACAATCAAACTAGTAATACATAAACACCAAACATTTATTCTGTGGGACACATGCCCTGTGTCTAAACTTTATAAGTACTTTTATTAAGTGTTTTGGTTTCTTCTTTATTCTGTCTTCCCTTGCTGTGTTTCAATCATTTGTATCTCCATAAAACTTTTTTTATGATATATTGTAGGACATCCATGAAACAGAATTTTCATGATAAGCCACATTTTAAATTACCCACCTCCCATTGTCCTCTGTGTTTCAATACTGAGGAAAAAACTCTTCTGGCCTTCTTTCTATATGCACCTCAACAAACCACAGGGCACTACTTAAATAAACGTAGGTTCTGAGCTTCTCTTCCCCAATGCTTTTCAATAAAGGGTCTAAAGTGCTCATCTACTCTTGATACTGCAGATTTCCAAATGCCCTCCTGTTCATAATGTCCCTTCTGCTTGATGTCTTCTTTCTTTGGGTCAGATTTAAGTTCAGTGTTGACAAGCCCCCTCCCGCCCCGCCCCCTTGCCCTGTGACACCCTTCATTAATCTCGCTGGTTGGAAGAAGACACAGGCAAGAGCAAACCTTACTAGTTGCTGCACCCTGGTATCTGACAAGTATTTCTTATCCATAACAGGGGACAAATAAACCGGCACACCTCTGACAGTCACTCTCAAACTCCAGCTCACAGTACCCTTCACTTGGACACGGTTTTGAAAAGACTACGATGTTGGCAAACTTGATTAGCAAGACTGAGAATCCACAGTAGATAACAACAGGGAGAATGCAGATAATGATGCTACAGGTAGGCAAGCATGCATACACAGAGCGAGTCTCATAAAATCCCTTCCCTACTTTTACTGACATCAAAATATTTATCCAGAAGGTACTTTGCCGAGTTTGTTCCCTTCTGAGATGTTTATAGTTAAATAAAATGCCAAGTATATAGCACCAACTTAACTATAACTAACAGTATAAGAAAGTACCCCATGATTTGGAACGTTGAGATCTGAGCTATGGGACCACCTGAGGAGTCTTGGGCAAAGTAATCTCTCTGAGATTCAGGTTCTGTATCTCTACTGGGCAAAGCAAAATGAAGTGATTAAAGAATCTTTGCGGAATCTATGAGATAAATATAAAAGTGCACAGCACACAGTATGACAGCCCAGGCATGTTAGCTTCTATTATTCAGCTTTTCAGAAACATTGCTCAAGTAGTCTAGTGTGCTTAAGTTGACTCACCCTCCTGACATGAAGTAGGAAACAAGGATCTGGATTTCCCACCTAGCCTGCCCTACAAATGTCTCTTCCATCACCCACTATTACAAAAAAGATTCTCTTGTGCTCTATTAAACATGTGACCAACATTAGTCCACTGCATTCTCCCCCACCGCTTCAACACTCCTCCACACTTCCTGGCAGCCTTATGAGCTGCGGCTTTAGGCTGCATGCATAGGTAAACACCTTCAGCACTACCCTTCTTCAAACGTGTCCAACACAATAATCAGCTCTCCTGAATTCCCTACCAAACACTTGTGATGGACAAGGAAATAGATTTACTGTCTCTGCGAACATGATGTCTCAGTACCACAAAATCTGCCCTGTTAAAGCCTGGCGTTCAGCATGCAGCTTTACACTGCTCACCAGTAGATCACTGGTCAGAAAGCATGATCGAGGAAGGCCTCTGCTACTCTCAAACTCTGATCTCCGATGCTTACAATCTTAAACTTCTGTTTCTATTACCAATAATTGCTATTGTTATCTTAAGAATCAGAGTCAGGACTGGAGAGATGGCTGGGTGGTTAAGAATGTTTATTGCTCTTGCAGAGGACCCAAGTTTGGTTCCCAGCAGCTGTGTTAGGAGGTTTGCGACTAACTCTGGCTTCAGCTTCTCTTCAGATCCCTCTCATGCATATATCCACAAGTACATTCATGTACATGCACCTGCACACATGCTACAAAAAAAAAAAAATCTTAAAACAAACAAACAGAGACAAAGCCCTTATGGTACGGGGGAAAAGCCTAAACCACATAGAGACTTTAACACCAGCCTGGGCTACAGAGATTTTGTCTCAAAACAAACAAACAAAAGCTCAAGAACAGGATTAAAAGTTTTCAAACCAAATAGTCAATATCTTGCTTTGCTTTAGAAATTCACAATAACCTCTGAAACTAAATCAGAAAGAAATCATGAAAGTGGCTCACTGTCTCAGGTCTCTTCTTAAACTCAACAGACATTCAGCACATTGAAGGTAGACAACAGCTAAAATGGAATTACACAGAGTGCTTAGGATAAGCACATACTATACACACACTCTCACACGATCAGAAAAGGTGATGTGGCTTTACAATGACACACTGAAATAAAAGCTTATTTCTTTAAACAAGTCTGTGTGTATATGCCACACATCACAAGTAGAGGTCAAAAGACAACTCCCGGGAACTGGTTCTCATTTCACTTAGTTGGTTCTGGGGACCAGGCTTGGCCTCAAGTGCTCCTACCTGTTGTGCCATCTCCCTGGTCTCACCTTAGCTCTTAACCCAGTCTTTTTCTAACGTGAAAGTGGGAAGCTTTCTATTACAGAGCTGCAATGGGAAGAAAACTTATCATGTGCACAGCCTGGAAAAGTCCCGGCTCCACTGGTAATGTGCAACACTCTAGTAACAACCGTGTCTTCACAACTGGGTTCCAGGTATGGGATAAGATCACAGAGCAGGAAAAACAAGATTGTGATTTCTTCTGTACCTTATCACACAAAGGGTGAGAGACTGGTGACTTCTGAAACCCCTTTCCCCTCAAGGGCTAACATTAGGATTTAAAGTAGACTTTAAGCAAAAGTAATGCTATCTAAAATATTTTTCAAATGTTGTCAGCATCTTTCCCCTCCAAGTCTCAAACTATTTCAACTCACTTGTAAGAGAAACGTTTACCTAAAATTCGGGACTCTGATAAATCTACTGTCGAAGTAGTGCAGATGTAATTCATTAAAATACACAAATAAAAAGCAAAACAAACAACTCGTGAGAGCAAATTAACAAAATCTTTCAGTGTTTTTTTTCCGGAAGAAGAGAAAAGGAAGGAGAAAAGATGGAAGGCAGACAGAAAGATAGACAAGGTAGGAAGGAAGAAAGAAAGGGGGAGAGAATTCAGCTGCAAAGCCCGAAAAACCGAAAGAGAGTAAGGGAGGAAAGAAGGAAGGAAGGGAGAGAGAGGGAGGGAGGGAGGAAGAAAGAAAAAAGAAAGAAAGAAGAAAGAGAATTCAGCTGCAAAGCCGAAAGTACATACAGAGATTTCAGCGACATAAACTTAATAGCCCTGCAAGAACAGTCAATTCGCTGCAAGGCAAATAGACACCGGGTAACGGAGAGACCGGACACAGACCCGGAAGTGGCTCTGAGCTGCAAAAACGGTCAAGGGAATCCGAGAGACCAAGTCTCTGAGCAGAGAGCAGGCTAGAGGAGGAGTCCGGGCGGAGGTTCTCAGGCCAGGAGGGGAGGATGCTCTTCCCGGAAGCGCGCGCTCCTGCTACCCCTCACAGGTCCGCGCGCCCCCGACCACCCCGACGGCGGCGTCCACCTTCTCGGTCGACACGGTGTGGGCTCCCACCCGAGTACTGCCTGACGACGCCTGGCCCCGCGACAAGGCTCCCTCCCAGCTCCGCCGCTGTCACCTCCTCCGCCTCCAGTCCAGCTCCCGCGACGGCCACCTCGGCCGCCACCTCCCCGGAAGGTCTTCACACGCCGGACCCCGCGCGCCACTTCCGCCTAGGCGTCTTTGTGCGCGTGCGCCGGCGTGTGGCCCCGCCCCTTCGCCCGCCCTCTGCTGTTTGTACCTCTGGCGCCTGCCCCTTGGTGTTCCGAAGCTGAGTCTTGTCCATATCGTGGAATCTACGATCCAGTTGACTTCATAGCCGCGATCGGGAGCTGAGGCGTATGAAGGAGGCCAAGTTTAGAATGTTCGAACCGGATCTAAGCAGCCTGAGGTTCCCTTTCCCCAGCCTCCGTCTTTTGATTCAAAAGAATGAAGTTGCTTCTCAACTCCTTTGCTGTCCCAGTTCTCCGGACTCATTCCTGCCCTTCTGGCCAAGGTGGACTGAAGAAACAGGGAGTCTACGTCACATGCCCTTACAGTGACGATGATTTGTAATTGGCCAGAAATTAACCAGGGCTATGTGGACGGGCCACTCACTGCTTGGAACGTAACCCCCTAGCTTGGAGTCTGACAAGTATTATAAAATCTATGATATTTGATCTTCAAATATCATAAACTAACCTACATTAAGAGCTACACCTACAGTTATTGTGATACAATGAAGAAAATGCCAAATGGGTTTAGCGATAAGGGTTATTACGATTACCATAACAGGAACAGTATTCGAGAGTCTACTTTGGTAGGAAGAGAGGTTGAATAGTGCCAACAGAAACGTTATGATCCAGTCAGGTGCATGTAAGTTTTAAAATGTCACAAGAATTACGCAGGAAGGGAAGCATGTGTACCTTGGGAGTGAAGCTCATAAGTGGTGAGGGGACACTGGACACAGATGCTGAGTTGCTACTGATATTGAAGACTCAAAAGTGCAGTCCTAGTGATGAAAGGCATGCTGGCCATAGTATGTCTCACATAGATGTCCCCGAGGACTGTAGAATCCTTCAGAGAATGAGTGATATTCATGTGCTTAACAACAGACAAGGTCTTCTCTGATCTGTGCTGACTGTTGATGCTATGAAGGGACAGGTGGAAGCTCTTGATCTACCACTTAGGGCCCAAGGTAGGAAATTAGAGACTAGTTGCACATATAAGGAAATTTGAGATTTCATTACTGGGCAGACTTGGGAAATGTTCAGGTGTTCTCTTCTCCTAGTGAGGTATCATTTTTTTTTTTCAGCCAACCTGCATAGATCTTGTCTGCTGGACCTGGGATCCGAGGACCTGAAAGAGAATGGGGCAGACTATGGTGTAATGCTGCAGACAATCAGTCCAGTTTCAGTGTACAAAAAGCACATGAGTATAACTAAAGAAAGCAATAATCCAAGTAAGATTTGTTTGAGTTCAGAAAAAAACATGATCAGAGAAACATGTAAATAAATGCCAGTGAGCACATACTAAGTATTAACGGATCAGCCCTTTCCCAGAACTTTCTCAGGACAGAGCAGTTGAAACACAATTGCCTGGCATATACTATAGATTATATCTGAGAAAGCATGAAAGTGAGGCAGAAGGCCATATCCAGATTCTCGGTACACTGACCAGATTGGGTTTTATAGCTATGATCTGCAGGTTGCCGTGGGTTGTTTGGTCCTCTGCAGTGCTTAGGTAAGCCATGATGTGCATTGCTGGGCTCCAGTAAATCTATCCAAGTAGCTCCAATAGCAGCTGCTACGAAATAAGTGAGGTTTTATGAGAATGCAAGTTGTTTATGTGATTACTGAGCTGGCAGATGCCCCACTAGTCAAGTAGAACAAGATCAGTTGGCTCCTTCCTGAAAATAACTGGAGTATGCAGCTATGATCCAGCCCTGCAGGAATTGTGACTGACATAAAGGGCTGCAGCTTACCTTGCTTCTCTGTAGTTTCAACATGCTAATTAGCTAGAGAGGAGGCAAGAACTATATGCCTAAGGAAGATGTATAGGTGAAGTAGGGTGGATGAGAAAACCTGGAGTTTGTAGTTTGTAGTCTGCCAGTATTGTGGACATCTGATTTGGAGCATGCTTGCAACATTTTCTTACTTTGCTTTATCTCAACCAATGATTTGAGACTGAAGTGTGCAGGCAGCAGAAGGTAGATAAGGGAAAGACCAATAGGAAGAAAGGCATTCCAGATCTCATTATGGAGGTCGTTGCCCTTTGAAGTGGGTGCAGTTTTATCAGGACTGGAATCTCAAATGGATTTCCTGTAAAGATCGGTAGTTTGCCTTAAAGGAAATTGCTAGCTCTCTTGAAATGAAGTTGCTCTGTTCACAGCTCCTTTGCCTGTGCTCCAAAATAATAGACATACACACTTATCTGACAGATTGCCACTGACCACAGAAAGCATTCATGGTAAATAGATGACACAATGGAGCATATGGCTTGAGGGATACACTGGCTCTGCCATACATTAACACCTGGAGGTCATTGGTCTTGGCAAGCATCCTCTTCGAGCACCAGCAATGTTCCTTCACCAGCAACAATGACCTCAGCAGGATGGGGATGCTGTTGTCTGAGATACTTACAGAACCAGAAGCATGTTCTCTCCGGTAGCTAGAATAGTCACAGTTGGAGACCGAAAACTTAGAAAAGGAATGGCCCTTCTCTTTGTGAGTTCCAGTGACTCAGTAACAGAATTTGTGTTGCCCTTCTCTAGATTGGAAGCTCTGGTTTCTGCAGAAGAACAGTTCTACCAGGGAAACAAACAAATCAGGCTTCCCACAAGCACCTAGCCTGGATAGGTTAGAGATCTCCAGACCCTCCAACTCCCACGCATACTTTGCTCCCTATGAGCATCCTTCTTGGACAAGCCCCTGCTGCATATTCTGCTGAGCCCTTTCTCATCCCCGCTGATCAGGTTAGAGTTCTTCATCCTTCTCCTGCACAAGTCCAGTGCCCTCCACCCTCCCCACACAAACAGGTTAAAAGACTGCGGTCCTTCCTCCTCCTGTGCAAATTTCTGTCACTCAGCACTTGCCCTGACTGGATAGGTTGAAGTTTCCCAGACCTCTTCCCAACTGCCTCTCAATATACTAAGCCTGGACAAGCAGATTGGAGGTTTCTGGGTATCCAGATCCAACCAAAATTTCCCCCACCCCAGTTGGAGAAGCTAGCAAACACCTCCTCTCCTTTCCCCAGTGCACATCCCTAACACAGTGTGCACTCCCCAACTGAGCAAGTGAAGAGACAAGACCCATCCATACCAATCATACGTGCACCACACTCTTCTAACACCCTGGCTCATAGAGGGAACATGAGTCCAGCCCCCACAAACATTCCTACAACACTTTATGGCCCACACTCCCTGAGGTTAGAAGATGCACAGCACCAATGCAGTTACTGCAGTGATTGTGTTTTATGAATTCATAGACCTTGTCTCCCGAGTAAGCAGGCTCCCCAGAAATGCTTAGTCAAGCCAAGACGAGCAGAGCAGAGGAAATGCCAAGAACCTTAACAAATGCTCACTCATTGAAAGTGTATGTGTGTGTGTGTGTTATATATATATATATGTATGTATATATAACATAAGTATATATATGTATATATATACATACATATATATGTATGCATATATATATACATATATATACTTATGCATGTACGTGTGTATGTATGTATATGTGTGTTTATGTGTATATGTATGTGTGTTTATATATATATATGAGTATGTATGTATATGTGTGTTTATGTGTATATGTATGTGTGTTTATGTATATATATGAGTATGTATGTATATGTGTGTTTATGTGTATGTATATATATGTTTATGTGTATGTATATGCAATATGTGAATGTTTGTTTATGCATATGTATATGTGTTTATGTGTATCTATTTGTATGTGTGTATATGTTTATGTATCTATTTGTATGTGTATGTATGCGTATGTGTGTTTATGTATATGTATGTATATATGTGTATGTCTGTTTGTCTCTCCACATGGTGATTACTTTGATATGCTTTAGGTCTTAGTGACAACACGAGCCAGTGTTCATGTTAGAAATTCTATGGGTGATGTGTATTCATTAGGCATTTAGGTTCTGTGATCCTGGCTAAAAATGTTATTCCACATGTCTTCTTAACATAACATCAATCTGTTGGATTCCTCTAGATAAAGGGAATGCTGTTAGGACCAACATAGCTTGGAGTAAACAGGAATGGCAGCATCGGGTGTGTTCCACGTCACTCCACTGTAACGAAGGAGATGGTGTTCTTCTGACCCTTGCTTTCGTGCGTGGACTTACATGCAGCAGTTACTGGGGCGATCATTAGAGCAGGTCTATCATCATTGCTGAAATGACCAATGCTTTCATTTGTAGTTTTGCATTTTCATGAAATCTCTAGTCAGGACATAATGTATGGTGTTATTCTGGATGAAGTTTGCAAAGGAAGAAAAATTTAAAGACAAAATTAAATGCAGACAAACAGGTTTATTTTACTTCTTCTGTATCTGTGCATGTGTAGTTATGTGTCTAGGTTTGTCTCTCATGGAAGAGAACAATTCAGGACTGAATTCAACTAGATCATTTCATCTCCTTATGGCCATTGAATAAGCTGTAAATTACTCTAAAGGCCAAAGAGGGTACCACAGCCATGCTTTATTCACTGATGAGATTTTAAATTCAGTTTATAGTTTATTACCTTCTTAGTTTACTTTGCTATTTATAATTGTAAAATTACATTAGAAAATACAGTCACATAATTAAAAATTAAGTTACCAAAGCATAAGTGGTAAAACTTTAGTCACACACTTAATCCTTTTAGTTTTCCCATCCTGTGGCAGCTGATGGACTTAGAGCTTCCCGCAATAGCACATGCATGAGAAATGCCCACCAGGGTTTTTACTTTTTTAAAGACTTAATATGGTCATACAATATGTGACTTTTTGCATCTTTATTTTACCTCAAGTTATGTTTTTTTTTTTTTTTTGAGATTGTTTTTAGGTTATAGGTGAAAAAACCGTTTAGATTGTACAGATGTAGTAAGTTCTTTTTTTTTTATAAAATCTTTAAAAATTTTTTTAAATCGATTCTTTGTGAGATTCATTTCATGCACTCCAGTCTCATGCATCTCCCCATCTCTTC
Organism: Rhabdomys pumilio; assembly: GCA_030674055.1. Taxonomy (NCBI): domain Eukaryota; kingdom Metazoa; phylum Chordata; class Mammalia; order Rodentia; family Muridae; genus Rhabdomys; species Rhabdomys pumilio. The sequence goes on along the minus strand of JANHMN010000006.1, from coordinate 23,556,487 downwards.
ATATCTGCCCTCTGCCCTTACAATCTCTCTCCTAAAAGAAAATGGAAAACAAACAAACAAAAAAAAAACAAAAAACAAAACAAAATAAAACAAAAACAAAATAAAGAAGACAAAGCAAAGCACAGAAAACATCTTCTCTTGGAAGCTACAGTGTGTCCCACACTTACCTCTTTATCCACGTTTTTATTTGCAAATGTTCGTGAGTCATTGGTCTGGGTTGAGGCCTCTGGCTTCTGCTGCATTATCCATATTGGATCTTCACTGGGACGTCCCCCTGTGTCTTGGAGATCCTGCAGGTTTGACCAGCATGTCTGGCCCTTTCACATGCTCCAACAGTTCATAGATGATGTAGATTTTGGGGTAACCAACTCAAAGCCCTAGCTCTGGGTCTGCATGGTAGCTAAGTTGGTCAGCCTGCTGGCTCTCTGGTTATCCCCACCAGCAGAATGGCCTTTCTGGCACTGCCCTGCTAGCTCACCCAATGCTGTCACCAGTAGGGGACAGAATCAACTCTCCAGAGGCTCACCTGCACTCTCATGCCTCCAGGACCTGCTCCACTGTGCTGCCCAATTGAGGCATGAGGCCACTCTTTCAAGCGCTGCAGTCAGTGAGGAGCTAGGCCAGCTCTCCAGTGCTCACACCTTCTGAGCCAGCTTACCTCTACCCGCCATCAACCCAGGGCCGATTCTACTCTGCTGCCCAGATGAGGAGGTACATGGACTGCTCTCTAAAGTGCCGTAGCCAGTGAGGTGTGGGGACAAATCTATATGGTCTTTAGACATCTACACGGTCCCAGGAGGCTGCCCAGACCAGAGACATATACATAATCTCTACTGGTCAAATTGAGCCACAGACATCAACTCTGACCTCTTCCCCTGCATGCATGACCATGGACCCAGGCATGGCCCTCAGTAGCACAGGCTGGGACTTTACCATGGCCTCATATAGCAAGGCTGGCTATTCCTCTCCAGCCTTGAGTCTTCTGTTCCCTCTCCATAATGCTCAAACAGTTCTGCTTTTCTTTCTCTCTTATCTATCCACCATATACTTACATATTGTAGTGACTTCCACTGTGGGTGGACCTCACAGCTGTCAGGCCTCTGGGTGACCTGCTCTGACTTTGCCTCTAGGTATCTACAGGCCGTCCATGTATGTGACAGTGTAAGGGTCCATGATTCGTGGAAGAATGATACCTAGACTTAAATAGTATGCAAAAGCAAAGAGTGTTTTATTCTGTAGAAGTCCAGCATGCTGGAGTCTACCATCTACCAAGATAGAGGCGCCCCAGTGAACTCACAGGCCCAATTTAAAACATGTTAGGGGAATTCTGGGGAGGGGTAGGTGACTTTTTTCTTAATCTGTTGGCTCTATCTCTAGGACATTCTAGAACCATTGTTGAGGTGTGGGAGGCTGGAAACTGTTCCTGGGGAAGTCCAGAAACTGTTGCTGAGGAAGTCTGAAAATTGTTGCTGAAGAAGTCTGGACACTGTTGCTGACCCATTGCCACCGCCTCAGGCCAGGTGGCAGGGCAGCTTCTGATGGCAGAGAAGTTTCTGGCTGGCTACCTGAGGCCTGGGTTTTTTTCAGTAACTGACTTGCCTGGATTTGCCCAGTTCTTGGAAACAGAGATTTAGGCCTTGTCTCCTGAACTGCCAATTTGAAGCCTGTCATGGAGTCAGCCTGTCTCATTGGCAGGTGGGTCTCTGGGCATTTTTCCCTGCCTGCTCAGAATGTCATGGTGATGGATGGGTCTCTGGATGTCATCTTTATCCCTTGTGTTGTGTGGTGGCAGGCGGGCCTTTGTGTGTCCTCTGCCTGCCCGTTCTGCATGGCAAATAAGTTCAATACACACACACACAAACACATTTGTATACTATTGTTTACATCTGTATACTATTTAGAGCTGTCCTTACATTTATATTTTTATAAATATTTATTTATATTTATATTTTTATAAATATTTATTTTATATATATTTTGGTCTAAATGGTCATTATGCATTTAATTGGGACATTCAGTTTTATCAACTGTTCCTTTGAAACAGGTGATGGAGAAAGTACCAAAGGACACATGTGTCCAGCCACTGTACTGTATTGTCCTCAAATAATTAAGAGAGTATGTTTATGTAGCCACGGAGGTAGGGCTACAACTAAACTGAGATATGAAATTGTTCTTCTGGGTGTACGGTAGCTTTCCAAAGTGAAATGGGCTGTGTTACGATGTCATAGCCAAGTGTGAGTGGAAATCTCTAGGATGCTACTGTACATGGGGCCCTGGTCTGTGGATCCCAATTGGAGATCCCCTCAGGGTTCCTGACCTTAAGATGCTCTTGTCCAGACCACTGCTCTTTGTACAACCATGGCAATCCATTGAGGTCTCTTGACAGCTACAAGTCTCGTTGGTGCTCCGTTCCCAATAGACAAGAATACTTCCATGGGCCCACAGCAGCTCATGACTGTGGCCAGTGTGAGTGGTTATAGATATTTTATGTGGCAGTACCAAACGGGTCTTTTGTTACAGCAACAGAAAGTAGGCTAATACATTTTCCTACATGGTCATTATATTTATCAATGGTAGGAGGAAGGACGTCATCAATAACATTTATCCTCTTGAGTTTTCATTCATTTTCTTCAGTTATGATCTTCAATTTTATTCCAAGTTCTGCAGTCCTACAAATTTGGAATCGTCTCTTATGCTTTGTCATGGCTTCTTTCTCTGTTTGATACAAATACATAAGTACTTGATTCAAACAGCTTGCCTTTTGTTCATTGTATGTAGTACATAAAATTTGTGTGGCTCACCAGAGGATGAACAGACAATAAAGCTTTGACCTGCCCCGTCCTTGTCAATTTCCTGTGCTTTTAGACCTTACATTAGCATGCTGCTGATGCTAAAATTGACAAGGCAGTGTGATACACCATTGTTGGTTCAAATCTACAGTTTACATTAGAGGAATGCACTTGGTGCTGTGCATTATGGGTCTGAAGAAATGTACAGTGATGCAAACTCACCAAGAGAGTATTATGCTGAATAACCCCCTTGCCCTAAGTGCCCTCTCTCCTCCTCCTCCTCAAACCTTCTTTGCCTGTGAGCTCAGGGCAGTAAATGAATTTTTATAATCTAGACCGTTTTTCACTTTTTTTTTTTTTTTTTTTTTTAAAGATGTTCATGTCATTAGAATCACGCATTCTATAGCTTGGTTTGATTATTTGTTTTTTGTCTTCTTAGAAATGCGCATTTAAGCTTTCCAGTACTTTGTGACTTGTTCTTTGGATCAAGCATAAAAGCTCACACATGCTTACAAACACTCTATCACTAAGCATCTCTCAGCCTTCGCCCTTATTTTTGCTTTGAGACAAGGCTTCACTAAATTGCCCAGGCTGGTCTTGAACTCGTCTATATGAGGCTGAACTTAAACTTGTGGTTAATACACCTGCCTCAACACCCTGAGCAGCTGGGGTTACAATTCCATGCTGCTAGGCCTGTGCCTTATTAGTTTTTACAATTGTATAATATTCTAGTGCACATTTGTACTCTAGTTTGTCTATTCACCCACAAAGAACACTTCTACTATTTTTTAAGGAATAATTTTCTCTTAATTTTAAAAGGTCGATTCAATGCATGAGTGGAAATTAAATGTTAGTTGGTTTCCTTCCATAAGAGTTTTAAATGTGCTTCATAATGAAGAATTTAGTCAAAGCCTCTTAAGCTCCAAGTCTGGTACCTATATTGAAGGAAACTGAGGCATTTAGATCTTAAGGTAAATACAGTTTTTATAATCACAAAATTAAACATTTTTTTCTAAAATTTTCTGCATAACCAAGTTCTCTTAAGCCATAAGTAGAAATACAACTTCTCCTTTGAATTTTAATTTTCTTTCTATTATACCTCACTCAAACATTTAGTTGTTTTAAACAAACATTTTGTTCAGGTGTCTGTTTTGTAGCAGTTTCCTCCCAGGATGAAACCTTTCATCTTGGATGGAAGCTTTTTAAAGATATGGCCATGGAAAGGAAAGTGAAACATCAGGGTGTTTATGACAGGTAGTTTACAAGGAGGTGAAACAACAGGGTTTTCTAGGGGAAGGTGCTCCCTCCATCCCTCAGGGGAATTTTAAGACAGGAAATAAACAACAAAATAGCTTCCGGAAGTCCACAAAACTAACCAGATTCATTAAGACCATTCCCCCTCAAGAGTATATAAACAGTTAAGACCATTCTGATTTGAGCGAGGCAGCCAAGAAAAAGCAGAGACTCAGTGAACTGTCTAGAAGGGAAGACTAGCTGTGCTTCCTGGAAGAGGCCAGACCAACCGAGTTGACTAGAGAGCTCACTCTCCAACCTGCTGAGCTGGATACTTTTCAACTTGTTGAGTTGTTTACAAGCTGTGCAGTGTGCTCCAGGTTCCCAGATTTTGTGAGTTGTCACCCATGTTGGGGTAGACTTTGGTGATGCAGTTGTGTTTGAGTCATTTCTGCCCCACTGAGTAACCTCTCATCTACATTCCTGTAAATAACCCAAATAAATCTCATTAGCTCTCCAAACTGGATTGTAGTGGCTTCTGTACTTTCATCTGTTGTGGGCTCCCTCTCTGGGGTGACTAGACCTGTGTGTGTGTGTGTGTGTTGTGTTATGTTTCCCCAGGAAAAGTTGCATAGAGTTGCAGATCAGTGATTGTCAACCTTCCTAATGTTTCGATCTTTTAATACAGTTCCTCATGTTGTGGTGACCCTCCAACCGTAAAATTATTTTTGTTGCTCCTTCATAACTGTAATTCTGCTCTGTTATAAGTTGTAATTACATACCTGATATACAGGATATCTAGTGTGTGATCCATGTGAAAAGCTCACCAACTTCCTCAAGAGGTCACGACCCGCAGATTGAGAACTGTTGGTCTTGGGGTGTAAAAGTATTTCTAGTCCAGCCATTCTCTGGATCTGAAATTTTTTTCTCTTATATTGCAGGCAAGTTGGTTATAGCTTACTTATCTTTTAACATTTTGAATGACAGGATGATCGCTCTGGGAAGTGACCTGGCTACTTTTTCAGATCGCTCTAGTCATTACAAAGCTCCATCTTTTATTCAGCTAAGCTCTGTTTTCCCATAATTTTTACTCATCTGCTCTAATTCAGTCACATGAATTATAAAGTACAAACTTAATCTTTTCCCTCACAGTAGCCCCTTAAATATTTTAAAGAGAACTGTAATGTCACTTTGCACATTAAGCTTATTAACTACCTTATCATCTTCGACATTTTCCTCTGAGTGGCTTTGCTTTGTAGCTCTTTAAAAACATTTTGTGAATGTGTACCTTACACCTTTCTCCATTTGTTCTCTCGTTCATTCACAAACCTCTCTCCCTCCCCCTCCCTCCTCCTCTCCTCTTCCTCCTCCTCTTTCTTCTTCTTCTCTTTCTCTTTCTCTCTCTGTGTGAGTGTGCACGGGCGTGCCTGTTCTCTACAAGACAAAGGATTTTGGATGTTATCATAGATGAGCCACAGTGAGTCCTCCATTTGAAATATACAAGGGAAATAAATGACATCAGTTGGTGGGGGAAAGTGGTATTCAGGTACAGTGAGCTGGAGAATGTTCTCTAGGCAGACACATGCATGTGTGGAGGCATTTGGAGACAGAAAGGTTAGTGAACTCTAGGAAATAAAAGGTCACAGTGACTAAAAAGCAGTAGGAAAGGGCACCTGTGACTTAACATGTCTCCAAACTCCCACCTAAATGGTGGACTAATTTTTAAGTCTGGTTGAGACTTAGTGATTCCTCTGAGTGCATAGAATGGGGTGGAAGTGAGGCTCTGTGACTTAGGAGGTTAGGTCCTAAAGAAGACAGCTCAGCCTTACTTCCTTCACAATCAGAAGGCCATTCAGAGAAGCCACCTGCCATGGTGTGAGGTCTCCTATCAGCTGGGATGGATGCTATGGTCAGGAACTGAGAGCTTTGCCAACAACAGATACCAGACTATGAACTGAGATATACTAAATTTCTGGTTTAAGTCCCTGTGTTTGAGGTAATTTGTTATGCAAATATATTAAGGGGAGGTGATTAGAAGACATTTAACTCCAATAATGTAAGAACAAATTACAAATTTCTAAACCCAGTGTGGACTTTGTTGTAGCACATGATAACTGGCTCAGTCTGTGAAGTGCTTTTTATGCAAGCAAGAGGACCTAAGTCTGACATCAGAACTCACACAAAAATACTGGCCTGGTATATACATACTTACAGTACCATTGCTGCGGGGAAGAGACATGAGAATTTCCGAGATGCTATGACATGAAATGTCTTGCCCCCAAGCAGTTGCTGCCAGGTGAAATAGACAGAGGAGATGCTGGAGAGATATGTCAATCAATGGGCTGGAGAGGTTTGGTGTGTGTGTGTGTGTGTGTGTGTGTGTGTGTGTGCGCGCGCACGCGCACATTTACAGGGAGAAAAAGACCAGGAGTCATGTGTGGAAGTCAAGAGTTCCAATTTGTATCTGTTCAATCTGAGAGGTCTGAAAGACTTCTAAATTGGCACACCATAGGTATTAGGTTGACGTTCATGTATGGACTGAGAAGAGACAAGAATGGAAGTAAGCACAGACTGGGGTGTAGCTCAGCTTATAGAATGCTTGCCTTGCATTCCTAAAGGTTCCATCTTGTATGCATGGTGCATGCCTAAATCCCAGAACTCATAGATCTTTAGCTATACAAAGAGCTTGCAGCCAGCCTGGTATATATAAAGTTCTTTCTTTATTTGTTGTTGTTAGTATGTAGGATCAGCAGAAGATGGGTTTTGAATTTATTTAATTGATGACTTGACCGTGGGAGTAGATGGTAACAACAGAGGGAAGTCAACAGCAGGATCTAAACAGTTCAGTCAGTGACAGCTGGGGAGGGGAGGGCAAGGAACAAGAAGGAAAACCAGGCAGGGTCGAGGGTAAGCGGAAGCAGCTAGCTAGGGAGCAGTTGTCTAGGAAGCAGCAGGTGGGTGGGTAATTGTGTCCTGTTTGCCAAAGGTTGAACAAAATGAAGACATAAAAGTGACCTTTGGATTTAGCACAGCCGTTTCTGAGAGTTGGCATGGAAGAGCAGGTTCCTCGGGGTATTGGGGGAGAAATGGAGCCAGCTAGTGAGAACAACTCAGGACAGTTTGCCTGAAGGAGAGAGCAGGGCTGAATGGAGAGGAACGATTGAGGATTGAGGAGAAGGCAGTTAAGGTATGAGTGCTGAGGAGATGAGTGGGCTAATGGCAATGCTCCCACACAGAAAAGAATGACGGATTATGTAGACGAGTGAAGGACAACTGAGACGGTTAAAATTCCCCCTGCCCCCCAATGCACAAGCATCATTTTATGTGCAGTTTTAAGATGAGTGTTTAGTATAGAAATATATTCATCAGAAAGTTGTTCAAGTTGGTATTAAATGGATCTGTTCATTAACAGTGTGTGTATGGGGGGGGCGTGTGTGTGTGTGTGTGTATGTGTGTGTGTGTGTGTGTGTGTGTGTGTGTGTGTACAGGTGCATGCATGTCACAGCCCTCCTGTTGCAGTCATAGGGCAACCTCAGGTGTTAGTCCTTATCCCTCCCCTCTTTTGAGACAACATCTGGGAGATTCCATGGAGCCTCCCATCTCCCTGAGCTCTAGGAAGACTGTCCTGCAGTACCACATGAACTCCTCCAGCTTTGCTTTTCTTCTTTTGCGTTTTTCCCACTTTTAATTTGTATTTTTAGCACTTAAAACATTTTTAACTTTAAATACCTCTTGATCATAGTCCTTCTCTCCCCCAAGTCCTTCCAAATCCTCTCCTCCTCCCTACCCACTGAACTTCAAGTTCTTTCCCCAAAACAAAAAACCAACGCAACAATAACAAACCCGAACCAAAAATAATAAATAATACCACACCCCAAAAGAACAAAAATTAAAATAAAAGCACCAAAGTGTAACCAAATAAAAGCGCATGCGTGTGCGCGCGCGCACACACACACACACACACACACACACACACACACACACACACACACATACAAAATCAAAAGCAATAAAACACAAAGCGAAAACAAAAAGCAAAACCTCTGGAGGTAATTATATGTTGAACATGAGGCCTGCCTTGGAGTGGTTGATATACTCAGTGTCACTCTATTGGAGAAAACTGATTCTTCCCTCTCCCAGCAAGTATAAATGTCAGTTCAGTTGCTAACTTTTACCCTAGTGGCTAGGCATTTACTCATTTGTTCGTTCATTTTTTAAGAAGTATAACAAAGTAATAGACAATAAGATAAAACAAAAGCTACCACATCAGGTTGGGCAATATGAACTAACAGAAGAGTAATTGCTCAAGAGAAGGCACAAGAATCAGAAGTTCACTTGTTCACACACCCAGGAATCCCATAAAACCATTAGACTAGAAGCCATAATATAGGTGCAGAAGACCCGGTGCAAACACATGCCAGGCCTGTGCTTCTTACTTTAGTCTCTGTGAGTTCTTGTGAGTGTTGTTTAAGTTGATTGAGAGTGGCTTGTTTTCTTGTTGTCACCATCCTCTCTGGCTCTTACACTCATTCTGCTTCTTCTACGGGGTTTCCTGAGCTCTGAGAGGAGGACATTGATGGAGACATTCCATTTAGGTCTGAGTGTTCCAAGGTCTCTCATTCTCTACATGTCTGGCTGTGGATGGGTATAGACTAAGGGACTAGAGGGACAGATGGATCTCATTAGGAAAGGGAAATGGAAAGGATAGTTATGGATGGATGGATGGATGGATGGATGATGGATGGATGGATGGATGGATGGATGGAGAAGCGGCTGGAATAGGATGATCAAGTGAGAGAGAGGAGGGAGAAAGGGTTGTGGGAGGATATGGTGAGAGACAGCTAAAATTGGAGGGCATTTGAGGGGAAGCGTGTAAGCTTAATGCAGTAGGAACTTCCTAAAATACATACATATATGAAGGCAATCAAAACAAAATCACCAAATAATGAGGAAGTCAGAGTCCCAACTGGACATCTCTTGTAACTAAACAAAGCTTCCAGTGCCAGGGTTTGGTTGCATCTAGTTGAATTGTTGGGCAAAGGGGTTCCATGGAAATTCCTAAGCAAACCAATTGTTGCCAAGACTATAGGTTGCTCTCCACAAACTGACAGCAAGGCCTCTATTGCTCAAGACGACACCTAGACAACTCACTGACAACGGAGATGTTGAACTGGTGCCTAGATAAAGTCTTCACCCATACATTCCAGGGTCTCTGGTATAGGAAGGTACTCTGCACAGTAAATGTGACACCAAACCACTCACAATCCCTTTATCTACAAGGTATTGTCTTTGGATTTTATTGCTGTAAAGAGACACCATGACCAAGGCAACATTTATAAAGGAAAATGTTTAACTGGGGCTGGCTTACAGTTTCAGAGTTTTAGTCTATTATCATCATAGTGAGAAGCATGGCAGTGTGCAGGCAGACATAGTGCTGGAGGAGATAAGAGTTCTATATCTTGATCCGCAGGCAGGAGAAAGAGATATTGTGCCCCACAATGGGTATAGCTTGGGCACATATGACCTCAAAGCCCACCTCTACAGTGACACACTTCCTCCAACAAGACCACACCTACCCCAACAAGGCCACACCTCCTAACAATGCCATTCCCTATGGGTAAGCATTCAACCACATGAGTCTTTTGGGGTCATTCCTATTCAAACCACTGCAGGTGTCCTGCCTTCAAGAGATGCTAGGCACAATGGTGACTTGTGGGAATAACCAATAATTTGATTTAAGGCCCACTCCACTAGATGGAACGCATACCCAACAGTGCTTGGGTGACCAAGAACCCGAGCCTAGATAGATAACCCATGGGAATGAAGGCAAAACAAAGTACTACAATTCTCAAAACAAAACATGACTCCTAAGGACATTATCCTGTACTCACTGTCAGTGCCTTGCTCAGTTATCATCCAAGAAGCTTTCTCTTGTAGCACATGGGAACAAATCCAGGGATCCAAACTCAGGTCCTCACACTTCTGTAGCAAACACATTATCCAAAGAACGATTCTCAGGCCCTGTAGTAACTATTGCTTGGTGAGGAAACTCTGCAGAATGCCTAAGCACCCACACTCCTACAGATATATTTGAGGGTAGAATTCAAATTAGCTCTGTGGCTTGAGGAACTCGCTGTGCCGCAGCTCCCTAGTTAATAAGTAGCACATTCTTTCTTTATAGGAGCTTCATCTAAGGCAACTGCCTTCATCTGCATAACTTGGTCACATCAGAGGCTGGTGTGTGGTAGATGATTTGTCCCCTAAGAACCTATCTCCTAGTAGATGCTGGGTTTGGTTTTCTTAAATAAATTAGGCTAAAGGTGCTGCCTTCAGAAAAATACCGTTGACTTAAACTTTATTCTGATTTTTACATTCTCTCTGGACTGTAGTGAATAAGACTTTTAAACAAGTGCCATGCTGAGGTCTAACCTCAAGAGAGAAAATGAAAGACCTGAACATTAGTAGAGAAAGCATTTGAAATTGACTGGTTTCTGCCTGCTGGAAACTCTTGTTCTGAAATAAAACATATTAAAATACGGTTGTCAAACAACCATCAAGGACGTGTAGGGGGGTGCGGTCCAGCTGCTAAATGGAGCCATGCAGAGTGAGGTGGAGGGCAGATGAGACTGGTGTACATCTTCTGAGTGTTTGCTCCGGACAAAGACTAGATCTGCAGGAGCCTGCGGAAACGGTGTCTGCAGGAGGTAGTGCTCTGTGAGCATACAACACAGAGCTAGAAAAAGTCAAATCTCATCCTCACATGCATCCCAATTACAGATGAAACAAGTGATGGGGGTTACGACAGGTAGAGGGCAGAGATCCATTCCTTGACAGCGCCCAGACATCAGGGGCACGCCTCGCTCCGGTGTGTGTGGTGCTCTGGCAAGGTCTGTGTTATGGAGTGATTTTTCCTTTACTGCTATTTCCAGATCATCCCCTTTCTTTCACACACAAGGTTAATTCACTTCTTGATCATATTATTTCCTCGCCGCTCTTTGACAATATAAAAATTCTGAGTGGACAGCTCAATCCCTCTTCCATCTCAGATTTGATTGTTATGGTATTGCCTGGCGTCCCTCAGAGGCCTCGAGCAGCCTTTGCCGCTCTTTATGACACTTAAATGGCTCGGCTACAATTTCTCCATCTATTCACGAAACGCTGTTAATAACTCATTTCCAAAGAGGCCCTTCTTTATGTCCTGGCATTAAGGAATTTTTATTAGGTGCCAGGGTAGGTGATACACAGCCCCAGTAACCAAAGAGTTAATTAATCTGTTGAAATTTATTACCTTTTATACTGCACTCAGTGTGACAGTCCCTAAGAGAAACAGACACTGTATTTACAGCCTGGGCTGAAATATTCAGTAATATAGTCTGCATACTGACCTCCTCCATCAGCGCTGCCTTCTGCTGGAACATCCATTAATCACAGAAGACGAATTTGTGTAATCCATCTCCTTTCTTATTCGGAGATTCCAATAAATATTGAAATAATAATTTATTGATTACCTTGCAATATAAATGTGTGGTAAAAAGCACCCCAGACATTTGCATGGTAATGCATTTTTGGAAGTTCTGCACTTTCTGTGGGAATGCAAGGACGGGGCAGGAAGGAATGGGATGGGTTTCTCCCAGCGTGAAACAGATTTCTCACTGTGTGGCAAGAGATCAGGAAACGACCACAAGCAGCATCTTCTGGGAGGCATGTTCGCCGCTGTTAAGAGTTAGCGACTCTTTATCTCCATAATATTTTAGAACACTATCAAGTTTTTTGTGCTATAATTTTACTAGCAAAGCCATTCTGACCTGAACTTAGTGCCAGCAGAGATGATGAAGATATTTGTGTGTCTTCTGTGAACACCAGTGACACCCGCTGGGATCACATTGTATACTCTTTGGAGTGGGCTGTCGGTCCAAATGGAAATTCACTCACAAATTTTCCTGAGTTCTTATTACTCATGAGGGTGTTAGTTTCAGCATCTTTCTAGGATCCTTCTATATAGTATTTGCATCAAATCTGAGTTGATTCAAAATATGGGAGCTGGGGGTGGTCGTATAAAGACTCACAGAGCTCTGAGACACGCCTGCCTGTCCTATACTCTTATTGATAAAGATTCCAAAGTCTAGATGTGTTTGTAGCTGGATATTTTCAGCATGCTTCTTCAGGGCTGGGTCAGAGTAAGCTGAATGACAGGGATCTCTGAGTCTGCACTTCTTTATCTATGTGCCACTGTCCCCAAGCACTGTACTCTGTGGCTTGACACCCACTCAGCTCTTCCAGTCCAATTCAATCACCCAGAGTTAATGTAACCCATTTCTGGTCTCCATCATAATTTATCTCAGTTTTGCGCGGCACTTTATGGCCAGGATAACTCATGGAACAGATGAATTCTAATGTGTGGGGTTGGCTTTCTTGTGCTTTCCTGATAAGGTTAACCAGACAGGGAGATGTAATAGCTTGGGAGACCTAGCTTTGATATACGACAGCTGATCACCCCAGAATGATAACGAAAATGCAGAAGGAAAAGGCTTCTGATGTCCCAAGTTGAGAAATAAAAGAAAACACACACACATACACTTTTGTTAGAGGATAATGATATTATAGTTCTGACAGTTAAACAGCGCAGCTGCATATTTTAAAAAGAAGACAAACTAATTTGAAAATTTTGTAAAAAATATGTTAATTAAAAAGTCAACAGGACTAATGGAAAAATGTAATTTTACGTGCTCTAAAAGTGTTTAAGATATGGGTTTCAAAAGAAATGTTTTCTTCAATATTTCAGCCATGAGTGGCAGCAAGGAGTTCGTGTCTTTCTTCCCTGACACTTCATTTTGACAAATATTCAAGTCAGTGTCTAAGAAGAGAAGACATAATTAGGTGACCCGGACATCACTCTGCTCTGTCTCTACCTCCTTAGGTACGTAGCTTATTCTTTGAAGATGGACAAAGCACAGTTTTTGTTTCTTTTGATTTTTTTCCCGGATTTGGGTGATTTTAGCTGTGGACACAGGGAATTGTGGGGTCACGGTAGACAGCCTGTGCTTCTTGCTCAGGAGGTTTTGCTGAGATGGTGTGTGAGCACGTGCGTGCTGTCACTGCGCCGAACATTAATGGCTGCTCCTTTCTCTGCCCATATAAAGTTATGTTCTTTTATGTTCTTTCTCAAGTTCTCCCTGGTGTTTGGCTAATTGGACTATTCACTTAAAGTATACTATGTCTTATTACTTTATCTTTCGTGATATTTTACATTTCAGAAGGTCTGATTCAAATTCCTCTTTCACAGTGGCATAATTTCACAGTGGCATAATCTTGGGAATCCATTAAGTTTGGCCTTTAAAACACTGCTTTGTTTTTTTCCCCACACAGCAGTGAAAAGCTGTGGCATTTTCCAACACCCGTGTTGCCTCTTTCTCTCTTTATAGTAATGTGGCTTTCTCTTCCTTTGATTTACATCAGTGCAACAGTATTTACTTCCTAAGAAGTCATTATCTGCAAAGTTTTATACTAGGTACTGAATATATGAAGTCAAGGGTATGTGTTTATCTCTCAAAGCTGTTCAAAAGTCAAAGCCTGTGACTTTAGACAGAAATCTGATAAACAATGGGCTGGCAAGATGGCTCAGCAGGTAAAGGAGCTAGCAAACGAGCCTGAGGAGCAGGGTTCAATTCCTGGAACTCATATGGTGATATGGTGGGAAGAAGGAACCCACTTCTGAAAATTGTTCTCTGATGTTTGCACGCACACACGCACACACGCACGCACGCACGTACGCACACAGGCATGTACGCACGAGCACATGCACATGCATATACTTGCACACAATGCACACACTTGTACAGGCACACAACTCTATCTCTCTCACACACAGTAAATAAATGTAAAACCACAAACAAATGGTTTTAAATTATCTTTTCAGCTATTTCACACTGAGCTCTTAATCTGGGAAACTGGAACCCAGGAAGTTTGGAAGTTAGTCACTTATTGAGAATCCATTCCATGGGAAGTATTTCTATTAATACTTGAGAAGGACAATATTCTTCCCACAATATACTCAGGGATTCTTGTTTCCTGGAAACCCTTCAGATACCAAGAGCCACAGCAATACTGAGCCATTATCTGTCAGGAATCCAAATCTGTGGCTCTTGGTGCCGGGGAGGGAGATAACATTGTCATAGAAGTGTAATGGCTCAGGATGGCTGTGTGAAAGCATTGGAGTTTTCATGCAAACACACTCTGACTTTCTTATTCAGAATGCCTTTTCTGTTCCTGACCCCTGCCATTTGTTTATTTTGTTTTAAACTGTGGAATTAATTTTGTATGTAAAAGAACTCATGAAAATTCATGACGCATGTAGAAAGTAATAACTTAAAAAAAAAAACCTCTATAAATGTACTACCTGGGCTAACATTACGTATTGCTTTGGACTAATTCCTGATAGAACAGTCTTGGGTTTAATAATTCCCTGTAACACTCTCTTCTTCTCAAGTGATAATGGGATTATGGCTTGATGACCTCTTTTTCTTGGTTTTCTTAATTACATGTGCAAATAACATATGAATTAGCTTTACTTGTTGCTATATTTTTTCCCTAGAACTTATTTTGTTCAATGTTATGTTTTGGATATTCATTTATGTAAGAAGACAATTTATTTTCACTGCTTTGTAATATGTTCTATTAAACCAACATAGTTCATTATCTTTTCCAGTATAGTACAACAGTGTTGCATTCATTCCAGAATGTTCAATTTAGAGCAATGCTCCTGTTGCAGGGTATTTAATCACACTGAAAACCCCAAGATTGTTAACTGGAAAAAAAATCTGTTTCTTGTTGCAGTATGGCTCAGCCCTAGCCGAGCTCACATCTTAAATCCAAGAGCTTTCTGTTTATTGGTTTGTTGTAAACAGGTTGCTGTGTGGCTCAGCCCTAATACACACACACACACACACACACACACACACACACAGAGAGAGAGAGAGAGAGAGAGAGAGAGCTTTCTATAAACAGGATTAAATAAAGTCAATGACAGGTGAAGAGGTGGCACAAGCAACCAGTTGACAGGGAGTTAACATAAGTAGAAAGAAGGGACATTGTATTGAATGGTACTTAAGACAGCCTGGAGAAGGAGAAAAGGGTTTTCCCCTCTGGGACATCAGTGGAGTAGGGAGGTCAGCTGAGTGCTTTCTCTGACTCTCTGAGGTAGCATGCTTTGATCACTACATCTTGCTCCTGAGTCTTCATTAGTCAAATCAAACGTTTGGGTCTTTTTTTTTTAATTAAAACAAAACAAAAAATCAGGCTGCTACCACCATGCTCATGCACATATTCCAATACTCACTGCAGGAGTTTCCTTAACTGTACACTTCGGTAGAAACCATGAGTCACAGAGTAAACCCATGAGTCTTTAAATATTTCAGCTAGTTTTATCATTGCTGATACGATAAGTACTTACTTGACTCATCTCCATACTCATAGCACACCATTGTAAAATATTCCCCATTCTGCTCTTTCTATTTTGCTTCCTGAGTCTACTTATAATTTAGACTTTACGCTTCGTTTCAGAGTCTACTTAAGAATTTCAATATATAGACTTTTTTTTCTAAGATGTTAAACCTATGAACTCAAGACCCTCGCCAACATAGTGCTTACTTGTGGAGGCTGGGAGGTGTTTTTCCAAATAAATCATGACATCAACTTGTGACTTGAAAGAGGCTGGGCTGGAGAGATGACTCAGCCATTAAAGGCTAGGCTCACAACCAAAAATGTAAGAGAGAGTCAAGGCTAGACCTTCCCTTTAAGGATTCATTACATGGAATGCAGATTCTTACCTCCACAACTCTAAGAGAAAAAACTCCGGTTGTGTTTAGCTCCATGGCTGTGATGCTGTCTGGTATCACCTGCTGGATGACACAGTCATGTCTTATCACTACAGTGGATTGGAAAACAGTTTATGGATTGGGCATTGATATTCACAAGTAAGCTTGCCTAACATTTTCATGATTTTTTTTGTGTGTCTCTCCAATGTCATCGATGCTGTATTAGACAATAAAATAAATTAGAGGGTGGCATCAAATTGCTCATAATTTTATTACACATTCAGTTCAAGAGTTGCCCAAATTATCTCCATTAACAAAAAGATTTATGTGTCTGTGTGTCTGTCTGTGTGAAAGGGGAGGGGAGGGTGCCTGTGGAGGCCGGGAAGGCTGTCTGAGGCCTTGGAGCTATTGTTAGCCATCTGATTTGGGGTGCTGGGAACTAACCTTGAGTCTTCAGGAAAATCAGCAAGCCACTTTGTAGCCATTGAACAGTCACTTTAGCCCCAAGTTTTGTTCAGGTTTTAATGATTACCATCTAAAACTCTGTCCTTTACCGTCACTGTTCTTGCCAATGGTTTGATAACCAGCTTTTTTGTGAAGAACTCGCTTTTCATGGTTCATCTGCTCTGTATGAACCGTGCTTGTTCTTTGCATCATGGACGGTCTCCCTTCTACATTCTAACATCTCATTTGGGGCTCATTTTCATGCTGTAGTATTTCATTCCAGAACTGCTTCTTACTTGTTATTATTTTAATAATGATATTACATATCTTTTCCAATCGTAATATATGTGTTGGTTCTAAACCTTATCTTTATTGGCTGGTTAGGTGGTTCAGAGCATTAACAGCATGGACCGCACTTATGGAGGACCGGATTTCAAGCTCCAGCACCCACATCAGGTGACTCACAAAAACCAGCTTGCAGCTTCAGCTGCAGAGGGATGTGATGCCTTCTTCTGGATTCCACAAGCAACTGTATTCATGTCCACACTCCCACCAGAGACTTAAAAAAAATTTAATTTTCTTTTGAGTTGACTCATTGGTTTCTTTGGGTGTTTTAAGCTTCACCAATGTGTATTGTTTCTTTCGTTAGCTTTACCCTATGTATTGGGGTAATTTCATTTTTATCAAAACATTTTCTATGTGGTTTAACTTTTTAACAGTTTTTGGTGAGCAAGTGCAGCCTGACATGCGTTTCTCAGCCATGGAGTCTTCTTCAGACTCTAGGTGGTTTCATCTACTCACTCACTGGTGTTCAGTTGTACAATGCATTTAAAATCTCTTGTGATGGTTACAGTTTACAAAATTTTAACTTTATATGCTTGGAGTATGTGCTATTTGGCTTCATTCAGACGCAGATTTGCTATAGCTTTCTGATGAACTGAGATCCCTTCTGATTTTTAAGCGACCTCTGTCTCTATGGTGTATTTAGCACCAAGAAGGCTTGTTTAATACTCACAAACCAGGGCTATTTAGGGTAAATAGGTAAATAAGTGTTCTCAGTGTAGTCTGAAAAGAAAGCAAAGAGGGGATAATAATTTGAATTTCCTCCTGGGACATAGAGAAGGATGAGGATTTTCCTACCAGTTTGTTTATATGCAAGGCACAAAGAATAGAGGAGACAGGAAATCTAAAAAATCTAACAAAATATGAAATCTACAGAAAATATGAAATGAGGGGACTGCAGAGAGATGACTCAGCAGTTAAGAGCTCTTGGTGCTTTTCTTGAGGACATGAATTCAGTTACCAGAACCCATGTCAGTGGACAACTACCTATACCTTCAGCTCTAAGGGATCTGATGCCCTCTTCTGGCTTTATAGGCATCTATACACAAGTTAAACACACACCACACACGAATACACACACACACACACACACACACACACACACACACACACACAGGAACTTTTACTGTAGAGACAATGTATCAATGTCTATATTCTATGTGATTGTGTTTTCCTGGTGAACAGAAGCCTGATGGCTCAGATAAAATGTTGGCAGAAATTATGGTAGAAAATGACCAAACTTACTGAACTATCTAAGTACACACACTTAAGAAAATGGAAAACTCCAGCAAGACAAACATAAAGAAAATCAGCTAGCCAAATTTCTGAAAACCCAAAGTACAGAAAGAAATCCTTCCATAGGACAAATACTTTGTGGATGGTTTGCAAGTCACAGTGCCAGTCGGGGTCCAGCCAGGATAAGGAACAACCATCATAACTACTCACCTCTGAAGAGAGAGGATCCAAAGATGTCAGGCAAATGCTGAAGGCTACCCTCAGGCTGAAGAAAAGACGCAACGATTGCAAAGTTGGAAGTTAGGGTTCTTTAAAGAATGCGTGATAATTTAAGCCCCTTGAGTACAATGTTTAAACACAATTTAATTTTTAAAAAAAAAAACTAAGAAAAATTTAAAGGACAGATTAATGTTCCATCTATGAAAAATATAGAACTCACTGAATTGAGCTGAACTGATATTAATACATTAAGTTCATATTGAATTGTTTCGCTTCTATATTTTCAAATTGTATCTCCTCTTAAGAGAAGATAATGATTACAAATTATAAATGACTGGACATTTAGTACACATGCCTCATAAACTGTATTAGCATTGCAGGGAACAGAGCTCACTACGACTGCATAATAATGTTCTGGAATCTTAGCTTAGTGTTCTAGAGAAATAGCAGAGTATATTGTTACTTCATTTGGAACGCTGTCACTGAATTCCCTGGCTTCCTACCTCCTCCACTCTCCTAATGCTGGATAACAGGCAGTTGCCACCATGCCTGGCTTCAAAGACTTTGATGCTACTTGTTAGTATAGGAAATGAATTTTTTTTAAACTTAGGAGACTATGATTTTCATTAGAAGACTGTACTAGTCAGATTCCTGTTGCTATAGCAAGATATCTAGGAAAACCAACTATAAAGAGGAAGGGAAACATTCTGCCTCAAAGATCTGTGTCCAGGCAGCATAGCCTGCTGGGATATGGGTGTGGAGCAAAGGTGCTTACTTCATGGTAGCCAGGAAGTAAAAAAGAGAGACAACCATCTCACAGACTATCTCCCTGCATCAAGCCTCACTTTCATCTCTGCTTCCAGCTAGGGTCCACTTCACTTCCTTTATCTTCAGTGGAACCACAGGCCCAAGGAAATTTTAAATTATAGCATAGGAATTATTTCTATCCTTCGTCTCAGGCTGCCTCTTCTTCCTCCTAATTTCTGGCCCCTATGTTATGATTCTATCATTTCTTTTTTTTACCTTAACCCAGGTAATAACAGTCTACCTCTTTTTGAGCCATTCCAGACCCTCAGGTGTGTGGTTTCCTTCTTTTTAGCAAGACTTGTCTGCTCTGTTGAGATTGGTGTATCTGCCTATGTGTTCCTTGGGAGAGTTGTCCAGAACGAGCTTCTAACCATAAAGTTTTTCATGTTATTGATTTGGATAAAGATAAAAGGTCTCAAAGATGTATAACTCAAACATAAAAATAAATAGCATTAAGTTTTGGCTACAGAAAAGAGTGTTCACGCATAGCTTAATGTACAGATTTGAAGACAGAGCACGTTGGTGTTTAAAATGGAAACGAATGGTAAAATGTCAACTGGGTAAGGATGTGTTTCAGCTGCAGAATATGAGTTACCATTGGTCCCTTGTGCACTTGTCTACTCTTCACTGACCTTGTGTCAGCTTTCCTTCCTAGGCTGGGATTGTCATAACCTGAAAGAGCTCAAATATCAGCTTCCCAAGATCTCTCTCTCTCTCTTTTTTAACCATGATCTGTCTATTTTCATTTTATTTGGAGTTAAATTGTAATTCCCATTTTCTACACTGCTATTAAATATTGACCTTTTAAGGCATCCTTTACGTATTTATTGCCTTTGAATAGCTTAGTGTTTTTGCTCACCATATCCTCAATGAAAATTTCAGGATGGCCAAACAGCCCAGTTACTCTAAAGTCACAGTGTTGTGACTCTAAGAGGAACTTGTAATGAATTTAAAAGTTGGAAAGTTCAAGCAGAAAAGAAAGGATGATTCAGAAATTAAGAAGCCTTAGCTTTGCCTCATAGCAATTCACCTTACTGCTAATGTGTGACTTGGTGTCTGTTTGTAAAACGAGAAGAACTGTTGTCTATGTGTCAGCTCCATGAAAACAACATGAAACTAAACAGGCAAAAATATGTTACTAATAAAACATTTTTTTTTTCTGAGTAGAGATCAGAAGGCAGGACTTGAAAGACAAATTGAGAATGAGCTGAGGGATGAAGAGATGGCTCGGTGATTAAGCACAATTATTGCTCTCACATGGGATACAGGTTTGGTTCCCAGCATCCATGTGGTGGTGGCTCATTGGCCTATGGATAAACCAAATGTGGTATATCAATATAATGATATAAGGAATATTACCTAGCAATGAAAAGAAAGAAGAACTAATAACATGCTCCATCACTTATCAGCCTTGGAGACTGTCCTGGCCAGTTTATTGCCAACTTGACAGAAGTTAGAGATACATTGGAAGAGGAACCCTCAGATGAGAAAATGTCTTTATAAGATTTGCCTGTAGGCAAGGTTGTTGAGCGTAGAGGACTGTTCACTTGGGTGGTGCCATCTCTGGGTAGCTGGTGGTCCTGGGTGCTGGAAGAAAGCAGGTTGAGCAAGCCAGGGGGAGCAAGCCAGTGAGCAGCATTACATCAGGGCTCCACATCATTTTCTGTCGTGAGCTTGTGCTCTTAATTCCCTATGTGTGACCTGAGAGTTATAAGCTGAAATAAACTTTCTTAAGTTGCTTTTGGCCATCCTGCTGGTTAGTTTTACGTCAACTTGACACAAGCTAGAGTCATCTGAGAAGAGAAGAGGGGACTTCAACTGAGAAAATGCCTCCATAACACCAGGCTGTAGACACGCCTGCAGAACATTTTTTAAATTAGTGATTGATGAAAGAGGGTCTGGCCCATTGTGACCGGTGCCATCCCTGGGCTTTTGGTTCTTAGTGGTAATATAAGAAAGCAGTCTGAGCAAGCTCCGAGGAACAAGCCACTAAGCAGTACTCCTCCATGGCCTCTGCGTCAGCTCCTGCCTCCAGGTTCCTGTCTGCTCGGGTTTCTATCCTTACTGTTTTTGATGATGAGCTGTTAGGTGGAATTATGAGTGGACTAAACCATTTCCTCCTTGACTTGCTTTTGGTCATGGTTTTTGATGACAGTGATAGTAACCTTAAGACAGCCACAATGCTTTCAGAGGAATGACAGAGGTATTTACTTAGTGGAACACACCAGACACATCTGTGGGAGCACGTGCTCTAGGATTCTTCTGTCTGAAATAGTCAGCAAAAGCATGTCCATAGTGACAGAAGGCACGGTGTGAGTGATTTCCAGGGAAGGGAATAGAACAAGCAACGTGGAAGCAGTAACAGGTGTGGTTGCAGGGTGCTGAGTGGGCTTGGGAGTCAGATGATGAGGAGAGTTGCACACCTTGTGAGTGGTGATGACCACTGAAGCTGGCTGTGGCAGTGAATGCCCGAATCTCAGTATTAGGGAAAGGGAAAGGTCATCATCCTTGGACACATAGTGAGTGTCATGGTCAATATAAAGTCTTGTCTTAAAAAAGCCAGAATGAATAAAGATCAACTAATTAACACACTTCAGTTGGTAATTTCCGTGGTATATAAATTACATCTTAAAAATAAATATTTAAGTTGTCAGTGATGATACCTAGCACTCTGGAGCAAGGGGCAGGTGGATCTCTGAGCTCAAGGCCAATCTGGTATACAGAGTAAGTTCCAGGGCAGCTAGGGCTACACAGAGAAACCCTGTTTCCAACAACAAACAAACAAACAAGGAAGCAAACAAACAACAAAAAACAAACAAAAAATGAATATTTAAAAAAACAACTGGTCCAACTCAAAATGTCTCTGCCACAACACCTTAAGACTAAAGGAAAGCCAACATGTTTTGCAAATATTTCAGATGTCGAGTAATTTTTTACAAGTCTGTCTTTGGCACACAAAGGTGATAACATCTAAGAAGTCATGATCATGGTATGAAGACACAACATTCGTCTGCTGTGCACTGTGCTACACAGGTCCAAAGCAGCAGAGCAGCATGAAAACAGGCATGGGCCTTTGAAATGGGAGCTGACACATGCCTTCTCTCCTCGGTGGTTGACTGGTCCCATTACATCCTCAGTCAGGAAACAGAGCATGAACCGGAAGTGAGGGCAGACTCCTCAACTTCCAGATCTTTCCTCCAGTGAGTCACTTCCTTCAGCAGAACCCTCCTCCTGAAGATTCTACATGCTTCCTAAACAAGCCATCAGCTGGGGACCATGTGTTTAAAGATGAAAACCTTGTTACAGACACTTGTCTAAACTGCAGCAGTGTCTGTCTGTAATCTGAGGAGCGACAACACTTCACAAAGTTATTCTCTCTTTACCTTCAAGCCTCAGTTCCTGGTCCCCATTCTCTGTTGTCCCATCCTACAGCTGTCTTGTACAACGGCTAGTAGGCTTGTAGTTCAGGGAAGGCCACAGTCCACCCAACAATGCTTCAGCTGCTTGTCTCCAATGACTGTGGCATCATGGGAAGACGGAGTGAGTCCATTTTTTGGAATGTATTCTATGACTAAGATCAGACTTCTTGTTTATTTCCAGCTGTTTTCTATTCCTTTGGAAAAGTAAGACTTTTAAATTGTTTTTATTTTTCTGCAATGATTTAAATTTTCGTTTCTTGCCCTTCCTTCATTGACTGTTATCTCCCGGGACGTTTTGATCCTCAGCCCCTTTTCTCTTTCTAAAGTCATCATTTCTCAATCTTCTACCTGCTGCCACCCCATCCCTCCACACCACACACAAGTCTGTTCGAAGTATAATGTAAAACTCCTCTCTCTCCACCCAGCAGATTCCAGTTGTTCAGCTGTTTTGGAACCCAGCCATAATAGAGCTGCTGAACTGATAGAATGCCCAATTAAAGCAGCGCGAGTGGATGGATTATTTAGTGGAGATAGCCAGTATAGCTACCAGGACAAAGAAGCCTCCAGTTCTTGTTGGAGCTCAATCCACGAGATGAGTTCCTTTGGTCTCTTCCTCTGCCATCTCTAGATAATAACATTCCTCCTCATTTGCTCTACATCATGGCTACAAGACAGTTGCTGTGACTCTGGATGTGGTGATTGCTTTCCAGACAGAGGAGAGGTAAGTGATGAACAATCAATCCCCTTGCCATACATATATTCTAGTGTCAACTCTTGGAGGGTAAAGTATATTTATTTCTGAAGGAAGGAGAAGAGGAAGAAAGACAAGGAGGGAGAAGGAGGGAGAAGGAGGGAGAGAGTTAAGGAGCTATTAACATGGAAGAAATAGAAGTCAAGAGACCATTATGGTGGATGCTCAGTCGGCATTTTAAAGCTGATAATTCTTCAACTTTAATGTGTACATAGGCCAAGTTATCACTGAGATCCTGAATTAGTAAGTCTGAGTAATTTGTAAACAGTTTTGTGTGATGATAACGATGCTGGGTATTGGACTACTTTGAGTCTGCTAAGGAGTTTTAAAAAATTCTGTGGTGTGTGTGTGTGTGTGTGTGTGTGTGTGTGTGTGTGTGTGTGTGTGTCTTTGTGTATGATGGTATGCATACAGAGGTCAGAAGACAACTTACAGAAAACTATTTTCTGCTTCCACCAGGGGCGCTAGGGAGCTTAGGATTGAACTCACATCATTCAAAACACAGGGCAAGTGCTTTTACGCAGTGAGTCATCTTAGCAGCCCCAAGGACTCTGAAAAGTGAATTCCTTCCTAACAGAAACTGAGCTTTACAAAATGCCTCAGTCTGATTTTTCAGACCACTCAGTGGTCAATACAATGCCTTATTTCATGTAAGTTTTGCCTTCTAAAGGCCTGCAGGGTTCAAACTTCTTCAGCCCTGCTTCATTGGAAGCCACTAGCTCGTATTTGTTTACTTCAATGTGGCCATAGGATCTCCCTATATTGTCACCTTCTGCATGGTGTCTCTCTGATCTAGATGCTACTCTGGTCTGGGTGTCTCCATGAATCCATGAGAGTCTCCATGTTCATAGCAGCATTAGTCTCCATTTTTTTTTTCTCCGTTAGGCTCTCCCTGCAAAGTGGTTAGTCTAGGTAAGATGAAGGGCATGTGACCCACCATTTGTTTCTTCTTTGATGGATTTCATCTTGTGCCTCAAGGTCCAAGAAAAACCTCACATGATACATGGGCTAGATGACCAGAGGCCAGGTCACTGGAGGCCAGATCACTCTCTATGAATGGGCTCTTTCCCGGTCTATTATCAGGGTTGATACTCAGATATTGATTCCAACGCTTAAGTCAGACATGAGAACATTGCCCCCCAACATACCCCAGCCTCCCAAGTAAAGAGTGAATATGTATCATCTTTCCTCTCAGGGTGGGGATACATGACTCTCTCCAAAGGCACCCCTCAGGTCCCAACAGACCCCATTTCTAGAATGCTTTAGACATTTATTATCCACGATTCCAAGCTCCAACTAGCAAGCTCTTGTGGTAACTGTGCTGCTGTAGTTTTACAGAATGAGAGTGGTTGGGGCTGAGCTTCTAAGAATGGCTGCGTGAGCCCAGCATTGTACAACTCCAGGTGTGTCTTCCACCTCTGAGGCACAGCAGATCGATACAGAGATGGCGATTTCCTTTCCTTTTACACTCTTCCTCTCATCTAATGGCAGCTTATTTTGGCTTAATTTGCTTGAAGTCTTTAGAAAAAACAAGCAGGCTCATGTTATTGGGAGAATGTACAACAAATGTAGAAGATACTACATTGCCCTGTATGTATTTGATTTCTTATTTGTATCTAGTTGATGCTGGCGCTTGTCCATTCTATTGATTTTGAATCACTCACTTTCTCTGACTCCTTGGGAAGCTTCTATTCAATTTTTAAAAATTAAATATGAAACAGAAGGATTCAAAATTTGATTGTTCATTTCTTTCAGATATTCCCCAGTCAACAAATTTTTCATATTTCATATCAGTATTTCAAAGCACACACACATCTAGAAACCTAAGTTTAGCAGAATTTATTATTCTATACGTCGTTCCTTTGAATGAGATACAGAGTGATTTTTAGCTATAAAGATGCTTGTTAGCCTGCAGACTTACGGTAAGATAAATTAGGCAAAGATTGTTGAATGAGAATTTTTCTTTTTTCTTTTTCTAAAAATCTCATTTCTCTTGACATTTTGTAGAATATATATAACTTTGAACTTCTATTTTTGAGGCCTGTGGACAAATGTAGACAGACCTACTGGGAGACTGAAATTCTTTAAATTATCCCAATTAAGTGAAATGTTTTGAACCTCTGCCCCTGATGACTCTTTCACCATTCTTGAAGAACTACGAGGATGAATTGACTCCAGTTAGAACCTGGAGTAAAAATCTGTGCAGCTTATATCTGTATAATTTTTTATTCTTCTCTCTATAGCCACCAATGCCTATTCAACTCTGTATGAATAATCTTAGTTGACAATCAAAATACCTTAGTCCCTAGTGGCTCCAGAGGAATGAAGTTCACCATTTCTCATCCTGAAGGCTGTTGGCAAACAGAAGAGAATCTCATGTTTATGTTTTGGAAGCTTTTCCCAATAAGAATCGACGATTCTTGGATCTCAGACCCATGTTCACTCTTTATTTTGCTGAGAGAATGTATAGTAAATTTTCATTGTTTCAGACCTGACTTCAAAGGCTGCCAGTGAAGACAGTCCTGCTCAAACTAGGAAAATCAAAATTTTCTCCACCTTTGGCCAGAAGGGGGAAGCAGCCGACTGTATCTGAGACTTGGTGCAGGATTTCCAGCAAAAACTTGGCACTTCAGATTAATTAGGACTCACCAAGTTAACGGTTAAAACACTACACAGCAATCCCACATCATTTCCTAAGACTGTATATGCGCAGTCATATATGCGGCATGTCGTTCATTTACCCTTTGACATGATGTGGTTTCTCCCAGACTCTGGTTGTGTGAAACCCAATGCTGATGGTCTCTGCCTTGAATCGGAGCTTTACTGATGGATCTGGAGATCAACAATAAAGCAACCACAAAGCCAGCTATGTTGTTCTGGGTGGTTATGTTTGCTTTGACACGAGGAAATGGTTTTTAATTAATTTGTGGTTACATCCAAGCCCATAGCAACATGCGCTGCTCTATTCTGACCTCAATACGTACTTAAACTAAAAGCATGTGCTACATTGCTTTACCTCTCTCTGAATATAGTGACTCTCTCCGTAGCTCTTTTATTATCTGTTCTTTCGAATAGATTTGGTAATACTTAAGGTTTGCACAAAACTATTTCCCTCAATGAGTTTGGGCTTCAAAGACCAAGTGAAGTTGAAGACTGGAGACTTCCCCCCAACCCTGGGAAAGTCTATTGAAAGAAGAAAAACAGACAGTGTCTGCTATTAAGCATAGGGGTTGGTGTATCTTTAGGTTGATAATGTGTCTGCTGCTAGATCTATTGAACTATTGTGACTGACTTAGTTGGGGTTTTTGTCCTATGCTGAAACACCACAGGCAAAAGGCAAGCTAGGAGTAAAGCTTACGAGTCCACATTGTCATTTACCACCAAAAAAGGTCATGTCAGGAACTCAAGCAGGGCTGGGACCTGGAGACAGGAGCTGATGCAGAGGTCACAGAGGAGTGCTGCTTACTGGCTTTCTTTCTTTGGTTTGCTCAGCCTGCTTTCTTATAGAACCTAGGACCACCAGCCCAGGGATGGCATCATCACAATGAGCTGGGCCCTCCCCCTTGATCACTAATTGAGAAAATGCCTTACAGCTGGATCTTATGGAGGCATTTCTTTAATTGAGGCTCTTTCCTCTCTGATAACTCTGGCTTATGTGAAGTTGACACAAGACCAGCCAGTAGAGTAACTGAATGACAGATAGTCCTTCCAGGGTCTAAAGATACTCTGTGCTCACCCAGCTTTTATAGAAACAGGCTTGTGAGTTGTTCTTGATTCTTTAGTTACAGACCTAGTTTTAGCAGAGCAACGCAAATCCTGGTTTTCAACTGTAATTTTTAATTCTCAAATATATTAAGCTTTTAAAGGTTTTTTTCTTCATTTCACTGACAAAATTCTTACATGAAACATATAACATGTAGCCTAAGAAAGCTAACAATATCATTAGCTCAAAATCTATATCTGAGTGAATGATCAAATTAAAGATGGCTGTGAGTTCTTTGAGATTACTCCCATTCTCAAAGAATGGGGCATGTATTCTCTTTCCTGGAACTCATGTGAGTTCTTAGTTGCCATTGACATATACTATCTGTTAAAAATGGTACTGGACTGGCTTTCTGTTTATGGCCTTCCGAGTCTGAAAACTCTTGCTTGTTGCCTCTTGGAGCATTGACTCCTAACTCCAGCTGCCATGCAGTGAGGATGCCCCATGTGTACTGTGGGGAGGATCCAGATGGAGAAATGAGAGGTTCTAACTGAGCAACAGTCTTGATAATTTTCTAAGTGACTGTCAAGGGAGCAATCCTTTTCAGAAGTGTTTTTACTTTCTCAGGCCAGCTCCTCTCATCTTTTGAGACTACCAGAGCTAGGTTAGCCTTGTTAATCCTTGTTCAAATGGCGAAAACGAGCCAGATATTGGTGTTGTGTGGTAAAACTTTTTCTGGGGAGATACAACACACATGACTACTCATACTAGTTAGGGAACTTATGACTGACAAAAATGCGGATACCACCAAAGTCCTGTGTGGTGGACCAATGAGGTTACTTATTATTGGGGCTTTTGGGGTTACTTATAGGGATATGGATAAGGGATTACTTAGAGAAATGAAAATTAACCAAAGACAGATGCAATGCCAAAGGCTACCCCAGCATGGGCAACAGCTTACAAAGCTAAGAATCTGGAGCAAGCTGCACAGCCTGCAGGCACCTTGCAGGTTGGAGAGTATTCTTTCCAGGTGGCTAATTTGGTGTAAATCTCTTCCAGGCAGCTGGACTGGTCTCAGAATCTTCTTTGCAACTCAGCTTGTCTGAATCTTCTTGGCTGCTCAGTTTCCTTTTCTGAGGGGAGCACTTAGCTTTTATTGCTAACTTTGGTAGGAGGGGACCTAGTGAATCTATTCAATTTTAGGGACTTCCTGAAGCTAATTTGAGTTGTTTACCTTTCCACCTATTGAGGTTCTTGAAGGATGAAATATTGCAATCTCGAAAGAATTTTTTATACAACAAATGGACTTTTGCTTCTAGCCTTAAAATTTTAGGATAGTTTGATATACAACATTACACACTGAATATAAGTATTCAACAAAACACAATCTCTTTTCAAAGATGCTTCTTCAAGAAACATGACATTAATTTGGCAGGTCTTCAAATGCCTCTGCTAACCCAGGTGGAAAATGAGCAACCAGCATTAGGGAAGAGAGATGGCGCTGAGGAGTTTTCTTGCACACTTCAGACTTGCAGTATTAATTGCTTCATTGCCTCTGAACAGAACCAGTACATTTAGGATATGTACACTATACCAAGAATGGAATTGCATCAAGCCATCATTTATGTGTGAAAACAGCAACACTTTCTGTAGACAAAAGGCTTGGAAGGCATTTTAGGAACACTAATGAACAGGAACAAAACCTGCTTATTTATTGTACAATGGTGTTCAGAGCTTGTTCTCTGACAACTTGAATTGTCAGAGAACAAGTAAAGGGAAGAGTGGAGAGAGCTGAGCAGTATTTTTCTGTTCATTGACAGGGCCTTCAGCCTGAGCTAGAAGACATGGGAATCCGGTTCTTTTAGAAGGCACATTCTCACGTTCACATGGGCATACTTATAAAATAACTCTTTTAGAGAACAAAGATCGTTTTCTACAACTTTAACAGGCTTCAGAATTACCTGAGGGCCTATCCAAAGACAGATTGCAGAACTGAGGAGACGAGGAGACGGCTTAGTGGACTTCCAGGGGACCTAGAGTCAGTTCCCAGCACCCACATCAGATGGTTTGCTACCTGTCTATAACTCAAGTTCCAGGGACATGACACCATCTTCTGGCCTGTGGGGGCACTGCATACATTTGGTACACATACATCCACCAATCAGGTGTGTGCTCGTGTACAAAAATGAACAAATGAGTCTTCAAAATAAAAACTGCATAGATCCAATCCTGAGCTTCTTATATGCAGATTAGGAGATATATAACAGGAATTTACATTTCTAACTAATTGTCAAGCAGTGCTGATGCATACCAAGAGCTACTGTGTTAAAAGAAATAAGGCACAACAAATGATAGGCATGGTATGTGTTATTTAGAATTTGAAGATTAAAGCTAGGCATGGTGGCATGTGTCTGGAGTTGCAATGACTTGGAAAGCTCAAGCCAAAGGATCATCAGAGCTTAGAGGTTCAGGACCAAATTGCTTCACA